>QUZD01000003.1:743845-861355 GCA_003693505.1 Pseudonectria foliicola | reverse complement strand
TTAGCTATAGCTTCTAGCTTTATCTTTTTATAATAAAGCTAAGTAAATAATATTAAAAAATTCTACGTATTTTAATTAACCTAGCTAGACTCTTTATATAGCTATTAATCTAAGTAATAGTAAGTAAAGTAGATTAATATATATATAGAAGATATACCTCCTTCCTTATATATTAAAAATATACTATAATTATAGTACTAATACCCTATAGCTATAGTACTCTTACTCTTAATAATATAAATAGTATATATATACTATATATAACCTTATAGTAAGTATTAGTAAGTAAGCCTATATTAAGGTAAGATAGAAATAGATTATATATATATATTTTTCTTTATATCTACTACTACTACTACTACTACTACTACTACTACTATAATATAATATATATATATATACCCTATAGAGTAATAATAACTATTAATATAGTATATCAACTTCCGCGGACCCAAGTTAATCCTTGCCGGCCTACTAATTCCTCAGCTTTGCCTACGCCTATGCCGAGACTTGCTATCGTCATCAGGGTCTTGTACTTATAAACCAGCTCCATCAGCAAGGCCACCTGCTTGCAACATATCTACACTACTTTTAATTAGACTACGTCCTAGTCGGGATAGTTCAGCTCTGGCTGTAAGACGACGGCCAACTCTGGGGCATCTGTCCGCCGCACTGCCTTGCACAAGACAAATTCGTTACAGCGGTGCCTCTTCAGTGTCCTGGCCGGCGACTTTGACACCGGATTCAAGTAAATGTGCACGGCCAGCAGTTCGCCCCGCCCATTGCGCACCGAACAGTTGAGCGAGTACTTGAATGGCTTCCTCTTCTTGGCAATGCTGTAGAAGATGAATGGGAAAGCTCCAACCATGCTGAAAATACTTAAAATTGCGCAGAGACTCGTTTGGTTAACATGCTCAATGGGAATAGGTATCTGAACACCTTGCTGCGCCATCGAGAAACCACCAAGAGGTCTTGGCTTGGCGGTTTGAATAATGAAGTCGCCTGAGCCTCTGAACCACTCCGGTGAAGGGGCCAGAAGCCCCCATTCATTTGATGCACAGCTTGCTCCAGAGCGAAACTTGGGGCTGTACTCTGTTCCTGCGGCAAGGGTAGGCATCGTCCAGGCGAATAGCGACTCGTCTGTTGTTCGCGACAAGAGCGTTTCCTGGAGACGCATAAAGGCGCGCATGCCCTCCCCATACTGGGGTGTCATGTAGACATCGAAGATGCCGAGCATGCTGTATGCGACATCTTCAACTCGTCCTGTCTTTCGCCCAGCCATCCAGCTCATCTTGGCCGCAATGCAGGCGTCCCGGAAGTCCTCGACGCCCGTCAGATATGGTGTCTTAATCCCGGTGATTCGTGCCAAGATATCAGCCAGGCCCTTCTTCGTCCCCAGATACTGCCATTCTGCATCATAGAACCGCATCTCACGCGGCGCCAGCAGTTCTTGCAACGTCCACCCACGCGTGAACCACACAGAAGGCTTGTCCGTACCAATCCCTTGAAAGACTTCAACCCCTGGCGTTGTTGCGTGAGGGTCCTTCTTGACGTCGCTCAAATATGCGATGCATAGCTTGGCATCGCGATACCATTTGAACATGGAGTTGATCGACTCGGTAAATTCAGTGGCGCTGCTCTTGTCGATGCAGCAGTTGTCGATCCACATCCAGCCGTAGCCTTGGCTACGAGCCATGTCGCATGCTCCCCGGATCTTGTCCAGCTGTGGGGTGCTAAGCGGCCTTTGGCCAGTCCTGAGTTCGGCAATATGGTCATTGAGCTGGTCGAAGGTGACTTCCAGACCGACCCAGCGGTGTGAGAGTATAGCATAGCCTTCCTGCTTAAACATGGACTGCTCGCCCGAAACAAGCTCGAAAGTAGATGTATTGAGGAGACGCATGGCGTTGACAGCAAAAGAAGGCCAAGGTCACTCGTGCTGTGCGCCGTGGGTGCTGCGGTGGGATTCGATTACTTCATGTAGATTGGAAATGGAGGAAAATGGGTTGAGAGGAAAAGGAGACGGTTTCCATAGCGCGTAGTAGAAGCCATTACATAGGCTTGATAGATACCTAGTGCTGATGAGTTGCGGATTGCCGAAACGGCTTACCTCGCTTGTGATGAGGCTGGGACAGGGGTATGCAGGGATTTTTTGAGCTGCTGCATGGGTGCTCTGCGCCTCCATCTTCCAGTCAGACTTGGCCCGATTGGAAGCATCCTTCCATAAGGCATCTTTGTGGATTTGCCGTCCCCGAAGCAGTAAGACGATGTTGCTGCGCCGCAATACTGCCTCGCGACTTACCGAGCAAGGATGCAATCTAAGTTGACGGGTTATGGCACCTTTGCACACTTACTAGAACAACCTGCAAGTAAACGAGGAAGCCGAGCTGGACGGAATCACGTAGAATGATTATGCCGACAAAAGACATGGATGCTCTAGATACATTTGTCAACCCGCTCATCGTTCCTGGACCAGAACCTGACTCTGCAGCAGTGGTGGAAGAGCTGGCAGTTGTTCCTCTGGTCCATCTTGTGGAGCGAGTGGCATCGAGCAAGATTTCCGAGTCTGCCGCCGGCCTGGCCGCAGCAGTACGCCGTTGGGCCGCCCGTATACAGATAGTATCCTCCCCGGCACCGGTTGCCAAAGTCCATCTCCTTGTCCTTCTTCTTCTTGCGTGCTTCCAGGTGCGGTCCGTGACGGATCGGTTCCGCATCCGTGACGTTGTGCGCTTCACCGGTGATGTTTTGCGCTATGTCGACGGGCCGCTGGACTTCCACCATCTGGCCCAGGACGGGGAGGGCGAACAAAAGAACCCAAGGCTTCATGATAGGCCGGAATTGCTGACAAGATTGGTAAGTGTATGGAGATAAGTGATTGCAAGGCGGCTCACTCTTTACCGATTTGCTTCTACGACAGCAACGAATGATAGGTGAGGACAGTACACCAGGTCAACCGAAAGGCGTCCAAGGTAATCGTAGGCACGGGAAGTCGGTTGGTATTTCTGAAGAGTCTTGGTGACCCGGGAACGGGGACCTGTCATCCTTAAATTCCCTCTTGCTGCCCCATCAATTAACCTCCGTTCTGTCAGTCTTAACCTTATGGCCCAGTGTTGCCTCTCACGCCTTCGAACGACTTTGTGATGGTTTGGCATATATTTCTTCACTCCTGCAGGTCATCGGCATGCTGTCTCATCAGGCTGTATGTATCGCTAGGAGTGCTAGAGTGGTAAGCTCACAACAAGCGTCTTGCGTAGGTACCTAGCTGAAGGGAGAGCCCAGTAGAGCATCGTAGAGAAGGTAACCAATACGAGGTAATGGGCCATAACAGGACTTCTCTAAGCTGAAATTGATTACTCTTGGTGGTTTATATCTGGCAATACAGTACAGACTGTCAACATTCAAACTTTGGTCGTGTTAATCATGTCCAACATCTCAAGTATACTCCAAATTCAACGTGTGCTCTTACGTTGCTTTCAGCACAACGGAAGATAAAACGGCCGAAGGAAACGATGAGTTGAAAGTATGTTGTCACTCACGCATGTACTTGGTAGCTGCCTACTAGGCATTCCTTCATGTACCTGCTGTATGGGGAAGTTTTGATGCGGATGGAAACTCACTCAATGATTTGTACACTGGCGTACTTTAGAACATCACACTCCAATATCGTAAACTTACCCAACCGGCCTTGATACTGCACAACTCAAGTCTAACCACCGTCAACGCTTGAATTACTGGTCTCGAAGGCGTGGCCTTGCCCCGGCGCAGTCTTTGTCTTTGAGGCCAAGAGTCTAAGTACGACACAGTGCCGACCTGGCAGAGAGGAAGCGTGTGAGTGCGACTATGCCAGTGTGTCGCAACGACATATTTGTGCCCGGATGCACTTCGTACGAGTAGGGGAGCGATGTTGCGACTCGAGTCGAGATGAAGAATGCAACATGCTAACGATCCTGAGGAAAGTCATATTTTACCAGGATCTACCGCGTATCAAGTATGAAGGTAAGGCTCTGACTATGATATAGATAAACCGTTGGGCTTATTATTAGTAGAGTCCTAGGACTTCGTACAAGGCCAGCCAGAGAACCGAGTGCAATGAAAGCGAGGAGGAAGCAGCCAACGCACAGTCATCAACCAAACTCCCATCCTTGGGCTACAAAGATCAGACAAGACGGCCACCGAAATCGGTACAGGGGGGCCTCGCAACAACTTCGACACCATTTTGGTGTTAGATCTTGGCAGCCAGACTAGCCATCTGATTCTCCGGTGCGTGCGAGATCCCAACATTCACGCTGAGATGCCTCCTTGCACCACCAAGCTCGCTGATATCACGTGGAAGCCCAAGGGTGTTGTCTTATCTTGAGGTCCTTTTTCAGTTTATGACGAGGGGCCTCGCCCCATGTTGGCCCGGCTGTCTTTAAGCTTGGAATTACGACCCTCGGCATCTGCTATGGTTGCCAGGAAATCCTTGATAAGCATCGCGGAATCAACCTCACGGTCGTTGATGAGGCCGAGCTTTTCCTTGGTTGTTTCGAAGGCTTCAAGGAGCCTGAAAAGAAGCGCAAGATCATTGGATAGACCTTGATCAACCTGCTTGAGCAAGAGGCCATCGGCATAGGGAAGGGTGCCGAGTACACTTCCAACGCCGGAATGGTTTCTTGGCTCCTCCAGGGTACATTGTGGCTCGACTCTATCGAGTCACTGAGCTTCAAGGGTCCATCTGCCTCCATTAGAACCCATCAAAACGTTGATGGACTTCCCAGGCGCATGATGGATGAACGGCCAAGGACTACGCCTCCTGAAACCTCTGGGCAAGCTCTTCAAAGACAAAGCTCTCGCTCTTCGTAGGCGCCTGCAGATTCACAAGGACTTTGTGAACCGACAACCTTTCCCTGGACTTAGTATCGGTGTCCGCGTTGTTGGAGATCTCACCCTTGAGAGAAATGACATCGCAAGCAAGGCCGACCGCATCTCCATTTCCATGATCAAGGAGGCCGGAATGTACAGCAAGAGGTCCCAGGCTTGTGCTGGTCTGAATACCAACAAGACCGTTGATGTCATGGGAGACGCCCGCGTCTATGGATACTTTGTCATCCTCCGTGCTATAGTCTACATAATTAAAGGTACATAGCTCAAGTATTCGCTGCACCTTAGCTAATCAGAACTGACTACTAACTTAGGGCCTCTGTTTTAAAGAGACTCTATGCGATTAGATACTACAATGGATCTATATCAATACAGAATTATACCCCTGTATACTAGGGACGTCTAGCGTGTTGACTATAGCAAGTTACTATAGTGAGTATCTTCATTTCTTGTGTCTCACAATACCAAGACCAAATCCACCGCTGGGCGCCGTTCCCAAAACAACCTCTATTCCCCCCCCCGACCTTACTTGCACCATCTCTCCAGAGGGGACTGGCCTCTCTCCTTGAAGGTCTGACGGCCGAGGCTTTATTCGCGCATGCCTGGTGAATGGCAAAACCCCCCACCCACTTCTTGCAGATTCCGAAATGGGCCGCAAAACAACCACGGCATCGTGTGCGCCAGCGGCCGAGGTCCAAGACGACACCTCTGTCCGAGAAGTACAGGAAAGCGACGGTCTTTTCAACAATGGCCCGAGCGAGGCAACGAGCGCGTCCGAACGTCGCTTGCGACTCAAGGTTGACCTGCGGCTCTGCACGATTGCAGGGCTGCTATGCTCACTAAACCTTCTCGACTCGGGCATCATCAGCTCGGCATCGGTGACGTCGATGCCTTCGGACCTGGGCTTGACGGGCATGAAGTATAGCGTCAGCATCTTCATCTTCATCATTGCCAGCATCGCCTTTCAACTGCCTTCGACCATTGCTGTTCGCACGTTTGGCCCTCGCCTGTGGTTTTCCATCATCACGGCTTGCTTCGGCCTGATCACCATGTGCACGGCGTTTGTACAGAACTGGAAGCAGATGATAGCCCTGCGAGTCCTTCTCGGCTTCTCCATGAGTGGCATATATCCCGGCCTGACCTACTTGATCTCCGCGTGGTACCCAAGACGAGAACAGCAGACGCGATTTGCGTTCTTGCAGAGTGGTGAAGTCATCGTCCTCGCCACTGGGGGGATCGTCAACTTTGGTCTTAACCAGCTGGACGGCACGCGGGGCATTGTGGGATGGAGAGCCATGTACTTTGTGCAGGGGCTGATTACCATGTTCATCGGCTTCGTCACATACTTTTGGATGGTCGATTTCCCTGACCAGGCGCATAAGTCGCTGTGGTTCCTGACCGAGGCCGAACAGAAGCTTGCTGTGTCCAGGATACATAAAGATCGTGAGGATGTGGAGCCGGGAACCTTCTCTTGGAGCAAAGTCTTCACGCATGCCAAGGACCCCAAAGTCTATGGCTTTGCCTGCATGTTCTTCTTGCTCAACCTGGTATCCACGTCGCTGTCTTTCTTCCTCCCCATCATCTTGCAGGGCGGCATGGGCTTCAGCGAGAACAAGTCGATCCTCCTGGCCGCGCCGCCATACTACTACGCCGTCATCCCCGTGGTTCTCTCCTCGGTTGTTGGCGACAAGTTTCGACTCAGAGGACCGACCATCATCTTCAACTGCATCTGCTTGATAGCCGGTTTCTGCATGCTCGGCTTCGCAAAACAAGTTGCTGTTCGGTACGCGGGGACCTTTCTTGCCACGGGCGCCTACATCAGTAACTGGGCAGCATTGAGCACATACCAAGCGAACAACATCACGGGGCAGTGGAAGCGGGCATATACAGCCGCGGCGATTACGGCCATGAATGGCGCAGGTGGGATAGCGGGAAGCTTCATCGTTCGGTCCGTGGAGGCGCCGGACTATACTACAGCTGTCTGGGTGTCTATCGGATCCCACTTATTGATGATTGGGTTCGTTCTCGCTTTCTCGATCTACTTCACCATTGCGAACAGGCGCGCAGATGAAGGCGAGATTATTATTGAGGAGGTGGAGGGATTCCGATACACCTTGTGAACATCGATTGCTGGTTGGGTTTTGCGCCTGCTCCACGCAGTAATGGTACCTTGGGATTGATAGTCTACCCACGGCCTACTCTTGCTTGTAAGAGCGCGGCAAGTCCTCCCTGACTCTTGATGCTGTATCGTTTCATCCCCAGTGTTTGGTTATGGATGATTTTCTGGCTTAATCTGGCGCCAGTCCTGTGATTGTGGAGGATGGAAATAGGCCAAAAGCCTCTATTGGCGCATGACGAATACCACCTATCCTATTCACGAGTCCACATCTCTCATGACTGAGGCGGTGGTGGTGGCGCCTTGGCCTTGGCCTTGGCTTGGCTTGGCTTGGCTTGGCTTGGCTTGGCTTGGCTTGGCTTGGCTTGGAAGTCGGCACCCTGAATGCTTGGAAAGATGGATTCAGAGGGCCCAACACGCATAGAAGTACTCTATACCTCTCATCTTACGGCATTCCCAGTTGAATCGCCGTGCATGTTCAAGTGCACTTCTGCTAGGCATGCTCGGGGGCTACATTTATACCGGCATCGATGATGGACAATGACTGAGGAAACCCAGCTGATGATCCCTGTTCCAGCTCTTTCAGCTGCCCAGACAAACGGTCGGTTTAGCCACCCAATGCCACACTGGGAAACGAGCACGTAGCCGCGAGGCCGCACGACACTGGCTCGTTGCCGCGTAGAGGACGACACTCTGCTCTGATGCAAAGGGATGCAAAGGGTGGGGAGAAGCCATGTGGCGGGTGATGTCTATGCTCAAGTAGATGGTGGACCGATGAATCAAGATGAAGCGAGAGCGCTCCCAGGATCACCATGCATACCCGCCGATTCAACGCTCAATAGCTGTCTCGGATGGGCAGCTTGCGCAAGGCTTTCTCGTGCTTGGCAGGAAGCCTCCTTTGCTGGCATGTGGACACCCAACAAACTGCGCGGGTGGCTGTGGCATTGTATATCTTTTGAGCATTGCCCAATCTCTGGAGGCACTCTTTCAGTCAGGTATGCACCCACTACTGCCTAGACGTCCTGTTCGCCGTCGGGACCTTTGATACTCATTGCAACATCGGCCAAACCTCAACCTTCCAATCATGGCAACGCAAACCGTTCCCATTAGCCAGCTGAACCATGAGCCGGAGACCGTCAAGTGCCCGGCATGTCAACATGTTGGGAAGTCGATAAGGGTCATGGAGGGCATATCCAACTCCAAGTAGGAACCTGCCTCCCTCGGACTCATGCCTGATACTTATCTTATTCAGGGCGGCGGGAACAGCGGCACTGAGCCTCCTAGCCTGCCTGGCATGCAACTGCGATGTCATCACGTCCCCGACCTACTACTTTCTCTCCCACTACTGCTCCGGGTGCGGCATTCGCTTCGTGGTGGTCCCGTGGTACCACGACCCTATCCTTCACCTGAACTACGCTTCTCTCGTTGACGGTGCCAAGCCAGGGTCGAGAGTTGCGCCGTCGCCTCTGGGGCCACCCGGACCAGTCGACGAAGCCGCGTTGCGGAACTTTTCAGAACGATTCGCCAGCTATTCCCCGTCGCTGATACTCGAGATACAGCTGTACGGGGATGGCAAGTTCCCGTCTGCCGCCGTGGGTATAACTGATTCCAAGAAGATCTATGACATTGCTTGGCCGGGAATAGTATCCGGAAAGCCGCCGACGGAATATGCTTCAGCCGAGCCCATGACCGCAGCACCGTCAGGTGCAAAGATGTCCAAGTCTATGGCGGCATATAACCCTCGCGAGTCGACGCCGCACATTCGCGTGTCGGCTGCCGACGGGCCTGACAGTGGCCGCGAGCTCTCGACGGCTCAAGTCTTTGCGACCTCGAGGGACTACATCATCCACACGCCTCGGCAGGAACCAGATGGCAGCAGGGTCTATGAATCGCGGCGGAGCGGGACCAAGGGCAAGACGTCGGCCAGGTCAGGCTTCATGATCTGGAACAGCTGTGCGGGACCTCTGGCGTGGATCGTCCGCAACGTGCACGATCGGGAAGTGGGACCTTCGCGCCGCATTGTCCTGATGGATGCGTACGACAGACTGGTCGGAATGATGTGTCCGGTAGGCAAGGAGGACAAGGCTCTTCAGCTCAGGCTGTACGGGAGCTTGTCGACTGAGCTGACAGCCGAGATCCTGGCGAGTTGGTCCGCAGTGACGTACGTTATCTGGAACTACCTACAGCTCGAAGGGACCGAAGACGGCTGGGGCACAGTGGAGGGAGGATTGTCTGTGTTGGGCGCTGGGTTTGAAATTGCCGCCATTGTCTGAGTTGGATGGAGGGAGGTCAATGAGGTCAAGGAGGCCAAGGAGGTGTCAGTCAGCTACAGAGCTAGCTAGGTAGGTACCTCAGGTGCCTCAGGTACCTTGCTTGGGCTGGTAGGGATAGGGAGTAAGTTAGCGGCCTACCGGAGGAATATACCCCCATTGCAAGAGACAATGGCTGCATAGGTAGCCACCGGACGTGTCTCTACATGGTGCTGTGTACTGTAGGTAGACAACCTGTAATCTTTAGTCCGTAATCTGTAGTTCAGTGTGTCTCAGCAGCAGTGTTTGGTTTGTGCGACAAGGGATCCCGGCCTCGCAGGACAGTTTGGCTGCTCATCATCTCGATAAGGCGAGGTAGGGTACTGTAATCTGTACTGTCCGTACTTACGTACCTTAGTGCTTCTGTAGTGATTACTTTATTGCGCTGTAGCCTGTAGGCTGATCTTTTAGTGGGAGAGAAGACCCCTTTTTTCCGCCTAGTGGCCCAGCTCCTCCTCCACCCAAACGAGTGGCACGTGCGCTATGCGCTGTGCGCTGTGCGTATGGCGGCCCTGCACGAAATGCAGCCTGTAGGAGTACATGATTGCAGCGCGTACCTGCTATGTGCAGCAAGTACCTGCAGGTAATCTCTCCATATGTCCTGTCTTTCTCCATTCCATTCCATTCCCCAGTCTCCAGTCTCCAGACTCCATTCTTCATTCATCCCGTCCCATCCCATCCCCATCCCATCCCAGCCCGTCTCAGCCCACAATAATATTCCCGCGTTGCACTCTACTGTGCCTTGTCTACCACTTGCTGCTGCTAAATAACTTACTTGGTTGTTTGCGCTCAAAGCTCTCTGGCTCGCTCTGTAGCGAGCCCCACCACACCGTGGACATCCTTTGTTCGCGTGATCCCGATCGCCTCTCTCTCTCCATCAGTACTGTGCTCCTCCAGCCCCCCCCCCAGTCATTCATTCTCTCCGCTGGCCTCAGCTTTACCATTATCGCAACCACCGCAACCATCGCAACCTTATCGCCAGGTCCGACGCGCTTTGGCATCGCCAGCGCCTCACGCTCGCTGTCCCGAGAGTATTTTTCGCCCGACTGCGCATTCTCCCCATGTCAAAGGGCATACAGAATCATCCCTAACCGACCCAATATCGCTCTCTTCCTCCCTTGCTCCCTGTTGTCGCCCTTGGTGCGACGACCAACTCTCGACGCCCATCACTTGCTTGAGCCATTGCGACTCCACGCTCTATTCTTCTCGATATCATCCGCCTTTCTAGCATTCTTCTTCCAGCATAAGCCTTCACCATGAGACCCTCCAACTACCTTCCGAAGCCTGCGCTTCTCCTCTCCTCAATGGCCTCGATTTCGCTCTTTGGTCTCCCCGTCCTGGCTCAGCGTCAAGGAGACAACAATAACAATAACGACAACAAAGACGCTGCTCCCGCTCCCGCTCCCGCCCCTGCCCCGGCTCCCGCCCCAGCTCCCGCCCCAGCTCCTTCGTCTGCTCAAGACGACAAGGACGCCAAGTCGACATCTGCTGCCTCAGAGCCCGCCAAGACTAGTGCGACCGAGGAGAAGCAGTCAGAGACGACGGAAAAGCCAAAGACAACCGAGGAGCCAAAGACGACCGAGGAACCAAAGACATCTGAAAAGCCCACAACTACCGAAGAGCCCAAGTCATCAACAACAGAGGAGAATGAGTCTACCTCCTCCGTCCCGCCGCCCATCGGCGATTCCACCAGACCTCTCGCTACCGATATGCCTACCTTGATCGGCGCCATTCCCGAGTATCCGGCTCCCACGATTCCTCCCACAAAAAATGCCCCTTTTATGCAGCACTCAACGGCCCCCGATGGCACAGTCTTTATCGCAGTTGGCGCCATCCTCGGCGCCTTTGGCATTGCCATTTTGCTCTACCGAGTCATTGTTGGCTTTCTCCTCCACCGCTCCGTTGAGCGAGCCGCTCGCGAACAGCACGATGCCAATGCCAAGACGGGCTTCCCTCCGCCACCCGCGCCCTTCTACAAGTATTCCGATAACGTCTCAGCCATGTCGCTTTCTGCTGGCCGTGGGGTACGGCGCACGAACCGGGGCCCGGCCATTTCGGCCACTCCCAGCCAGTCCAACTTGTTCTTTTCCCCAACTGCTGCCGCCACCGGCAATGTGGGCAACAACCGCGCCTCCGCCTTTTTGCCCTCGGGCTTCTACGCTGCTGGCAACAGCTCTACCGGCGGGGTCCCTGAGCAGGGTATTAGCATGAATAATCTGCGTCCCGATTACTACGCACCTGCCAATGGCTCAAGGCACACGCTCAGCCCGTCTCCCCCCGAGTCTCCCTCCATTCATGGTCGCCGCGACTTGAGCGCTACTTCTCTCAACCTCTCCGCACCTCCCACCCAGCGAGCTCCCAGCGCATTCCTCGACGATCTGCTAGCTGATGATCCGTCTTTGTTCCCTCCTCCACAGATGCCTGCCACGGCTGGAACCCGGCGGTCCTCGGGGCACGGCTCACCTGGTCCGCAGAACCGGTTCTAAAGGGGTCATTATTCATTGAATATTTGAGACCCATGTGCATACAAGCTGGTTTGTTCATGCATACATTGTCACTCTAGGTGTTAGGGACCCAAGAGGGTCCGCGGCGTTGGGGAGTTTCTCGTTTCTCTGCTGTTGGGATGAGGAAGTCCTCGTTTGGGGTTATACCGCAACAGTTACCCTAGCCTATTCGGGTCACCTCTTCCTACAATATTATTAATTCTGCTGGATCTGACGATCTAGCGCAACCCAATCACCTGTCTACAGAGTTGTCATAGCGGGCCTGTACTGCGAACAACAGACAACGGCTGCTTGTTGGAACAGACACCAATGTGTCTGCTTCGGCAGCACTCGTGGCTGTCTTGTTGGCTTTTGGATTTGTACCTTCCTATCTGTATATACTTGTGTGTTCCAATTGGATGTATCTTCTATACCATACCCAACCGAAGTTGTGGCTGCATAATCCCGGCTCGTAACACTGCATCACGAGACATGGTCGAGCCTGCGAGTCAGCATTGCACAGCTAGCACGCATGACGGATGCCGTAGCGCCCCCATGCAACGTCTGACTTATGTGTCCAACGGTCCAAGTAACATTGCGAGGAGCATGTGAGCCTCGTGGGACATATCTTCCGAGTTGCGTATCCCGTGTACGGCACCTTGTACGCGGACGGAGTCGAATCGAACACACAGAGGAACGCACACGTATAAGTGAGTCCGTGGTTGTTTCTCATAGCTAAATTATGTACTAGCTTGTGAGTACGAATAAATCAACATTGGCTCATTCCATTTTCGGTTGTGCCACCAATCCATATATATGTGCGATATACCACTCTCCATTCACATATTTCCTATGCCTATCCCATCTTCTCCCGCGAGCCACTACCTTGCCCGCACTGCTCAGCAATGGCCAGCTCCTCGCGAGCGCCGTGGATGTCCTCCATGCGAATGCCGCTGCGGTCACACATGCTGCGGAAGATGCCGCCCCTCTTCCAGAGCTCGAGAGGCGTGTCGAGCTCTGCGATGCGACCTGCATCCATGAGGCAGATGCGGTCGTAGCCGATGATGGTGCGGAGGCGATGGGCGATGCACAGCAGCGTCTTGCCGCGGAAAGCCGTGGCAATTGTATTTTGGATCTTGTCGTCCGTCTCCATGTCGACCGACGACGTCGCCTCGTCGCAGACGATGATCTGAGAGCCTCGCACCAGCGCGCGCGCAAGGGCCATGAGCTGCCGCTGGCCAAGCGAGAAATTGAGGCCTTCCTCGTCGACGACACTGTCGAGGTGGATTCGCGACGAGTCCCCGCGGCGGTTGTCATTGATATCAGCGTCAGCTGGTACGAGATCGGCTTGCCGGAGGGCAGACCATAGCTCGAGGTCGTTGTGCTCATGAAAGGGATCCAGGTTGCTCCGTACGGTTCCGCGGAACAAGGCCGGGTCCTGAGGAATAATGGCCAGGCGAGAACGCAAATCATGCAATCCAATGGTGGAAATGTTGAGTCCGTCGATTGTGATGGAGCCACCTGATATTTCGACTAGTCGGAACAGAGTGCTCATAATGGAACTCTTGCCTGCGCCAGTCCGGCCGACGATTCCGATGCGCTCACCGCCCCGGACATGCATTGTGAGGCCCTGGAGCACCAGAGGTAGGTTCTCCCGATACTGCATCTGAACGTTGTCGAAGATGATCTCGCCCTTCTCGGGCCACGACTTGCGCACTTCGACAGTATGAAGAGGCGCCTCCTCCTCAAGGCTGGTACCATAATAGTGCAGCCTCTCAACCGCATTCATAGCATTCTCCACCTCGGCCAGCTGCCTCACAGAAAACTGCATCATGCCAACAATGGACAAGATGTAGCTGAGGACGAGGCCACCGATTGAGGGATCGACACTGAAGCGGGAGGTGACGACGAGGATTGCCACGGTGAACACAAGAAGAACTCCAACCATGTCGATTCGGACCGACAGCCATCGCTGGTTGGCAAAAGTGATGTAGTAGGCGCTGTTCATCTCATCGATGGAATCCCGGAGCTCTTTGATGAATCGCTTCTGGAGACCATAGGCACGGATCGAGGCTACGCCACTCAGGCCTTCGCCAAACTTGGCGAAGACGGTAGAGCGGAGGACTGACTCGAAGCGTTTGACCTCGCGAGCCGAGGAGCGGTAGTAAGATGCCGCGAGAATGAAAATGATGTACAATGGCACCAGAGCGATGGCGAAATAGTGAAAGTAGGCAATGATAAGGATGAAGACAGAGGTAATCATGACCACCGTGAAGAAGAACATACGAATCGCATCCGTGAGGTTGTTGTCCATGACATCAACGTCACGCGAGAAGCGGTTCGTGATGCGACCCAGCGGCGTCGTGTCGAAGAAGGACATGGGTGCACGCAACACACGGGTAACAGCCTGACGGAGCATGACCTTGCTCGAGTTTGTGCCCAAGATGGACAGGAGCAAGGAGAAGATGAACATCAGAAACGCCTGGAGAAAGCCGAGGCCAGCGTAAATACCAATGTAGGCACCCATCGAGAGGTCGTACTTGTTTGAAGTCCAATACGAAAGCCACAAACTGGTCATGATATTGGCTCCTTGTGACAGAAGGAGGACGGCGATGACAAAGGGGGCATTGAGCAGTGTTCCGGAAGCCTTGATGTAGGCTCCGTACACAGACCATGGGACGCTGGAAGTGGCTCGTTCTTCTTCTTGCATCAACGCGCCGCCCTTCTTCTTCGTCTTCTTTTGTTTTTCTTCGTCGAGCACTTGCCCATCCGCCGGCTTGTCAACCTTTTCTTCCTTCTTCTCAGTCGCTGTCGTCTCCATCAGGGCTTGGAAACCCCTGTGGTCATTCATGAGGTTTTCGAATGTGTCGACAGCCTGAATTTTGCCGCTTTCCATCCATATGATGCGATCGCAGCGACTCAGAACCCAGAGCTGATGCGTTGCGAGGATGCGGCACTTGTCCTTGAGAAGTCCAAGGATTGCGTTGTCAAAGATGTGACGGCCAACATGAGCATCCACAGCACTAAGGGGATCATCCATCAACACAATATCCGCGTCAAAATAAATGGCTCGGGCAATGTTGAGGCGCTGCTTCTGGCCACCAGAAATCGTGATACCGCGCTCTCCAATCTCGGTCTTGTCGCCGTTTGGAAGCATATCAATATCGGCTTGGAGGGCGCATCTGTGTACATATCAGTCAGCGTTCCGATTCAACCACGGTCAGAGAATGAGACTTACGCTTCGATTACTTCCTTGTACCATCGCTTTTTCATATCCTTGCCAAAAACAATGTTGTCTCGCAGCGTCGTATTTTGAATCCAGGCATACTGTGGACAAAAGGCTCGTTTGGCACCAAACACAACCTCGCCTTCCGTCTTTCGCATATCGCCTGCAAGTGCGGAAAGCAGCGAGCTTTTCCCGCTTCCTACTCCACCGATGACGGCAATCAGTTCGTTGCGTTTGATACTGAAGTTGATATCCTGCAGATGAAACGGTTGCTGTTCCTCCACTAACGTGCTGGCGGTATCAGGGGATGCCGGCTCGCTCCCGGCGCTCTGGTCTTTCTTTCCGTGCTTGGCGTCCTTGTCGCCAGCATTCGGCTCATTCTCTTGAGACTGGGTCTTTTCCCAAGTAAACGATGCGTCCATAAATCGGACAGCATCCTCGCCTGTTGGATCATATGTCATGTCTTCTTCCCTCTCTTCTTCGCGCAGATATTCTTCGATTCGTTTCAAGGAAGACCAAGCATCAACAGCTTGACCCAGAACAAGTGGCATGAGATTGAGAGGAAGTCTCAGGCCGTTGAACAGAGCAAGAGATGAAAAGATCTCGGCGGGATTCAGGTTCTTATGAGTCAGTGCAAACGTGATGAATGAGAGCATTGAGGCGAAGATGGGGAGCGATATGCCAACAGCATTGACTGCGTTTCGAATCGTCAACAGGATCTGAATGGCGCGAATCTCCTTGGCTCGGAACTGTCCTAGTCTCTCTAGAAAAGCCTCTTCCCAACCAAAGTACTTGACGAAGCGGACAGATTGGAGGATTTCTTGTGTGAGTGAAACTCGCTGATCGGTGATCTTGTTGATGTTTCTGCGCCGTTGAAAGAGGCTCTTGACTGCCTTAAGCAGGAGAGGCATACCAATAACCAAAAGGCCAAACCCAGACAATGCGCTATACGTTAAGTTGACAAGAAGTAGCGCTAGAGTAACAATAATAACGATTGGCGACGTCCAGATCATGTGGAAAAGCGCCTGGGATTGATCAATGCGGTACGTGTCCACGCTCATCAGGTTGACAACGCGACCGTTGCCCCAGCCTGCTGCTTCATCTTGGCCAGTATTCTTACCAGCCCCTTTCTTGTCGTTCTTCTTTTTCTTTTCTGTCTCCGACCTGTTCTCAGGGACCCCTTTGGTTATGCCAGCCCTCGCCCTGCCTGAAATTACCATGGACTTTTCGTAGATGAGCCCGATTAAGACAGCGCGAGACTGGCCACCAACCGTGGTACCACGATAGATGAAATGGTTCGTGCCCAGGCTCTGGAATACCTGCATAAACGTGACTCCAAAGGCCAATCCGAGCCCCTTGCCAATGGCAGGAGCTGGCCCGCCGCTTCGCTGTGCGACGAAGGCATCGTTGGCGAATTGAATAAGATATCGTAGCACAAAAGGACTGAAAACTTGTAGTAGTGATGAAAGAAGGGCACAGGCACCGCCAAGCCAGAACTCAGACTTGAAAGTCTCATGCAAAGCCCAAAAAAGAGGATATTTGTCGCCTCGGTCGGACCGCTCCTTGAAAGACTTCTTTAGCCTGTCAGTCATGTGCTCAGCCGCCCGATCCGGATTGACAGTCCATATGTCGTTCAAATGCAGAGGCCGCCTGTATCCTGCCTGTAGATAGGTCAATGCCATACTTAGAAGGTCAAGAAGTATACAGAAACTGGACATACAGTCATAAGAGGAGCCATCCACGCGAAGGTCAATAAGCTGAGGAAACCAGCTTGCTTTTCCCTGCTCACTATTCTTTCCGTGGGCACTGGAGGTGGCGCGCCCCATCGTAGAGGGTTGACCTTCTTGTACCATGGCTTCTTCGTGGAGACTGTTGTTGACATGGTCGCACGAGTGGTGGTGGTAGATACGGAGCCAGAGCTTCTCGCTCGATGTAACTCGGAGACATCCTCATCCCCATTCCCTTTTATATGGCTGGTTTGGTCGTCGTCCTTCTTGCTGATATCATCGAGAATTTCTTCATCGGATGCAGTTGACTGTTCCTCAGCAGTAGGCCTTATGGCACTCGCTTGAGGATCGGGTGCCTTGAATTCCTTATCATGAGGGCTCGCCATAGTCGGTTAAGACTTGCAAGCAAAAGGGTGTGGTGCTGTTCCAAGAGTTGTGTTTAGCACCCTGAAAGTGCTCCAGTTGGCCAGGAAGAAACTTGGGCAATTGTCTCAGCCAAAGACTTCCCCAGAAGAGTTCGTCTTGTGTTGGTAAGTAGATTATACTGCAGGCCAGTCAAGCAGACGGTCGATCTTCAACAGTAGAGCATCGCTAGGCAGGCGGTGGCGTGTTACAAATAATCAGCTCGAGTCAACAAGTAGATGTTGGCGACAACGAGATCCGACAGTGGCTGCGAAGAACAGGAGAAGGGTTGGCGTCCCTAGTGAGGGCGATGTTGTTGAGCTCAATAACAAGGATTACAAAGCACTGAGGCGAAAATTGCGGAGTAGTCGGTCTGTCCCAGACGATGACACCGTTAAGAGTCTATCGCCGGTTGACAGGCACGAGCGCCAATTCAAAAGCTTGTTGAATGGTGTTTGTCGGCCGGAGTTCAGCGTTCGGGGGCCCTAGCCAGCGCAAAACACTAGATAAGGACGATTGCACAGCAAAGACCGAAGGCGAAGAAGGTAGACTGAGCTACAAGAGAGCGGAACAGGCAAGATGGGAAGAGGAACAATGTGCTGAGAGATAAGTTTGGGCGCAGGTCTGGATCGCCTGCCTATTCTAGCATTGCACTTGGGTCAAGTTGCCGTTGACGGCACCGAGACGAATGGGGTCGGACTTCGGACAACCCTGGAGCTTAGCGAATCCGAAAATGTCAACTTCATCATCACTAATTAAGCCGGTGTGGCGCACCAGCGAATGATTTGATCGAGGTCGGCCCATACAGCTAGGCCACTTGTTGCTATCGGTTCCATGACGGACACAGCATCCAGCGCGTGGGCCAGGGTTATGGGTGGGTTGTTACGAGCCACTCCCATCCCGGAAAATAAGCAAAGTGGGATATGGCAACGTCCTAGTCGGCGTCCGTGCAGGGGGATCTGCCTTGTCTGCTCTTGTCTCCCGCGCGGCTCATCGGATCTGCTGTGCTTGGTATGTACAGTACAGATTAGCCTGTCTGGTGCTCTTAGCGGATTACACATCCAGCCACTTGGTAGGGCCCAATAAGATTGATAGATGAGGCGCCAACCGTTGCTCAAAGGCAAATGGCAGCTTCAATTACCACCATATCGGACATGGAGAGGCGTCTGTCCGAATCCCGTGTCTGGCAAGGGTGTTGATGTTGACTGTCTATGACGACAGCGTCAGCTGCATCTGATCTGTGGCCTCGAGCGGTCAACGATAATCCTCCTCGTTAGGGTCTCGATAACAGTCCTAGCCATTCCTACAATAACTAGCCCATGGACCTCGGAGGAATCGGTCTGCGAGGACTCTTCAAAGGCGATGCTCGACATTTGTCAGCCCATCTGGCGGAGCGGCTAATAAGTATCATGGCTTGAGCGGGGCAAGTTAGGGTGACAGTGAGACGTCAAAAGTCAATGTGAGCTTCTCCCAGAGCTATGGTTGTGGGGCACGGAGTTAATCGGCAGGATTTAAGACCGGGCGCCGTGGTCACGTGCCGGCTCTCAAATCTGCAACGACGTGTGTAGCACATGCAGCATGTGGTATCTAGCGTAGCGGCGCAGTGAGCTAGCTCTTTGATGATCTGACGGATGCACGCAGAGAATACGACACGATACGACACAACACGACACGATACGGTGCCTGGATAGCTAGTAGTTGTACGGCGTGCTGGAGTTACTGTGGGCCAATCGCTTTTGGTGCCAATCGTCCGCCCTCCTACCCAAGATCTCGACGACCTGCCCCATTCAGCTGATAACGAAAATTCGGAAACCGAGCTCTGTCCATCGATATCAGATATCCGCACTTGCGAAACCCGTACAAAGGCCATCCCCATTATCTCAATCATGGCCGCAGCTGTCGAGGGCATTCCATCACTTGCCCTGCCTGGCAACGTCCTCGGGCCCTGCTCCAAGTATGCGCCTGGTCCAGGCACCCACGTTTTTGAGGGCAACGTCGTCTCGTCCCTCATGGGCCGGGTCACCGTCGCCCAGCCGGCAAAGGCGCCTGGCCCTGCGAAGCGCCTGAACAAGATCACCGGCGGGGCTGTCGAGGGCGTCGCCACCATTTCTGTTGCCCGTCACGGTCACAAGCGCGAGATTCTTCCCGATGTGGACAACATTGTGCTTGCACGGGTAGTCCGCCTCATGCCCAAACAGGCCATTGTCGTCATCCAGCAGGTCGGCGATACTGTTCTCCAGACGGAGTGGCAGGGTCTCATCCGAGTTCAGGATGTGAGGGCAACCGAGAAGGACAAGGTCAAAATCCACGAGTCGTTCAAGCCAGGTGACATCGTGCGCGCCCAAGTGGTAAGTGCCTACCATTGCCTCTTCTCTTGCAGCATAGAGGTCCAGACTTTTCGCTAACAGGGCATACCCAGATCTCGCTTGGTGACCAGGCCAACTACTATCTCTCCACAGCCTCCAACGAGTTGGGGGTCATCATGGCGACTAGCGAAGCAGGAAACGACATGGTACCCGTCAGTTGGAAAGAGTACAAGGATCCCGAAACAGGCATTGGCGAGTTGCGCAAGGTTGCGAAGCCGACTTGATCTCTCGCTCCGCACTGACGAGGTTAATTACTGAGACGAAGCCTCGACCCACCATGATGACGCCTCATGTATAGTCGGCTGCACTGATTCTCCCAGCATGGCTTTAACGACTGCTGCGTCTGTGGACCAGGGGGGGCCGACACGGAACGAGAGCATAGTATCCCTACTGAATAAGCATGACGGGTCGCTGAGACCACGAACCATGCATGCCAGAGCATTCCAAGTGCGTCGGCATCGACGCAATGGCTTCTTCTAAATTCGAAACTAGACGTCTTTAACCCATTGAGTGATCGCGGCCTGCATCGGCTGAGGGTTACAGCAGGATGCTCCCATGAAACCGAGTGTCTTGGACTTGGAAGGCTGGAAAAGCTGTGACCAAGATCTGCTGAAACAGACTACATACCCACAACTAGACAATAGACATTGCATCACTCATCTATACCTATTCCGTTGCGCGCTCGTCACACCCAGCCATTTACTGGTATGTAATGACAGGAGGGAATACCATCGCTCTTGGACGAGCACGATCTACGTTTTCTTTGTGCACTTTCAGATCGCAATTTCACGGGTAAAAGAGGGAAAGGCAACCAACCGTCAATCATCAAAGTCTTATCTGCCCTCCCTAACCCGCAACCCTGGCCAAGCAAAACGACCTGGTGTTTGCACTAACAGTGACGATCCTTAATCGGTAGTTCTCTACTTGCATGATGCATGGTTGCGTGACTGTAATCCTATTTTGGAACATGTAATCTCCACATGGCTCCCTTTATGGCAGAGAGAATTCGGCCATGGCGGGGCGCTGTACAGCATGCGCCACGCACAAGCCACCACACCGCGACACAGTCCATCTCCTTTGAAGTAAATACCTTATTTGACACGGCATCCTCGGGCTCACTTGAACCCATCCCTTCTTTTGCATTCCGGTCCTTGGAACGTTCTACAAGGGGGTAATTGCCTACGACGGGCACATTCATTTTGTCTTCTCCTGTTCCTACTGCAAAGCTCCCGCTTTATCTTGCTGCATTGCTTCAACAGCCTTTCCATCATGTCAAGTACAACCGTCATGACAACACCAACGCCAACGCCAACGCCCAAGCCGGCGACGATCACAATCGACTCCACGGCGCCCAGTTCCACGACCGATACGATGACGACACCCACAATTGATACTATGAGCAGCGGATGCTGCCCGGGTTGTGGCCACGAGCTCACTTCCATTGATCAAGCCCAAACCGAGCTCCTCCAGGCCCAAGCCCGCATAGCCCAACTCGAGACGCAAGTGCGCTTACTCAACGAAAAGGCCACTGCTGCCGTAGACCGCTGGGCCGACTACGAAGACGAGCTCTCCAAGCTCCGCGCCCAGCTTCCCAAGCCTACGTCGGACTCCCGAGCAACGACGCCTAACAATAACAACAACAATAACAACGGCAAGCCGCTGCCTCCCCAGCCGTCCAATGAGCCGCTCACGCCGCCTCCGACACAGAGCTCGATCTTTCAGAATGGCACGCGTCGCATCTCCGCACTACTATCGCCACGCAAGTCGACATCCGACCTCCACCACCCGCCGCGATCGCCGTCGGCTGAGGATCTGCTCGAGGCTCTGAATCGGGAGCAGAGCCTGCGCAAGGAGGCCGAGGGTCGGGTGGCTGCCACTAGCAAGGAGGTTGAGGAGCTGAGCGCGGCGCTGTTTGAGCAGGCCAACGAAATGGTAGCCGAAGAGCGCCGGGCTCGGGCCAAGCTCGAGGAGCGCGTCGATGAGCTTGAGCGTCGGGACATGGAGAAGCGGCGGAGGCTCGAGAGGCTCGAGAGCGCCATGGTGCGTATCGAGAGGGTTCGCTTGCTACTGGCTGAGACTGAGGATGTGACGCCCATCTCCTCTGCGGCCGAGGAAGAGTCAGCAGGGGATAAGAGCTCAGAGGGGGAGGACTCGGAGGAGGAGAGCGTGGAAAAACCCAAAGTGCCCACCAAGCAGGAGCATGAACTGAATGGCGAGGTCGAATCACCAGAGCCTGTAGACAAAGGTAACCATGCGGAGCCAAAAGACTCCAACTTACAACACTAGGAAATGAGCTCCTCCACCTCACAAAGGTAGGCGTCGCCTCGAGGAATAAAGGTTAATGTACCAAGAGCCCAATACCTTGGCTATGATGTACGGGATTCAATATGATCAACGGCTGAATTTGGGAATATCAAAATGGAATAGGTATATAGAGATCTTGAATCAAATGGCAGCGTCAATTGGGAGGGTTTTTTTTTGGTACTCCAAGGACACAACATGAAGCAAAAGTCTCCATAAAATATACAACTTGAGTTCATCTATAGCTATACATCCCGCTCGATGGATGATGCAGATAACAGTGCAGGATATGGCTGGCTACAGCCCGAACGGGCTTCCTCTTCCCCAGTCATAAAGCCTTGATCCTGACAAGGCACGCGAACTCATCGCCGAACTCAGACTCCTAGTGTAGGCACAGCAACCAGCGGCTACTTGCAACTGGCTGCTGCTCTCCGAATCCTCTCACTCAATCCTCAATCCCGTTCCATGACTTTTCATCATCAGACCGGCTCTGGCTGCTGGCCGCGGGCTCTTCCTTGACGGCTTTGCGCGGCGGTGACTTGGCGCCACTGGGCGAGGCAGACCGCGACCGCGACCGCTTCCGCTTCTCCGGCTTGGCTGGCGGCAGCATCTCGTTATTGCTTGGGCCATTCTTCTTCTTGTTGTTCTGCTTGCCAGAGGACGAAGGAACAGACTTGTCCGGCTTGCTGGCCCACCGAGAGAGCATGCCGCCAACCTTGGGGCCCCAGACCTCCTCTCCCTTGGCGAGGTCCTCAAACTCGAGACAGTCCTCGCCACCGACGGTGAAGTCACTCTGTCGCGAACGGCACAGCTCGGACATGAGGGCAGCCGACTCGAGCCTGGAGCCGAGGTCGTGGCAGAAGCTGCGCACGTAGAAACCCGACGTCACCGTAAGGCGCACCTTGACGGCGGGAGGCCCCTCGTCGCTCCAGGGCGGCGGCGTGTTCTTGTCAGGTGTGTCAGGCACCAGGTTCGTTCCCTTGTTGGAGTAGGTGGGCTGGGGAAGCTGGCCCAGGGCGCCAGACATCATGGGCGGCTCCTTGGCGTGCCGCGATCGTTTGGTCGGCGCATCCTTGATGAGCTGGTCCTGTCTCTCCTCAAACTTCTTTTTGAACGACTCGTGCGCTGCCACCGCCTGGTCCTCCTCCTCCTTCTCCTCCGGGCTCAGCTGCTTGGGGCTGTTGGTCTCCTGCTGCTTCTTGACACGCCAAACCTGTTCGGCCAGGTTGCGCTCGGCTGCCTCGGCCTCCTCAGTCGGCCACCGGAAGTCGTGCTTGCCAGGCTCGTACCACTCGACCATCTCAATGTCTGTGACTTCAACCTCACGGCCCTCAATCTGACGAGGGATAGGCTTGCCCTCGCGCGCGTACTCGTAGAGCGGCTTCCCGTTCATCTTGAGCGCAGAGAACAGGGGTGGGATCTGAATCTGACGGCCCTTGAAGCGAGCAATCTCCTTTTCAACCTTTTCGCGCGTGATGTGATCGTAGGGCCGTTTGGTGAGGATGCGACCCACGCGGTCGTATGAATCGGTGCTTGCGCCAAAGAGAATGGTGGTCTCGTATGTCTTGGTGCACTCGAGGAACTGAGGGAGCAGCTTGGTGCCGGAGCCAATGCCGAGGATGAGAACGCCGGTAGCGAGGGGATCGAGGGTGCCGCCATGGCCAATCTTGACCTGCGAGGCCTTCTTGATCTGCTTGCGCCGGTTGAACTGGGCGTTGCCCTCGTTGAGTCGCTTGGCCACCTCGGCATCAATCAAGGGCTTGAAGAAGCCGGACGGGTTAAAGACCTTTTGGCATTCGCGAATAACCTGCGCCGAGCTCTGTCCACACGGCTTGTGGATGGCTGCCATTGTTAGCCAGACTGGACATGTTGCCAACGCCGTGAGGCGCCAGGAATGAGGATGCGCTCGAGGCGCACTCTTGGAGGTGCGCATGGAGAGCAGTCAAGAGACTTACCGAAGACGCCCTCGCGGACTGTGTCCGCAGCCATCTTGAGCACCTTCCCGGGATATCGCATACGGTCAATCCCTCAGCGTCAAGGGAAGATGCGGCAGAAGAAGAATCGGCCGGGGTGGAGCGAAGGTGTAGCAGAAACTTCGACTCGAGCCCACTAACAGAGCTGGACCCTCTCACTCTGCAGTTGTTCTGTAGGAGAAGAAAAAAAAATGGAATCAACGGGGCCAGGGCGGACGCTAGAGCTACTGTAGAGGCTGTGGCGCATCTACTGTACCTACTGTACCTACTGTACCTACTGTACCTACTGTACCTACTGTACCTACTGTACCTACTGTACCTACTGTACCTACTGTACCTACTGTACCTACTGTACCTACCTACCGTACCTATCGTGCCTCCCTGCCTGGGTAGGTACCTAAGTAGATTTCTGTCCACCTCAGTTTTGGGCCTGAAGGGCCGAGGTTACAGTGGGCACCTGGCTTGTAGGAATACCCACAGGGCGTGCTGCAATCGCTGTTGGAGGGGTCTTCCAGCGCTCCGCTACTGCTGTATTGGGGTCCGTCCCCGCCTATGAAATAAGTGTGCTACTGTAGGTCCCCTCTGTCGGGTCGCCCACGCGTTAAGTGGCCCTCGGTGATCGCGACCAGCCGCGTTTACTACTGTAGGTCGGTAGGTCGGTACAGACAGTCGCAACTTCAACTCCAATTCCGCACATTCACACGACTGCATCCTGGCTTATTTCATTTCTCACCTACATCCACAACCCAAGAATACGACATCGATATTCCATCCACCAGCTTCATACAACTCCATTAGCTCCCGCGACACGAACCATATCAGCTGTTTCGCCTTTGCCGAAGCCGCTTGCTAATCTACAACGCCTCTCATCCACCATCCCCTCCCGCCCTCTTCTTGCGAGTGTCCAGCGGTCCATGACTTCGCCCTCCGCCCCTCCACCATGACTGGGCACAATCGTCGGGCTTCTTCATCCAGCGTGGATACCATCGACGAGAATCATGTTCTCTGGCGACAGGAACACTCCGTCGTGAGATCCGTTCCGAAGCAGAGCAACAGCAACGATTGGCCCATCTTCGAGCTTGACAACGCCACTGTCCTCAACAAAGATGGCCACACGCTCGAGAACGCACTCCATGTAGGTACCAGGGGGCCTTTCATCGTGCGAGGAACCCTCGTCATCGACGAACCCTCCCAAAAACAACACCGTACGTCCTGCCTCTTGCTGATCGACAGTGTGACCCATCCTCTGACGCTCGATTATAGTCATCATGAGAGTTCGATCGTCAATGCCCATCGAGATTCGACAGTGCGTTTCTTACTCCATAGGCGAAGCAGATGGCGGCCAGCCTTTGGTCTGGGTGTCAGGAAAGGGCGGCTGGTACGAGTTGAACCCGTCGCTTACTTACCGCCCAATATACAACAAGATGTGTGAGGCTGCCACGCTATACTATCGCATCATGGACATATACAAGACAGCGAAGAAGGTCAAAAAGAGTAAGAAAGGTGGAAAGAAGGGCCTCATGGACG
The DNA here is from genome assembly GCA_003693505.1 of Pseudonectria foliicola. NCBI lineage: Eukaryota > Fungi > Ascomycota > Sordariomycetes > Hypocreales > Nectriaceae > Pseudonectria > Pseudonectria foliicola. The sequence goes on along the minus strand of QUZD01000003.1, from coordinate 836,068 downwards.
AACTGGCGCCCGTTTTCCATCAGGCAAGTTGGCCCTCGCTCCTGAAGCCCATGTCTGCGGCGCTGACCATAACTTAGTACGCGGCCAGCGTTGGTGATGGCGCTACTCTACAGGACGTCGTTGACCGGTGTATGGAACATGCGCCGTTTCTCATCTCACAGTTCACGCAGGAAGACCCGTATCAGTTTGACTGGACCACCACCCCCTTCTACAAATGGATGACTGGAGAGCATGCTGTAAGCCCCCCCCCCCCCCCTTCATCCTAGTTCCCTCAACGGCAAATCTAACTTTCAAAAAGAACCTCTTGGAGAAAGCTCAGGAGCTTCTACGGAATCCGCCAAAGCTTCCGCGGTCTCCTTCCGTGGATGCTCGGGCCCCTTCTGCCCTACCAAACACTGTGTCCGCAACCCGAAATTCTGCCTCCACGACCCCTGGAGTTCTCAACCACCATCTAGAAACTGCTCGTCAAGGCTCTCCCCCGTGGTCTAGGTCGACAAGGTCGCGTTCTCTCACCCTCAAGGAGGAAGCACTCGAGACTGGGGGCCATCAGACGGATGCGCCTCAAACGCTAGCTCAAGATTCAAATCCCAGAAACGTTCAGCCTTCGAGTCCTGGTCACAAGGATGAGGACGAGGACGAAACCCCCTTTGAATCGGTTTTCAGGGCTCTCCAGTTGGCATTCTCTGAAATCAAAAGTTCGAAAAACTCCAACTTGACTTTGGGACGAGTGGTCAACAAGCTATACCCCGTATACAAGTTTCCCAACTTCAAGAATGGCACAGTTGCCTGTCACAGGATTCCTGTAGAAGAAGTTATTCAATATCATGCCGGAGCTCTCCTAGATGCTTTAGATAAGGATCTGTATGGAAACGAGGAGTTTTTCGCCTGGCTTCAAGAAATTGTCAACAAACCGTTTGACCCAATTGCCATCAGACTCTCCGACCATCCATTTCGCCTCGTCCCACGTGGCTCACGACCTCGAGCAGGAAACAAGGTGGACAAGACTGCTACGCCAGTGATCCAAGCCGAAGATGGCGAGGGGCCTCCGCAGAACAGTGCCGGCTTTCCGTCTCGCGGAGGCAAGCGGCTGGGTCGCCCGCCTGGAAAGAAATCCGCTCTTCGTTTGGCCACATCGTCTAAGAAACGGCTTCACTCAGAGGTAGACCTTGACTCGGACGATGAGGAGGCAGCACCAAAGAAGTCCCACTACTTCTCCGAAGACGAAAACGAGCTGGAAATGGACGAAGATGCAGTCTCGTCAACGGATGGGCACGACCTTGTTTCCGGCCAAGAGCCCATCAAGATTGTGATACGTGCAGACAGGATGCCTTCCACGACACCTCACGGGCCCGACGGTACCTGGACATGCGACCAGGACGACTGCGACTACATTGTACGTGGCGCCGATGAGCAGCATTGTCAGGAGCGCATTCGCCAGCATTTTGATGAGCACAAGGACCAGATGGAAAAAGTCAACCTCGCCATGACGGAAAGTCGTGGTCATCTACCCATCAAGTACGCATACTTCCCCCCCTTTCTTATCCTCGTCCACTTTCATCCCGCACCGCATTCCCTTTCTCGCCCTCTTCAACTGCGTCCGCGTTCTGCTACTCCGTCTCTGCCTCCGGCCTCCCTCTCCGGCCCAAGCACTCCAGTACATACCTCTCCTACACCCTTGACTCCCTTCAGCAGCGCTTCTCGGTGTCCCAGTGGAGCCGACCAAGTCAGTTTTCGTAGCCATGTCGACCAGTTCCGCAGAATCCCGCGGCCCGTATCCGATGCGATTGCCAAGCTAACACTATGACTTCCGACACAGCCACCTCATCGACAAGATCAAGAAGCTGGGAGAGAAGGCGCAAGCTGACCAGCAGCTCACCATCGATGGCGTGCCCCTCCCGCGACCCATTAAGCGCAGCAACCTAATTGTTTAACCTACATTTGGGCTGGCTTGACCTCGATTCCGACTAGAATCTTTACTCTTGCCTTTGATTGATGGAATTGCCTCTTTTCTGTTCATCTTTTGGAGGGCTCTGGACATGATACCCGCTGCTTCTGCGCGATGGTTTGGCGTTGGTTCGATAATATGGATAGATGTTCATGGACTACGAAGAAACGGCTTGGCTTTACTTGCTTGTAATACAAGTTCATAAGCCGTCACACAGTACAGCTCGTACGACTTAAAGCTATCACTCACCATAGGATGAGCGATCAATGCATGAGGTCTAATTGCTGAATGGACAGCATTCATACTTGTTGGCCGCGACCTGATACGATGACGCAAAGTGTATATTTCAAAAGTGATGTGCTCTGTCGACACACCTTTAGTCCCTAAATGTTGGCCTACTCAAGCCATTGTCCCTGACCAGGTAATTTTTACGGATCCTGGTTCCGTCCTATGCCCACGCCCATGCCCAACCTAGGAATGCCCCCAGAGATGAGCGTTACTCATTCTTGGAAAGAGGCCTCGGCCTCTTGGGTAGGTCGGCAATAACCACCTACTGTTACACTGATTCCCTACTTCACACAGCATCTACAGAATTTCCGACGACGCCTCCTAGTTCGCCTCGGCCCCGTCCACAGTGACTGCGCGATCCTTTGCCGCATCGAGCGCGAATGCCTCCTCAATGGCACCCATGCGCTTGTAGACGCGCAGCCACCGCTGACCCCACCGACGGATGAGGGCCTCGCGGCTGCTCGAGCCGTCGCCCTCCTCCATGAGCTCGTCCTTGCTGCCCTCGGCCCAGCTGACGAGGGCGTCGTTCATGGCACGGAAGAGATCCTGCACCGCCTTGGCTTCCTTGGCGCGCGTCTCGTCGTCCGACTCGGCCGAGACGAGGACCTGCCGGGCACGCGTGGTGACCTTGGCGATGGTGCTGGAGACGAGCTCGAAGACGTGGGGGTGGGCAAGGGACTCGCCGCCTTCCGTGCCGCTGGCCGGCGTGCTCGCCACCAGGGCCCAGTCGATGACGGAATAGGGCGTGAGGATGGAGTAGTTGAGGAGCTTCTCCACAATGGTGATGGCGACGCCAGGGTGGGCGTTCCAGTAGGCCATGACGGCCGAGATGATCTGAGCCCGCGCTGCCTCCGAGGCGATGCCAGCGTCGAGTAGCCGGCCCTTGGTGCGGTCGATGCAGGCGAGGACGTGGCTCAGCGACTTGGAGCCGACCCAGCACACGGCCGTCATGAACACATCCGTACTGGCCACCATCGGATCCAGGGCGAGCTCGGTTGCCTGGGCCTGGATGCTGTCAATGATCGGCTGGAACTCCTCATCGGGAGCCTTGCGCCGCAAGAGGGCTCCAATCTCCTGACCCTCCTTTGAAAATGGCGTGTCTAGCAAGATGGTCAGTTGTTGTTGATTCAGAAGCATGCATCAGTGAAAACTCCCTTACCTGGGTCGTTGAACTTAAAGTCTGGCACATCCTTCTCCTTCTCGGTACCAATCAGGGGAAGATATGACTCTGGCACCGTCTTCTGGATGCGCTGCGCAAAACTCAGTCGCACCTCTTTATCAAGAGCGCCCTTGAGGAACCACTTGCGGGGGTGCATTTCAGGCAGTTCGGTATCCTCAGCCCACTCGGCCCACTTCCAGGTGAACCCAAAGTTGCTCAGGTGGTGTGAGAACCAGTCCAGGAAGCGGTAGCTCAGCTCCAGATCCATGCGGGCACTGTTCCGGTACAGATATCGAATCGCCCTGCCAAGACTCGGCGCAATGGCAGCAGGCGCCAGCTTGCAAGCCTCCGTCAGCACAGAGTGATAGTAAATCAGCTTGCACTCGGGAGCCGGCAGTTGAAACAACTGGGAGAAGACCGTATCAACGGCAACGTCCTCCGGCTTCCAGGTCGATCGTCCAGAAGGAATATTTCGGAGCTCGTCAAAGGGCGTCGCGCGTTTGACAAAGGTGCCTTCGGCAAAATAGCAGTCAATATCCATCAAGTATCGCGCCGTAACATTTCGGTTAAAGCTTAGAATGTTGACGGTGTCTACCATGCCGTCCCTGATCAAGGAAGCGGCGATGCTCGTCACGGCCGGGACGGATGGCACTTCTTGATCATTGTAGACCGAGAAATAGATTTCGGGGAACAAGGAACGAGGTCCACGGACTACCGTCTCGGGGATGGCGATTGTGGGAAGGCTGTGTTTGGGCGCGTTGGCGAGTTTGTCCTGAGTCTCGACATCTTCCAGGGGCATCTGCCAAGGTCGAGGGAGGCAGGCAACTTCCCAATTATTGGCGGCCTCGGTCTGTAGCTGCTTCTGGAGCAGCATACACACGCTCAGAGACGCTCCAGGGCTCTCCTCGTTGCCCTCTGGGTGATAGGGGTCGACCAGAGCCTGCAAACTATGCGGCTCCGAGGCGATAATGTCCGTCTTCTCCATCAAGTCGGCTGCCTTCTGCTGGAACTTATCCGGAGCGGCAACCATAATGTATGGGATGGTCAGGAGGATGATCTTGACAAGCTCAGTGCCGATGGTATCGTCAGAGCTAGCTGTCTGGAGGTCGGCAGCGCGGCTGAAGAGTTCCTCGAGCAAAGGGAAGATGCCATCACCTTCAAGGCAGGCCTGCAGGCATGCCAGGAACTTGAGGTGGAGCTTCACGTCCCTCCATTCACCCAGGCTAATCTTGGTCTCGGTTGAATGCGCCAGGCGCGACAGGAGCTCATCGACGAGTTCGGGCTTCTGGGTGTTGATGACAAGGACGACGGCAGCCACAAAGGGAGTCTTCAGAGGCTGCTCAACCATGAGCTGCATGGCGAGGTCGATGAAGGTGTTGCGAAGGTTCTCGTCGTCGTAGTTCTCGGCGACCATGTGGGCAATGGACTGCACTTCCTCGGACCATCGTCGCAGCGGCGAGTCGGCGATGCTCAGGAGCTGCCGACGAACTCGTACAGGAAGGGGCGCGGAATCCGTGCGCCTTCGCTGGTTCTGGTGTCGGCGATCGTAATGGTCGTCGTCATCTGAATGAAGGAGAAAGCCAAGCGTGTCAGTTAGGGTGAAGAGGCTGTTGTCACGGGTCGCCCTCACCTCTGTATCTGCGTTTGCGGTTGTAGTGGCCGCCGCCCTGCCTTCGATCGTAATCGGCCATGGTTTACGCCTTCAGCAGGGTGATTTAAGGCTGTGATGATAGCAATTGATGCCTCAATTGGCGCACGCGCAGATTCCCTCGGGGTGGTGCTGGATTGCTGGATAGCGATGGTTGCTGAAGCTAAGGAAAAGCTGCGCGGTCGTCTGCATGAGCTCAATCGCCTTGGTCTTGGAAACGCGCCGGGGCGTGTACCTTGAGCATAAGTGCCTCTTGCCTGAGGCCACAGCGGGTCCAAGGGCATGGATGGAGCCTCTCCCATTGTAGGTAAGGTACCCAAGGTAGGTAGGTTAAGGTATGCAGTTGGGAATGGATTGAAATCGCCTGGAAACGACCTGATAATCTATTTCCAAATGGCATACTCTCTAGATTCTCGCCTCTTAACGTACAGCAGGATTTTGTATGGCCTTGGCTTCTTTGGTGCCAGATGCGTCCCCAGCGTCAATCGAGAGTACCTTTCTACTTACCTGGCGTCATCACTCTCCTCCACACTAGATCCTCAAGCACTTGATCTTCAACATCAAGGCGGCAGATAGAATTCGTCTGGCCGTTCCTGGCTTCTATTCAGTAAGGGAGCTAGTCTTTCAGGCCCTCTATCTGGGTATCATTCACGGAGAAGCGACATGCCCTTAGATCTCTTTTTCACCCAGCAACATGAAAGCGCACGTAAAGCCAGTAGCCAAAGTCTGTGCCGGTTCTTTTGTTTCTGTAAGACTCATCTGACGAGGACAAGCCGAAATCTCTTTTCTTTTTCTCAAACAAACAAAAATGCCACCGGGCCGTCCACGGCCAGGTTCCAATGACAATTGATCGCGGCATCCTTCTTCCCCGTTCCGGCGCGCCAGGCCAAGCCTCACACCAAAGCCATCCATCACTCGAGCGACGTTCGATAGATCCAGCGACGAGAAAACACATGACAGTCATGGCAGTCCTGGAACACTGTCCAGAATCAACAGTGAGCCCATGCCTGCGTTAGCCCCATATCCTCGAAACGCAATCAGCAAAGAAGAAAATGAAAAGGCAACACCCATAGCCTGTCATGCATGAAGACGTGGTCTAGAAACGTGATTCCCTGGATGTGGATATGCATCAGTGTAACCATTCCTCGTGGTTGCTTGCCTCCCAGCACGCCAAAAAAAAAAACTTGACTTCTCCGGGAGCCACATAACGCCCATGTTCCCTCAAAGATGGGAAAAGACTCCAACGCTCCCCGTAGCACAATCATGTCATCTCATTTTGGCCATTGGTGTGTCCAGTGTGCGCCCTTCCTCCAACTGCTGCCGTCCGCTAGGGACCATGTCTGCGCTTGCCCGTCCCCAGACCCGGCTTTGACTCAAGTGTGGTTATTAACAGCCACTGGTCATCAGCTGCAAGCTGAGAGTAGAGGGTGGAAAATCTCTTGTATAGGCGCGGTGTGCTTCGAGTAGAAAGCACAAGGCCTGACAACCCCATCTCACAGAGTAGGACTTTCTCAGTCCAGCTTTGCAATCATCTCCTGCTTTGTCAACGGTGTGAAGTTGTCGATGTCAAGCCCCTGGGAGGCCAGTGTAGGTCGCAGGTGGGGAGGTACCAGCTTCTGGTTGAGGTGGGGCGCGATGGAGAGCTCTGCAACAATCCCGGTTAGCTACGAGAATTCTACATTGTTGCAAAGCATTGAGACCCGGGGGGTTTTACTCACCATGACGGGTAAAGTCGAACAGAGCCGGGAGGTCACGGAGCTGGCCAGTGCCATGTCTCGAGTCGGGGAGTTTCGTGTTGGGATCTCGGAGTTCGTCAAAGAAAGGGTGAACCATGGCATCGATTGCTCCCTGTCGCTCGGTAGGTGTGTACTCCAGTAAGCGCCCGATGAGATCGATGGCATTGGCGTCAGCCTTGCGGAAAACCTTGTTGAAGGGATGAGGCTTGATCTGAGGGAACTTGTGCTCCATGTAGTTCGGGTTCATGGTTCGAATCTGTTCGCGCGTGGGGGTTCCCAAAACCTTGATGATCTCGACCAGCTGATCGATTCCAGACTCGCCAGGGAATAGAGGCTGGCCAAGCATGAGCTCAGCCATGACACAGCCCGTCGACCAAACATCTGGAAGCAACACAGGTTAGCCCCCCAGCCGACAAGGACAGGAAGAGGTGCGTTAAGACGGATCGGGGGTCTTACCAATCTTAGTGCTGTAGTTGGTAGCACCAAAGATGAGTTCCGGAGCACGATAGTATCGAGAGCAAATATACGAAACGTTGGGCTCGTTCTCCACCAGGATCTTAGCGCTTCCGAAGTCGCAGAGCTTGAGGATGCCGGTGCTGGGGTCGAGAAGGAGGTTCTGGGGCTTAATGTCTCGATGGCAGATGCCTTGGGAATGGATGTAGGCGAGAGCCCTGAAGAGCTGGTAGATGTACAGCTTAACCTCGAGAATCGGCATGGTCGTCTTCATCTTGTTGAAAAATCGAGAGGCTCGGTAAACGGTCTCGGGAACGAATTCCTGCACGAGGTTGAGATAAACCTCATCCTTCTACAAAAGCATTAACAATGACGAATATGAATAGAGTGCTTGGAGTTAATCTTACGCGTTCACCGTTAGAGTAGTAGAAGGCCTTGAGCTGGACAATGTTCGGGTGTCGGACAATGCGCATGATTTGCAGTTCACGGTTCTAGAGGGGGGAGGGGGGGAGGCTGTCAGTTGTCTCAATTCCACGTCAGCAAGGGGCGGGTTACGGTGTAGCTACCTTGAATCGCTTGTCCTGCAGGACACGCTTGATGGCAGCATCCTCGCCGGAGGGGGAAAGCTTGGTCTGGAAGACAACACCGAAAGAGCCATTTCCAACAATCTTGCACTGGGTGTACTGCAGGTCGCGGGTCTCGCCAGTGATGCCGTCCTGGACTTTCTCGCGAATCACCTCTGTACAGGTTATCAGCAGGCTGTAAGCGGGATAGGGAGGGGAACGCAGAAAATCATCACAACTCACCTCCCATACGCAGGCTATTGAAGGCATTTGGTCGGTGAGCCGACATTTTTACAGGTCTTGGTCGGGGTCAAGGCGTGGGGCGCGACCGGTGTTGATGGTAGAAATGCAGCGGAGGGAGGTCACCAGGTGAGGGGAATTAATGTAGCTGCACTGGCGGGGGCCGTGGTGGGCGAGTGGACGGGGGGGGGCCAATAGCGGGAGTGGATTGAGTCGCTGCCGACGGCGCGGGTGAGGGTCTTGGGCGAATTTCTGGTGTCGACGTAGCACTAGAATCGGGCGCGGGACAGTGGCTGCAGAAGAGCGGGCTCGAGAATCGACTGGCGAAATGTGTCTCGGTCGAGAAACCTCGAGGAAGAAGATGCGACTTCGGCAACAGCGGGTTCTGGTGCGACACAGCTGGGCTGGTGTTGGGCGGTCCGCAGCAGCCTGGCAGACTAGGGAGGACAGGTGAGCGATGCGAGGGCGTGGATGTGGGCGGGAATGATGAGACGAGACGAGACGAGACGAGCCAAGGGTATACGGGGAAACAAAGAGAAAATCGAGGGGCGAGCTGGTGGTGTTTTGGGCGGCACAGGCAAGCTAGAGGGGGGCGGAGCGGAGCGGAGGGGAAGGGGAGGGAACGGTGCAAGAGGGAATGGGCAGGGGACGACGGGGTATAAAAAGAAGCAACAAGCTGGACGGATTGAGGTGACTTGACGACAACAACGGGTGAGGGAGGGAGTGAGGGGCAAAGCAAAGGGGTGGCGACGGAGATGGATGGGACCAGGCTCAGGCTCAGGCTCAGGCTCAGGCTCAGGCTCAGGCTGCGCTGCACTGCTGCGCTGCACTGCACTGGCTGCACCGACTGGCTGGCTGGCTGACTGACTGCACTGGGCTGCTCTGGGTTCTGGACTCTGTATCCTGGGTTCAGGAGCTGGGAGTCAGCAGCCAGGAACCAGCAGCACCGGGGTGGCAGGCGATAAGACGGGCCAGAGATCGCTAGCAGTCATCGCAGACAAGAGGGCTGAGGAGCGAGAGACAAGACGACAGAGTGAATGCGTGCCGGGATGTGCGATGCTTGTTGAATGCAGCATGCGCCAGCCGCCCAAACGCCAATACCCAAACGCCGCAGCGCGAGGTTGATTGAGCTCTTTTGGTGGATCCATCTGTACCTCTCACTTCTGTTTGGCGGTGTCTTCTCTCTTTCTCCCTTGCTCGCCTCTTCCTGTCCCGAGAGCACTCGTCTCTCGTCTCTGTCTCTAGCTTCATTGGCTCCCATCCTAGCCTTGTGCCATGTTTGCTGGAGATGTAGAAGTATCACAAGCATGGCAGCGGCGATGATGCATGCAGCCCAAGGTACCTGTACAGGACCTCAACTACAACGGAGCTCCGGGACACAGAGGGTAAGGAAGCTCCAGCATTGTCCGGGGGCCAATGGCAGGCAGGGAAGGTGTAGGAATAGCAGCACATAAGCCCATAACTGGAGGAGACGCTCTCTGAGAGTAGCATCCTGGACGGTGTAATGCTGTGCCTACCTACCGTGGTGCAGCGTACATAGTGGATAGTAAAACAGTGGGATAGTGGGATGGATGGTGGGATGGTGGGTAGTGGGCATGCTCGAAGAAGGCTGGCGCCGGGCGGGTCCAAAGGGCGGGGTGCGACATGGAGCGTGCTCGTGACGGATTGAACAGAGACGTTGCAGAGCAAAGAGGGGGAGTGATGAGTTGTGCGTACAGCATAATAAGATGAAGGTGAATGGGTAGACATCTCGAGGAGCTCCGACTCTGCGCAGGAGCCAAGAAGCAGATAGAATTGGAGCTGAAGTAGGATGGATATCGATCGGCAGATGATGTGCGAGACAGGACGGGGCAAAGCAAGACAAAGGAAACTGAAGAGGCGGGACGTACTGATTTGCAGAGGGCGATGGCCTTGATATAATAGCTACCTTGGTGATTCAGGTGATGCTGGTGATGCTGATGATGCTGGTGTTGGCGGTTGTGGTGGTGATGATGATAGATGATGAAGAGAGTTGACACGAACGATACCTGCAAGGAAGGTTGAGAGTCGAGAGGGTGACTGACGGAATACCAAGACTAGCGGGATGGGCACAGACGCAGGCAATGGGGAGGGCCAGCACTTGATAGAGCAGCAGGGGACTGGCAAGCACTGAGCTGTAAACTGTAAATTGTCGACGTTGTCAGGCGGCTGTGGTAGTTGTCGTGGTAGCGGGTAGTGGTCGCGGTTGCAGTCGTGGTCGTGCAGCACAACAGCAACCGTGGGTTGAGGGTAACAGCTCGCAGGAGATGAACAGGCACGAGTCAAGACAGGGCGGGAGGTCCGGAAGCTTTGGGAGCTTTGGGAGCTTTGGGAGCTTTGGGAGCTTTTGGCAAAGCAGCACACAGACAACAGACTGGACTGGCTACCTGACGGGCCGTTTGGCTGATTGACAGACTCGTCCGGTCGCTTGGGTGCTTCTTAGATTGCTTGTCTGCTTGCTTGCTTGGATGAGTGACGACGAAAGGTCCAGAGAATTGTTGGTGGAGGAGGAATGTTTGGCATCTAGGAGGAATGAGCTGAGCTAGGACTGGGTAGGCTAGGCCGGGCTGGGCTGGGCTGGGCTGGGCTGGGCTGGGCCGGCCTGGGTTAACTTACAGGGTACCGGGGGTTACAATTCCAGTTGCTCTGATTGAGTCCTGTCGCGGCAGTTGGAGAGCACGCATGTACTTGGCTCCAGGTACCCCCGGGACAACACCTACCTACCTTGGTACCTACAGTAGGTAATCAATGGGGGAGGTCTATGAGATGCTCTGGCTCCTCCAGTATGTATATACTGTGCTTGTGTTGTGTGCCCCCTACCACGGTAGGTAGCGTTGTTGGGTGGGCTTGAGGCGTGGTGGGATCGCCTGCTGCGTGCTAGAGATGCCATGCGTTGCGATGCGGGGCTTTACCACTCCTGCGGCAGCTCTGGGTTCGCTAGATGCTTCGTACCTATCCATGCCCACGCCCAGCCATAAGGTACCTTACCTAAGGTAGGTACGGTGTATGTACCTACCTACCTAGGTTTAATCTGCGATCAATATACGGGATGATTACGGATTACGCCTTGCAGCAGGGGATGATTTGCTTATTTGTTCATTGTGCTTTGTTCATTGTTCAACCCAAAGACCCCCGACGGGTCGTCTCCTTGCCTGGATCTTCTTGATCATGCATTCGTTGATCATCCGTCATGCAAAGCTACCTGAACACCTACCTACCTTACCTACATAGGTACATACACACACATATGTGGTACAGTCAGGTACTTGGGTGAGGGGTTAATTTGATTGGTACCTGGATTAAACGATGCCCTGCGTGCCGGGCCTGTCTTTACGGTTTGCAGCCCAAGTGTGCAAGCAGGTTTGCGTCAGGGTCGTTGACCCTGCTCTGACCAACCCAACGTAGCCCCGGCTCCCAAGCGAAGCGGTGTTGATGATAGGAAACAAGATGTAATGCTACGTACTGCCTGCCTGCCTGCCTGCTTGCCTGCCTAGGTATCTAGCCATGAATTGGCATGGGCTGATTGACAACTTGCAGAAGGCAGGCAGAGTACCTGGAACAATTTTCTGCAAATGGCATCTGAGGTGCATCACGGAAACGGCGGCATGTGAAGGGATGGAGGGTCAGAAGGCCCGTTGCTGTAATCCGTACAGATGACAGATTACTCCGTACCAAATTGAGTAAAGACATGCAAAGGACACCATGCTCATTGAGCTCACAAGTCTTGTTCTATGTACCTTCAACCGCATTGAAATATACATACGTGCATGCCTACCAGGGGCCTATACCTCTCCTCCGTCTTCTTGCATATTACCCAGGCCAAGAACGAGAAATGACGGGAAAAAGTCTCGGGACCCGCAACACCATGTTGGGCCTGCTCATGTGTTCAATTAGGTGCGTGCCTACAGATGGGCGCTGACGCTAATGCTACTCTGCGCCTGCAATCCACGATGGTAGAGTGGCTACGGCCTGTTTCGTTCTCCCAACTATATCCAAGCAGAATGAATAAACATGAGGTAGTAAAGTGAGGCTGGTAGCACATGCCTCAGTAGAATTCATACCTAGCCAAGGGCATAGGCTAGCAAGCAAATCCGTGTTCATCTGCAGAGTAGCTGGGGTTGGTCGGCGCCTGGCTTGGGAAAAGTGGTTAACAGGGCTTCCGCCACATGTCTTGTGTCTGGCTGTCTGTCTGACAGAGAATGACGGGCTATTTTTGCAGACATGTACCTGTACTTTTCGCGTCCGTACCTCTCCCCGAACAATACCCAGAGCTTGGTCAGCAGTGTGCTCCATAACGCCGTCAGCTTTTCGATCGATTGCGCTGCAGCAGCTCTACGTATGTATACAGCATAGGTACCTGTTGATCGAAATTACATGGCCTCTTGAGCCCGTAGGGATCGAGCTGCTCACGGCATGGCCAAATAGGCCAATGCCTAACCAAGTGCATTCTTACATTAGCATTGCACTGACTGACTGGCCTTGCCTGTCAAGGGACGTATTCCCAGTTCACTCGTTACGTTTCGTCCATGGATCTTACACTCCTATCAGGCATTACAACTTGTATTTTGTGGCTTTCGCCGGACGATATGCTAGGACAAGATGTCGCGGTCACTGGCTTACTGTCTTAACCGCTCCACGGGCAGGTAATGAGGTTTGGAGCGTTGCATCATCTCGAGCAGCGAGAAGGGCAGTGACAAGAGCGACTCGTTTAGAGATTGCTCGCTCGTGCTTACTCTGATGTACCACTGTTCGCATCCTCACGTGGAGTCCATAGAGGGACCCGAAAATGATATCGAGAGGCAATTGTGAATGTAGGTCTCATCTTTGCATCTTTCAGCAACTCTTCCAAACGTACTGCCTCCGATTCAACCAAGGAACCTATCAACATCCTCTGAGAAAAGGGTTCAAATCAATTCCATTAACCAAATGCGCGGGCAGTAATCTGATGAGCACCGGTACGCCATAATGCAAGTGCTGGGGTCCTGATCCAGCCCTCCCAGCCTCTATCGATCAAAAAGCAACGTTAAGACCAGGGCAGCAGGGGCACAGACCGGCTGCGTTGAGCCGAAGCCGCCTAGTTTGCCGGCCCCTGGCACGAGCCCACTTTGTCGTCCAAGGTTGAGATGACGATGGACGCTCAATTCGACGTTCAAACACATGCACTGCGGGGCCTGGTAGCAGGAACACGGAGCCCAGCTCAGAAGCTCATCTTTCGCCCCGATGGAGCGGTTCGACAGGACTGTCAAGGTTGTGCATACGGATAGAGAACGTTCGCTGGGCGTGTGGCCTCGTGCCCTAATCATGCCTCCACAAGGAACATATCATTCACACTGCATTGGACACCACGATGAGGTGGGTCGGACGGGACGAGCGCCTTCTTCCCCTGTCTTTCTGGGTCACGGGAGCTCTTCATGCATACTGGGCCCTGTACCCTATTGACGGTTGGGACTTGTCACCTCACTGACCTCGATGCATTCAGGCCCGGCTTAACACCCCAAACTGTCCTCAACTGGCCGTAGGTGCATGTTGCGCACTGAGAGAGGCCACGCCTGAGGCACCTGGGTGCTCGAGTGCGTGCGATGTTTGTCTGCTTACCAGTGCCACAGTAAAGCGAGCAGGTCGACATGGGCCGAGGTGTTGGCTACCTATGCACAGTAGGTGGGCAGTGGAGGTTAACAAGCATCGCCCAATTACTGTACTGATGGCACACGCAGCGTTGATTCGATCGTGTGGTCAACTGAGGGGCTCTACGTCATGGTGAGGACGTCATTTTGTGCCCACCAACAAGTGCTCATCCAACACTATGAGGGTTATTGATAACCCGAGGACTCAACATTTTGAGCAGCCGACACTGGCCAGTCCCAATGAGCAAATGTCCCAGAGCAGAACGCCGTCGTGAACCTGATATCGTTCTCTGTTTTGGCGTCATCATGGTCCCAACGTGATGCAGGCAGCAGATGGTCCGTTGGCCTTCGCTGAGCCGCAGCGTCGCCGCCGCCCTTGGAGAGAGCTTGGGCCCGGCGGTGCTACCGCCTTCGCTGATGCTGGCTCCCCAAGCTAAGCCTCGACAGGAGCATTGTCGACAAAGAGTGGACACGGTCAAATGCAGGTTGCCGGTCTCATGACCATCTTGAATGTAACGCTAACAACGACTGGCCGATTTTAGGTTCGTAAACCAAGGGCCCATGGCCCATCTGATCAGAAAGAAATCAAGGGGTCCCGCTCTCGCCGTCTGTGGGCTGGGAGAAGAGGTCTAAAGTTGGCAATCCGCTTACCACGGATGGTTCAGGCCATTAGTATGGGCTTTGATCACTTGTTGCTCCGAGCACTCTCCGACACAAGGCAAAGCAGAAACTGAGGTCCGGTGAGATTACGGAGAATGGATCCGCAGGCTGACCGAGATCACTCCCGCTATCCGCTGCGTTGCATCTAAAAGTCTCGCGCCATGGCGGCGCCAGCATGACCTCTAAGCTTGGGGCCAAATTTGGCTTTGTCATTCATTGTCAAGGGCATGCTGGTCGCTGGCTAGCTGGCCTTGCTCGCCGTTATCGACAGCTGTCAGCATGGAGGCCCTTGCGGCTGCTACTGTCGCTACCTGCTGCTTCCGCTCGCTACCACTTCGTGTCGATCGGCAAATGTAATAATGTCTTACACGTGCGTCGTACTCGTGGTGACTGGCCTGGGTTGAGCCGAAGTAGTGTCGGGAGCCCAATCTGCTACGGGGAATAATGCTTCATGCGTGAATCCTTATGCTTATCGAGGGTTCGCGCGAGCTATGCCACCACAGCTGTAGGTTTGGAATTGGCATCTCGGCATTCAACGGCGCTGCCAGCAGGCACGCACCTCTTGATAGCAGTGCCTAGGTTTCGGTAACGCACGGCTTGGGCTGCCCCTTGGGCCATGGCAAAGCAATAGCTTCCAACTGTCAGCCGTTGGCGACATCATGAACCGGCCATCAACAAAAACAAGCAATCAATTGTCAAGTACTGGCATGGAACATAAACAGGTTTCAGCTCTTAGGTCTCACGCTAGCCCTCACAGCATGCCCTGCCGCTTGGGTACAAGAGATGTGAGAGGGCTACAGTGTTGGTTGACCTGGACTTTACAGATTGCCACGGATTGTCGGGCTCACGTCCGTCGACTTTATCATCTGTGTACCTACCTACCCATGTACATAATCAAGGTAGATGGGGCCATCGGGTTCAACTTGATGGCGGAATTTGCATGCAGACTTGGCTTGACCATCCAACTCCAATGACCACGATGTATGCAACAGCATGCAAGTGCGCACACCAACACCATATAGTGAGATCGACGCGACATAAGACATGTATGCATTGGCGCAGTCACACTCCTTTTTTTTTTTTTTTTTTGGAAAGGACAGTCACTTCATAATCAGATGCCCCTATTCACTACAATATATACCTACCGCATAAGCATACATGCCGACTCATCAATACCTCGGTAGCATGTAACATGGTCCATGGGTTCATACTTGAAAGATGACAGACATACAGTAGACTAGATGTCTTCACAAGCTTCCAGGGTTTCGAGATCTATGACGAGCCATTCCGAGAGCAGTGATTGGCCGCTTCTGCAATCAATGCCGACATGGAGAATGCAAAGTGGTGGTCATCCGTCATGCCAAGTTTTGCTTTATGCACGACGGTTTCGCTGATCAGTTGTTCTTGATGGACGTATTGGTGATATCTCGAGCCGTTGCATGATTCTATGCCCCTCGGCGCAATGATTCCCTGCCTCAAGCATTGCTTAGATTTCTAAGCTCCCTCTCATGAGCCTCGTCTGCCTCGCTAGTCTCGTGGATCTGGTGCCCTTGTTGAGATGCACCACAACATCCGCAGTACAGGGTAGTCTGGTGTAAGCGGAAACATAACCATACTTGTGCCATCCAACATGCGCAGTGTTTGCAGTCTCTAAGCAGCCTCTGAGTTTCAGCGACTTTGGAGGGCGAGCATAGAAATATGCGTCATATTGCCACCTCCTCCGTGGTTCTGTGTGTTGAAACACCAATTGCTGGGTACATATCTGCTGGTAAGCATCTCAAGCACACTTGCAGAGAACCTAGGTTCCTAAGAAGGAATTATTCTACTGGCGTTTATCGAGGCCCAGGCCCCTCCAGGGTGACGGATGAAGGCATTCAGGTCTGTCGGATATATCATACGAGAAGGGTCTCTAGGCAAAAGATGTCTAACCCCCATAGCTCGGAGATTGCCAGGCGGGTTGGCGCTGGGAAATCAGGAATCTGCTTCCAGTTTCACGCGTACGTCTAGAATTAGAGCGATAGGTCCTCGCTTGAGGAGCGAGCACCCTTGTCAGCCGTCAGGATAGGCCGGGCCAACGACCGCCTGACTGCCTTCACAGTGTCATCGCCAAAGGCGTCGGCCTTCATTACGCCTCTCCTTCAGCTTCCACATACCCGTGCCTGTGTTACAACCCCTGATCTGGCGACACGCATCGGAGGGCCACTTGCTCACGAAACGCGCACGCACACACGCACACACACATCCACACACACATCCACACATGCACACAAAGGTCCAGAGTCCAGCCCTGCAGCGGCTCCCCAAGTCGTGCCACCCTCGCGTGGCGCGGCGTTTTGAGTTGATTACGGCAGAGCCCGAATCGAACTTGCGTGCATGGTGGCGCTCTGAGCCTACGTACGATTTTTCTGGAAAACGAACTGGTGTACTGGACATCGGGAAAGACTAAGTAGCTCAGCTCGCAACACAAGGGTATGGCAACAGGTTGGTGAGACGGCGTCCTACAGACCAAGGGGGACCAAGAGTGGGATGATGGATGCCTCAAGACGCCATGGGCAAGCTGAAGTCTGAACGGTTGGTATGAAGACGAGCAACTGGGAGCTTTAGTTAGTCGTCAAATCTGCACTCATGTTGTCGCTTCACGGCGAAACCGCACAAAAGTCTTCATGGGGCAACGTAGCGCAGCTTCATCTTTCCGTCCGGAAAAAATGTCAGCGATGTTGAGGATCCTGCTATCTGCTACCAATTTACCATTGTCTGATAACCTGCTGTCCCTCGTGAATACCTTCCTTAGGGAAAAATACCGGGTCTGTGCTGCCGCTCCGTGTTGTGCCTGTTCGCTGTCGGCATCTATACCAAAAGATTCGCTCAAGACACGCCATTACCGAAAGAGCATCAATCCTCGTCATCCACCTTGTCAGCGACCATGTTTTTGGCACTATTAATCACCAGCTCAGTCGGACGCTCCACAGGTTCGGCCGGGCTTCCAATACCGGGCACTGGTGTGCCGACGCCACTGGGCACCCCGCTACCGGGCACGGGGATCTTGATGTCTTCAGGCGAGCTGGGCACAATGCTGGGGTCGAGCCCGGGAATGTGGATGCGCTTCGCCTCATTCTGGTAGGCCGCCGGGATGATCTCGATGATCTCGTCGCGGGGAAAGCTGAGTACGGGAATGTCCATGGTGGAGCAATGCATGAGGTAGGCGTAGAGAACACGGAGAACCGACTCATGAGCGATGATGAGGAGGTCAGATTGCTCACGCTCTAGCTCTAGAATGATAGGCTCGAGCCTCACAGCGAGGTCGTGGTAAGACTGGATGGGTTGTTAGCTGCAGGGCGCGAGGGACTTGACTTTGGGGTATTTGATACTTGCCTCAGCTCGGGGGTAACGATGATGGTAGGGGTCAAGCTCATGCTTCTCTACCTCATCAGGGTAGATCTGGCGGATCATGCGCTCCGACATCTTCTCGCAGACGCCTGGGTTGATCTGGCTCATCTGCGAACGCTGGCGGACTTTGAAGCCCTTTTCTTTGAGATAGTCGGCTGTCTGCACGGTGCGTAGGCGTGTCGATGTCCACACCGTGATGTCGCGAGGAGCTGGCTCAGTGCCATCGTGTTCCGCCTGTGCCAACCTTTCCTGTTCGCGATGCTTCAGAAGCGACTCCGACATGAGCTCAGCATACTTTCGGCCCTCCTGCGAGAGGCCAGCATCTGCCTTGTACGAATCCTCCTCCGTGGTAGTCCCGGCTCGAGCGAAAAACGTCCTTCTTGACTTGATATGGAGATTTGTGAGGTAGAAAACGATTCGATGTGAGAGGTAGTTGAAGCTGACGTTGTTGTAGAAGAATTTGGCCCCCGCGTTGATCATCTTGATGTAGTTGAGCTCCTTTTCCGTCATGGTCTCAAACACTGGTATTCTCATCTCGATACGCTTCAGATACAACTCGGCGGCCTCATCAGGATCCATGCCTGCGAACTATTGAACATGTGAGCTGCTATGAGTAATTGCATTGCAGAGTCAAAGGGATGGCTTACATCTGGTGACGATATCTTCACGTTACGAGCATTGTCGCGCAGAATACGTTCATCGTCAACGAAGGACTCGATGAAGAGCGTCTGCAACGATACAGATTAGCACGCACTAAAGCCATGGAACGAGTGACCTTAACAAACCTGCACATCGTGTTTGGCGAACTCTTTGGCTAAGGATCGTCGGCCGTTTGCTGTCGGGTTGACGGCGTCGTAAATGGCGACCTGGCCATTCTCATGATTGAGCCAGGCGTAAATGTCCTCCCTACACTTCTTCAAGATCTTCTGACGTAGTATGACCGAGGTTGGCGAGGCGTTGGGGAAGAAGTAATCCTCGGGGATTGAGCCATCAGGTCCAACGGTAGCACGGCGATAATCACCCAGATGGAAGATGCGAGTCTTGACTCCAAGCCACTGCAGATATCGTGCCATGGAAACGCAAATGTGCCTTGGAGGTCAACGTTAGTACCGCCCAGCCTGACAGATATTCAACATCTACTCACGTCTTGCCACGGGCCGGCGGTCCAACCATGGCAATGGCTATTCGTCCAGAATGGAAGAGTCGACCAGACATTGTGCTGTACAACTGGGCAGGAGCCAGGTCCTGGCCCTCCTGAGATATATCATGAATGCCGTCAATGAAGGTTGAGCTCTTGCGACGGTAGCGGGGCGCATTAGCCGCAATCTCCGCGGTGCTGGAAACATTGTCAGCGATTAACCTTGACATTTGATATCATATTCCACATGACGCCCTGGAGTCCAAGGGAATCTCGACTCTGGCATAAGTTGGAGGAGGCAAATATCCACCCCCCCAGCTCCATGCAGAATGCGTTGGTAGTTTAAGCTGGCCCAGAGCAACCTTAAAAGATGAAGTACAACATCAGTTGTTGATGGGCAGGGATATTCATCGGTCAGGGGTGTCAAGAACCAGGGGTTTATAAGGGTTGGAAGGGTTCCATTGCAAAGAGGAAGAGAAAGAGGGTCACGTACAGTAGAGTATCCATAGCTGCTGGATGAACTTGCTTGGTGTGTTAGAAAGAGGAGTAAATATTGCCCAAACCGAAAGCAAGTTGGAGCTTTCTTGTACTGTTGATGTGAATGATGCTTTCCGCCAAGTGGGTGCAGTTTTCGAGAGCTACCTGAGGAGCTCTGGATCCCCTCTCGCGCTTGATTAGCTAAGAACGAGCGGCTTGCGTGGTCGCAACTCGGGAACGAGATGATGTTTTTGGACGCAATGGCCTCTGGGGGTTGGATGAGGACTTGATGAAGAGGCGACCCAGAGATTCGGTGGAAGTGCAGAGGAGAGGATTTGGTTAGAGTATGCAACCGGGTGTTGCCGGTTGGGCGGCTAGAAGCTTATGCCCTTAGCCACGAGATAAGCTGTAGGGTTGCTTCAACTAGAGGACAGAAGCGGACGAGAGACGAAAGATGAAAGGACTCGAGCAAGAAGGGTCTCTGAGCCTTGCAAGAGGAGAAGAGAAGTGGAGCTGGAAATGGAAGCCCGTAATAGAAGGAGATGGTGTTGAGTTGAACTTTACACGAGCTGCTGCCGCTGTTACATTCGAACTGATGGTAGAACATGGAAGGCTCCGGGGGGAGGGGGGGGGGCCGTTGCTTGTTCAGGTACAGGTACTTTGAATGAGAGACGTCATTGGCTTGCGTGCAGTGCCTTTCCCAGCCATTTACTAGCATTTACTAGTACAGCAGCTTCTACCTATGTGGCCTAGGCATGTCACTGATACTTGATCCTCCGTCTGGTTTCCCCGGGGGCTGTCTGGTAGCAGTACAGCAGGGCTGATAGCCCACTGGAAAGAAGCGGCGATGGCTAAACATCGGGCTGCACATCCCACGGCGGGTCGGAACATTGTGTGCTCCGCCAACTCCCAGGCGCAAAGACTCGGCATCATTGGTGGCTCGTGCGCCTTACTAGGGAGCTGTCCAGATTGAATTTTATTCTCCATCTCCGTCACCAACTACAACGCCCATCTCAACAGGCATTCAACCGGCTCTGGGATAGTGTCGCAATCCAAGGCCGACTGCAACCGCCTGCCCAATCCTCTTCCTGACCCTCCAACCTGCGCCGAGTCTCCCGCCGGTCCCCCCGGGTCTCCTCCCTCATTTGTGTGCAATCTATCGTCGACGTCGACGTCTTCGACTTTGGTAGCTCACGCGCCCTTCGCCGCCCCCTCCATCCGTCATGGCTTCTTCTGTGCTGGACGGCGTCCAGTCCGCCCTCCTCACCAACCCCGTCGCCAATCTGGTGGCTGACGCCCTCAATGCCTTCTCGGAGCGAAGAGCAAAGCTCGGCTTGTCGAACCCGGGAACCATCGAGAGTCTGTCCAAGGAGGTCCAGCGCGATGTCTTCCTCAACAACTACATGTTCACCGGCATCCGCGCCGACCTGACCAAGGTCTTCAGCATGGCTCCCCTCTTCCAGGTGTCTCATCAGTTCGCCATGGGCGAGCGTCTCAACCCTTACACCTTTGCTGCCATGTACGGCACTGGAAAGGTAAATCGTCTTTCCCCCATGCTCCTGATGCAAGCGTTTGCGTCTCTCGCATGCTAACACCGTCTTCTGTCCAGGTCTTTTGCCAGGGAAACATCGATAACGAGGGAACCCTGTCCGGCCGATTCAACTGGCGATGGACCGACAAGCTCGTTTCCAAGTCGCAGCTCTCCATCGCCCCCGGTGGCCAGGATATGGCGCAATTCGAGCACGAGTACACTGGCAACGACTTCAGCGCCTCGCTCAAGATGCTCAACCCTTCCTACCTCGAGGGCGGCCTTACCGGCATCATGATCGGCAGCTACCTGCAGTCCGTCACCCCCAAACTGGCCCTTGGTCTCGAGGCCCTCTGGCAGCGACCCGCCCTCACCCAGGGCCCCGAATGCGTCGTCTCCTACGCCGCTCGCTACAAGGCCGCCGACTGGGTTGCCACCGCTCAGCTCCAGACTGCCATGGGCACCCTCAACACCTCTTACTGGAGGAGGCTCTCTGACAAGGTCCAGGCTGGTGTCGATTTGAGCCTCGGACTTGTCCCCGCTGCCGGCGGCATGATGGGAGGTGGTCTCCAGAAGGAGGGCGTCACCACTGTTGGTGCCAAGTACGACTTCCGCATGTCCACTTTCCGTGCCCAGGTCGACTCCAAGGGCAAGCTGAGTTGTGTCCTCGAGAAGCGTGTTGCTCCCCCGGTCATGATGACTTTCGCCGCTGACATCGACCACTTCACGGTTCGCCCACCCCCCTCCCCCCTTCATCCATGCTGTTACCACTTCAATCGCTAATAATGTCCCTGTAGCATCAAGCCAAGATCGGTCTGGGTGTCTCCATCGAGGCCGCCCCCGAGGAGCTGCAGGACCAGCAGGAGGCTCTCGGCTCCCAGCCCCCTCCCAACATTCCCTTCTAAGCTGGGGGACTTGGCACCTATCCCGTCAATCCGGCGCAAAGAAACCAATCCCGCTCTCAACCGATGGAATAATATAATGTAAACCGACGCTGGCCAGCGAGCATCTCAGACCTCCACCCTCTTAACCCCCCCTTGATGTCTTACTAGTTCTCCTTTCTCATCCGCTTTTACGATTGATGCCACGGTTCCTTCTCATGTCGGCCTTCCTGAGCATACATATCTCCCAATGGGCGAGGGATCCCTGGTCATCTTTCTCCCCCCCTTCTCAGAATCAGGCTTTGTGGCACACGATTCTGGGACCCTCTCTATTTGCGAAAGCTTCGGCCCAACGCCTCCACTTGTGCAGGTTTTCGTGGTCGAGCCCATGGCATTTGTGTATATTATATCGTCGAGGCCTCCTTCTGGACTCGATCAGAGCATGTTTGTTGTTGACACTCGGTGCGGAGGCTCTGTAGGGCAACTGGTCTACCGAACACGAGGTGGATGTGGTTTGTTGATGGGATGCATCTCCAAAGGTCGTCGCAACGGCCCCTTCATGTACTGTGTATAAGGAATAGACAAGTTGAAGCTTTATG
Organism: Pseudonectria foliicola; assembly: GCA_003693505.1. Lineage (NCBI taxonomy): Eukaryota > Fungi > Ascomycota > Sordariomycetes > Hypocreales > Nectriaceae > Pseudonectria > Pseudonectria foliicola. Next base: position 813,724 of record QUZD01000003.1, on the reverse strand, counting down.
AGAACACTGCTGTATCCGACTCCTGATGTCCAGTAAACTGTTCCAAAGCCACGTGGGCACGCCGATTTGTGCATCGATTATTCGTTCCCATACCGTGTGGATGGGGATGGGGATGAATCATAGTCTGACGGAAATCACCTGTTTACTGTCTAGATGCATGATCCATGCACGTTCATCAACTCGCTTTCCTGACGAGAGACTATCCAAGTATTAATATAGTCATTCGGAAAGAGCTCATCAAGGATCTGGGTAAAAGACAACCCTGTCTCCGCAACGCCATGCTGTTCTCTTTGCTATTCGATGCCGACAGTATCCCAAAATGCGTCAGAGGCACCCTTCCTTCTCTCAATCGTTCCCATCTAACCCCTCTGTCCAAACCGTTCATTCATTCGTTCATTCCGCATTCTCAACACAACGCTCGCGCTACAGTGCTGAAGTACACCGCGACCTCTATCCAGGTATTCGTTTAATATTATCGCTTCTCCTTATCCATGCTTCTGGCAAATGAGTAAAGGGATGCTGGTATAGTTCGTTCGTGCTCGCTTTATCAAACTCAGTGGTTGTAAAGCCGGTGGCATTTACATGACAGTGCATTCTCGCTCTGGTTGAGAACTCGATTTGCTCTTTGATTTATCCTTGGAGCGGCTCTTTTTGTGCCCATGCTTATGATGGTGATGATTGCTCTGCTGTGTCGGCTGCTCTTGCTCAATCTCCGGTTGAACAACAACTGCATCGCTCTCCTGTTTGGGCGTATCTAACCCCAAAGGACCTGTGGAGTTGGCTGATGAGGCCGCTAGGCCGCTGAGGTCCCCTAGGGGTTCCTTGCTAGTCCGCATGAGCCCGCTGATGCGAGTCATGGAGAAACTCTTCCGCCCTTCGTCGGACTGGCTGGTTTGCCGGCTCCTGCTGGCCTTGGTGAACCTCGATGCAGCTCGAGACAGCCTCGATGACGTTGATTCGTCGTTGGGCGTTAATGCCGGAGATTGGGTGTTGGGGGTGACGGCTGGGGTTCCCGAAGTCGACTCCGTCCAGTTCACGCTTGTGCGACGGGAGTCGCCCAGAAGGGACGTCGGCATCAGATCCTGCTCACCACTTCTCCTCGATGGCCTTTCCCCGTCAAATTCGTTGCTTGATCGAGGTCTATCCCCCTCAAATGAAAGTCGAATGCTTGGTGGCTTGCTCTGCTGTAGACGAGTCGATTCAGCCGTCGGTGTACTGTCGAAGTAACTGTCTTGGTCAAACGCTCTAAGCTGGCTGATATCCACGCGTACCGGTGTGGGTGGTAGTTCGAAGCTGGTTCGAGAATCGTTGTAAGATGGTGGCTCTGTTTCGGTACCGTCCACAGAGGGCGCCGCCAAATCAACGATGGGGACGATTTGGTAAAATAGAAGGTATGGCATCTCTTCCTTCAACGCTTGTCTTATATCGTCCACGTACGTTACGCGGTTTTCTAATTGAAGATCATCAAAACGGACCCATTGCGCCTCCTCGTAATCAGGAGGTGGGTCGAAGTTGTGTCGACGGTTATCCTTGAGAAGCTTGGGCGCCACTCTAGAAAAGGCAATATAGTGTCCGCTCTGCAGAGAATCGCCCCGATGGCAAATGACGGACTGGAGAACGAGCTTGTACTCTGAATGTAGGATATTGTAATCCTCGTCACCCTGATTCGGCCCGTCGGCCATCATGAAATGCGGCAGCCTAAGACTATCGGGAATGTCGATAAAGGTATTGTGTCGCTTGGGAAGACCAGACTCAGTCATGGCATATCGTTTGAGGCAAATGCCCACCACTGGTCGCTGGCTAAAGTTCAAAGCAACGTCCATGTCACTACGTGGCTCATTGCTTGCAAGCGCTTGCCAAGCTGCAGAGGTTGTCAGTGTCATCGCTCCACAAAAGGTGGGATGCAGACTCACGAATCAATTTGAAGAACTGCCAGGCGGGAATCGTGACGGCCTTGACCACCGTGGAGCCTTTGCGCATAGCTTTCTGGAGCATTGTGACATTTTCGGTCGTGGATGGTCGGCCTTGCTCGTCCAGCACAACACGCTGAATGACGCTGGTTGAGCGTGCCCGTGATGTCGGCTTCTGTTCGGAAGATATCCCCGGACGGGTAAATTTCCCGTTTTGCTCTTGGGTCTTCGCTTCAGCATCTTCGGACGGTGTAGCCACACCTTCAGCAGTTGTGTCAGTGTCGAGGCCTTGAGTCTGCTCTGAAGGAGAAACGGGCATTGGTGTGGAGGGTGCTGATGATTCGCCCTTTTCCTCAGTAATAAGCCGAACCGTGTCTCGATGGACCAGCCTGGGCACGTCACTCCAATCCTCCTCCTCAGAGCCATGCCCCATTTTTTTACCCTCCTCACTGTCCCGTTTGACATCGACTTGCGCATTAAAGTATTCTTCCAAGCAGTCTTCGAGTTTGACACCCTTTTCGTCGGGGTCAGGTGGCACAGCAAGGTTTAAAAGGCGTTCGTAGACAACCTTGTGGTCATCCTTGTCTTTCTTGCCCTGGTGAAAGAGATCTACCTGCAGGGAGAGCAGAGGCAGCTGCAGTGTTTCCGTGATAAAAGCAAACGCTTCAGAGGTGTCTTGCTGCTCAAGCATGCGCGCATCAGACCAGCCGCAGTCGGCAAGGGCGTCTTGGATGAGTTTGGTCTGTCGTGGTTAGTACAATGGCCGTGAGCTAGGGGAAGGGTGTGTTTATGATTACCAGGTCTGTATGTATGAGCTTGCCAGTCCTCAGCATGTTGACCCACATGCGCAACAGAATGACAAGCTTATTGCGGCTGTCCTCCTCTGGAAAGTCATTCTTGAGCATGCACTCAAAGGCGTCGAGCTTGGTAAACATGGCAAAAAGCAACGTGTCCAAGTAGCAGGTGACGTTGCCTCGATTCACTGCGCCAACCATGTGGACATTGGGGTCGTAGGGGGTGATGATGCCAGCAGCTGACTTTGACTGGAGGTCGATGAAATCGAGGGCCTTGTCGGCGTCGCCGTTGGCGAACTCGCCTGTCAAGACATCCTTGATTTGCTCGCTGGTAACGTCGGTGATGCTAAGCTCGTCTAGCCGCCGAATAATCTCGTCGACCTATTGGGCAAAGTCAGAGATCATATGCTTGCCTTATGGCTTGCCAGTTTGTGGCCAGGTGGGATGATATCGTACTCGCGCGGCGTCTCTATTCTCTTCGGAACTGATTTTGGCGTTCTGTTTGCTTGGATCCGTCTTGAACATGGACATGAAGCCATCGGTAGATGGTCGTGACTAGGAAGCGGCCATTAGCGCGTTCGCCCGCTTTCAAATAAGGCCAAGCATGGACAGGACAGCCTGTCTTGATATGTGATTTTTGGTTCTTACCTTGCTAGTGGTAGAGGTAGGCGGAACAGACTTGGAACGGCGGTTGGAGCCATTCTTGTCGCGCAAGCTGAGGAATTTCCTCGGGAACTCCTTCATGGTTGTGATATTGCGAATCGCAAACGGGCGAGACCGTGGGCAGGGAAGTAGGTATGAAGTGAGAAGCGCTCGCAGCGTTTAGCGAGGTAGAAGCTGTTTCTCCGTCTTCATCATCGGGATCGCATCCGCCACCGGAGGGCTAGGGGTGGTGGTGGAGAGGGAGAACCAAGGTTGACGTGCGCCGATGGTGGTTGAGTGTGTCTTGTCGCGATGGAGGTTCGAGAGGGGCACGTCAAAGGCGAGGCGGGACAGCGATGAGAGATGAAGATGAAGTATAGAACCCGTCGGGTCGATGTAGCATGCAGAAGAAAAGACGGCTGAGTTGTCAAATGAGTCGGGATCGGAGAAAGGAATCAGGAAAGGAATCAGGAAAGGTAGGAGGAGGTAGGAGGAGTAGTTCCGGAGTAGGTAGACAAGGGCGGGCAGCCTAGGCCTGCACACACCAACCAAGCAAGCTTCAAAGGGTAGAAGGGTACTGTACTCGGTAGGTGGCTCCTGACAGTGGCGGGGGCGGGCCAGTGGGAGGTGGGGCCTAGGATGGGAGGGCATTTACTGTATGTAGGCTTGTAGGGCCTGGCCGGGTCCATTCCTAGGGGACTCTAGGGGCTTTGGGGATTTTTAGCGGGCGATTTGGGCGATCCTCGGCGCTTGCAGGGCTCCAGCTGTCAGACCGAGCAGGCAGGTTGCAGCAGGTTGCAGCAAGTCCTGTTCTGCACTGCACTGCACTGCACTGCACTGCACTGCACTGTAGATGGTGCACTTGGCACCGTAGGGCGGACGGGTTCTCGGCGGGAGCCAGGGAGGTTGGATCGGTGCCCGAGACGCCCGCGGCCATCACCAACGACTACGAGCCTAGTGCGAGCCAACGTGGACGCCATCGCGCCCTCTGCTTCCCTGCTCCCCTGCTTCCCTGCTTCCCTTCCCTCGCTTCCCTTCCCTCGGGCGGCTGGGGATCGCCAGATCGGTTGGTCCCTCAGGCAGGGCGCTCAAGGCCCTCGCTCTTTTTCCCGCTCTCCGCTGCCGAGTGGAGAGATGGGTGCGCTGATGAGGCTACGTACCTAGGTACTTTGGTAAGGTAGTCTGGTATTGTACATGCAGTATTAACCTGTACAAATTACAGATTACCTTGTTGTAAATGCAGCTGACACCGCTGCATAGACTCCTTTCCCCCGAACTTTGCGCCGCAGCACGCGCTGCAAATAGCATGTTGCAGGATTTGCCAAGCAATCAAGGTGTAACCGCCGCCCAGGTTCTAAGCCATTGTGCCTGTATGCTCATGCCGCCCCATCTTCTGGAAGCTCGCTGCCTGGGGAGATGGATCTACTGGACCGATTACCGACCCCTTGCCTGTTTCCCGGTGACAGGTGAGGCAGTTGACACACAGCACACGTATCGTCGCCTGGCGCAATACACTGTTGCGAACGATAGACACAGCTGCCTGATCAACGTGATCTCGTCATGATGCGGTTACGTGACCAAACCGCGTAATCGGGACGACGACGCTCGCCACTACCAGGTGGCCCTCCTGGGAACCCCGTTTAAGTTGCTCCGTACCGTGCCAGAGTCTCAAAGTCTCTCCCAGGAGACAATTGGCTGCCTGGCAGAACCCGGACAACCAGCGCCATCTGTTCTGGCCCGCCGACGGATGGTGATGAGGAGCATCACGAGGTTGGTGAGTCTGCCGCCCGTTACAGCCACTAGGTAGTCTAGGTCATTTCGTTAGCCGGCATCTTGAGACTATGACGGTATCCCGCTCGCCACCCCTGTCAACCCGGCCAGCCAGCGGCTGCACAACACAAAGTTCGTTTCTTTGTCGAGCACTCTCGTCTCAACCTTAATTGTTTGCGCGGGTAGACTTGTCGCAACGACAAAGACTGATCGGCTTTGCGATCCGAAAACTGTCCGACAGGTGTCGTCCGGGCCCAATTATTGTCCGGGGCCCCGATCCGGCAGCCACCGACCTGTACTGGTAAGCGCATGGCTAACTCTGGCTGGCCTTGCTGTTAAACATTCAGAGCGCCCATGTGCAGTCGAACCCAATCGCTTAGTTCTATGGTGCCACATTGGCGAATTAACAGCCTACCTACCTACCTAGGCAGGTCAAGAAACAAATGGCACGTTAAAACAGGACACCAGCGTAGACTGGTTTCCTACGTCGTCTCAATCTGGACCATTATGAGATTTGGATGGAAATGTTTCATCAAGTATAGATACTGAGATATGCTTCCTGATAATATTGACTTCATGCTTACTGGCAGCTTACAATGATATTTTGAACCATGTGTTGAAGTTATCCAATCTCGTGTCATGCTGTTTAGTTTTTGGCCCCAGGAGGGCTGCCAGTACATTAGTAGCACACTCACTAGCCACATGATCAGCCACATGTGGCTTGTAACACTAGGGTGGAAATTTCCAATTCCACGCGACACTCACCTTCGCCGTTGAGGAGAGCTCGAACTCCGTGTCATCCAACCCCCGTATCCTCGACAGCATGGCCTCAATCCGGGAAGGAGCTCGCCTGGCGGGAGCGCTGGGTCGCAGGCAAATCTCTCTGCGCACCGCGCCCGTCTGCGTACGAAGGTTCGCCTCGACCGATGCTGCAAAGGCTGATGGCCTCGCCGATCTCGACCAGACCTCGTCCTTTACGACGCCTCCTCCGGAGCAAACGTCCTTGGACGCCTTCAACGAGGCGAGCAAGACCACCTCAAGGAGCACGAAGCTTCCCGGAAATCGGTGAGTGCTTGATGTCCAATATCATAGCAGTAGCGACATTGTGACTAAGGCATATCAGATACCAGTACCATCCCCCCAAGTACTACCGCGGCCCTCTCCACCCTGTCCAGATGCCTTCCTCCTCCGACCCGACCGCCCGAGACTTTGTCCCAGGCCCCTTCAACTTCCCTCGGCTAAAGCATACGTACGATTCGACCATTGCTCCCGACCTGTTGACCCTCACATACCAGCACATGCCGCCCGGCTACGTACCCCCCGAGTCGAGCAAGGGAACGCTGAGGCAGTGGGATGACTCTTCGCCCTACCACAAGAACCGACCGAGCCGAGGCCCTCGCGGCGGCGGCTCCTCGCGGCTGGGCCTCCTCGAGCGTGATATTGCCTGGCACAACATCCCCGAGATCGAGGCCGTCACCATCAACTCGTATGCGCCAGATGCTTCCCAGAACAAGGAGTACCTGCATGTGGCCCGCGCGGTTGTGCAGGCCATCTCTGGTGCCTTTCCCGAAGTCACCACGGTCAAGCACGGCGTCGTCCAGTGGGGTGTCCGAAAGGGCGACAAGGCCGGTGCCAAGGTGACGCTGCGTGGCCGTGATGCGTACGAGTTTGTGGACAAGCTCGTCACTCTGGTTCTCCCCAAGATCAAGGACTGGCCTGGAATTCAGGCCTCGACCGGTGATGGCTCCGGTAACCTGGCGTTTGGTATGCGCCCGGCTTGGATGGCCTTCTTCCCCGAGATTGAGTTCAACTACGATGTACGTTTCCCCTCAGAGCCATTTCAGCTTGATCTTTGGCTAATATCTATGCTTTCAGATGTACCCTGCGAAGATGGTGCCTGGATGCGACATCTTCATCAAGACCACCGGAACCTCGGATCGACAGGGTCGTCTTCTGCTCGAGGCTCTCGGCTTCCCCTTCCACGGCAAGGCTAAGCACTAGAGAGTGAAGCACTAAAGTGAAGCACTGCCGTGGAGGGTTTCTTAACGTATGTGGTTAAATGTAGCATATAACATGTACAAGATCTGTAACATAATGGGCATTTGAAGAGGGGTACCATGCCCACTCATGACTATCATACCGCTCTTGGGCTACAGTTTTCCATGATCCTTCTATCCGTAACTTGTATAAATCCCCAGGTCATCATCTATCGTCATGGATATCCAACGCCTCAACTCCGTCAAACGATTTTACCTCTTTTTCCCTTCACAAGCATGATTTGTTTGGTCTAGTCAGACTTGATTTTTGACCGGAGGTCGTTGACTACTTGATCAACTGCCTCCATGCTGGTGGCGTCCACTTTATCGGTAGCATGGCCCTTCTTGGTCAACTCCTCGGAGAAGACGTCCATGGCCGGCTGGTAGTTGCGGCAGGCCGAGCTGAGGGCGTAGATGGCCTTGCGACGCACGTCGGAGGGCTGGTCCTCGCTGGCAGCCAGGTCAACGAGAGTAGGCACGCCGCCGGCGGCGAGCAGACGCTCCTGGGTGCGCTCATTGTTCTGTACGGCGGTGCCAATACACCAAGCGGCCATCTTGCGAATCTCGCGCTCCTCGTGGCGCAGCTGCTCGAGGAGAGGCGTCCAGAGGCCGAGGTTGGCCATGTTGTTGGCGTTGTCGAGGCCCTCGATGAGCTGCTCAAAGTTGTCAAAGGCGATGAGTTTGTCCTCGAGCGAGACTTGCTCCGGGTCGGTAGCAGTGATAATCTCCATAGAGGCCTTCATGAGGTCGGCGTCGGAAGGGCCGCCCATGATGGAGGCGAGGATCTCGGGAGTGAGGTCGCTGGTTGGCGGAGGGGCAGAGGGGTCATTCTTGGTAGCGTCGGAGTTCTCGATGCTCCATTTGAGGAGCTCGTTTAAACGCTTGTCGTCCATGATTGCGAGTTCTTAAGAAATGTGCAGTGGAAGGTGAGTGGGAAGAATTCAGTCGTGATGTCGAAGAAGCAAAAGGTTCTAAACTTTTTGGCATTCAACTGCTCTGTACCACCAAAAAAGATGTGACGAAGTTTTGCCCATTCTGGAACATTCATGAATACTCTGTCCACATATGGACTAGCGCGGGTATGTATATCTCTCTGCTGTAGAATCAAGCCTGCTCATCGAGTAGATAGGTCAGCTACAATCCGGGAGATAGACCATCGCAAATGAGCAGGTCTTGCTTAGACAATGGCTGAATGTCTACTTGGTCTGGCTTCCATCACTTTGTCCCCGTCTCTGGCTCTTGGCAACATTGCGCTGGACAGATTGAACGTGGCAGATTTCATCATAGCTCCCTCTTGTCAGCAAGTCATCATGGTGGGGCAGTAAATGTTGCCCCTCATCGCTGCTTTTCCAGGAGAAGACAACAGAAAAAAAGGCGAAAAGGAGCGAGAGCGGAATGCGCATGTACCTTGTACCCCAGGTAGGTACACCTCTCTTTTCATCGTTCTATGGACCGGCAAAAGTACAGCACCAACACCCAGCCTAGCACAAGGCCGCCCACGTATTCCGACCACCGTCTTAGCTGACGCGTCGGCAGGGTCGACACGGGGAGGACGAGGCCGGGGTAAATATAGAATGTGCGGCTTGGAGGAAGGCAGCCGTCTGCTGCTTATCTGGGCAATCCATCCGGATACCGTCTTGTGTGCAAGGTCTGGCCCGGGCTGGCCTGGCAAGCCTGCTCTGCGGAAAGGGAACCCCGACAACAGGTGGATGCGCAGGATGGATGGCAGAAGTACGGTGGACTCGTAGCTCCGCCCCGGTCGAGCTTCAGGAGCTAGGTACTCCGTATAAAAGAGGCTACATACAGCGGTAAGGTTGGGCAAGTTCCTCGGCGCGGGCGGGACCCCCGGGACCGAGACAGGGGGCAACTGCTGGCCTATTTGTTGGGGGGCACGGCTGGCAGCAGATACGCAGATGCGCAGATGCTCAGAGGCCCGGAGGCGCGGAGAATGGAGATTGCTCTCTGCCTGGAAGCCTGGAAGCGAGCGGCTCCTTTGCCCGGCTCCTCTCTGAGGCTTCCTCTCTCTTGTGACCACCGCCTGGCACGCAAAAGGGGGAGTCCCGCCACCCTCGGGCGGAGGTTACGTGGACCCAGAACACGTACCGTATGTACAGATTACAGTCGAGAACCAGCAAGATACCTAGGCTGCTGAGTATCGAGCCTGAGAGGCAAATCAAGCTGCCTGCTGGCTTGGCACTCGGAAGCTTCTTGGGCTGCCTGGCTGGCTGACTGTCTGTTTAGCGATCCAGTGTCCGCAAGGAGCGATTGTCTGCCTGCCTTAGTTGCTTTAGCTGCGTTGGTGGTGGGGAGGTCGACGTTGGCGCTTAACCCAACTTGAGGCCATCGGACTCATCAGGCCAGCTGGAGCTCTGGACTCTCCAGCCTCCTCCGAGATCCCAATCCTGACAAGCCCCTATCTGGCATGCTGGTACAGACACAAGTACATTGTACAGATTACAGGTGAAGACACTTGCTGCAGGAACAAGCCCTTGCAATGCGGCCAAGGAGATACAGCCCAGCCTCGTCCTCTGGCTCACCTCCGGGCTCTGGCACCTTTGGCAGTTGGAGAGCAGCCTGATCGTGTGAGGCGAGATGGGATGGGATGGGATGGGACAGGATGAGGTGAGATGAACATAGAGGGAGGCCCCGCCAAACCTGCCCAGGCGATGCTATGCCAAAGGTCGCCCGGCGTTGCTTCTTTGCTTGCTGCCTATCATCGCGGATGCCTGGAAACGAGGCTGCCGCTGGGACTTGTAGATACAGCTTCCAGATTCCGATGACAGCGATGCTAGCGATGCCAGCAGGATTAGGTTGGCCAGACCGCAACTTGGTGGGTGCATGCGACGACGCAACAACAGCGCAAGTCACCGCATCCCCTCTCAGCCTCAATGTCCGCAACGGCGTCACGCTGTAGCATCCAGCCAGGCAAACACAATTGCGTGCAATAGTGCGTCTCCATCTCCCGTCTGCGACAAGGCCGCTGTGAGGCAGAAGTGGTAGCAGTGGCAGAAATGGCAGAAGTGACGACGACACTGGCGATGTGCCACGCATCTCAGTTCCCCAGCCACCACCACGAGCCAATCAGTTAAAGCGGCGAGTGAGCAGCCTATTCTGCCACATCTCCGTTACGCCCCTGGATTGCCCCATCAGGAAGGCGGTCGCTCTCCCCCTGGTCCACCTCAGCATTTGTGCTGGAAGTTGGCCCGCCCACAACTTTTGGTGGACAGCCACGCCCCGGCGATACTTCCCTCCTTTCCCCCCCCTCCCCATCCGCCAGTTGCCAACTCCTAATCTCCATCTCTTCATCTCCTTTCTCCATCTTTCGTCTCGCCGAGCTTGCCTCGTTTCTCATCAACTTCATCTCTCTTCGACTCTCTGATATCCCGTGAGCTTCAACTCCATTGCCTCCTGCTGCCGCTGCCGCCGCCGCTCACCACGTTCTCGCCCGCTAACTCCCGTTCTGGACAGCTTCCACCCCGTAAATCCACAGCCATGGAGGGTACGTCGCATCATAGCCGCTGCCGCCGCTACCGCATCGGCCGCTCTGCTCAGACTCGAGTCTCGTGCCATCGCGAGATGCTTCCTAGAATTGTTGCTGACATGGCTTTCCTACTGCAGAAGAAGTTGCTGCCCTCGTCATCGACAATGGGTAAGCTCCCCGCTGTCTCACCGACCTCTCCCAACCCCCGTCCCCGCTACCCCCTGGACTGGATGCCATGTGTCGACGACGAGGCCAACCTCGGCTCTCGAGAAAGGCCATGCTCCAGAATCCAAACACTACCCAACTATCCAAAGATTCTTGATGAATTTAGCTGACACAATGATAGTTCGGGTATGTGCAAGGCCGGTTTTGCCGGTGACGATGCTCCCCGAGCTGTTTTCCGTGAGTACCCCACTTCCCAATCAGCGACGCTCCAAACGGCCAGATGGCGCTCCCTTTGGAGTCAAACGTCGCTCTTTGCTCCAAATAGACCAATTTGCTGATGCATCTGGATAGCTTCCATTGTCGGTCGCCCCCGTCACCATGGGTAAGTTTTCCCGGTAGTTGAACAGCGCATTTTTTTGCGCTCAGCTCGACTGACTGGATTTACAGTATCATGATCGGTATGGGCCAGAAGGATTCGTACGTTGGTGATGAGGCTCAGTCCAAGCGTGGTATCCTCACCCTCCGATACCCCATTGAGCACGGTGTCGTCACCAACTGGGACGACATGGAGAAGATCTGGCACCACACCTTCTACAACGAGCTGCGTGTCGCCCCTGAGGAGCACCCCGTCCTGCTCACCGAGGCTCCCATCAACCCCAAGTCCAACCGTGAGAAGATGACCCAGATTGTCTTCGAGACCTTCAACGCCCCCGCCTTCTACGTCTCTATCCAGGCCGTCCTGTCCCTGTACGCCTCCGGTCGTACCACCGGTATCGTCCTCGACTCCGGTGATGGTGTCACCCACGTTGTCCCCATCTACGAGGGTTTCGCTCTGCCCCACGCCATTGCCCGTGTTGACATGGCTGGCCGTGACTTGACCGACTACCTCATGAAGATCCTGGCTGAGCGTGGCTACACCTTCTCCACCACCGCCGAGCGAGAAATCGTCCGCGACATCAAGGAGAAGCTTTGCTACGTCGCCCTCGACTTCGAGCAGGAGATCCAGACCGCCGCCCAGAGCTCCAGCCTCGAGAAGTCTTACGAGCTTCCCGACGGTCAGGTCATCACCATTGGCAACGAGCGATTCCGTGCTCCTGAGGCTCTCTTCCAGCCTTCTGTCCTGGGTCTTGAGAGCGGTGGTATTCACGTCACCACTTTCAACTCCATCATGAAGTGCGATGTCGATGTCCGAAAGGATCTCTACGGCAACATTGTCATGGTATGTTTTGTCTCCTGTCTACTCGTTGAGGCGAGTCGAATCGCGTTGTCTAACCCTTGAGTAGTCTGGTGGTACCACCATGTACCCTGGTCTGTCCGACCGTATGCAGAAGGAGATTACTTCTCTTGCTCCTTCTTCCATGAAGGTCAAGATCATTGCTCCTCCCGAGCGCAAGTACTCCGTCTGGATCGGTGGTTCCATTCTGGCCTCCCTCTCCACCTTCCAGCAAATGTGGATCTCCAAGCAGGAGTACGACGAGAGCGGTCCCTCCATCGTTCACCGCAAGTGCTTCTAAGGTACGTTGCATACACAGAGTCTTGGCGATGAGGGGCTTTTGAGCTGACTCGGTAGTAGCGAATCCTCCCCCAAACCGAATCCTCCCAACCCTCAACCACAACCGACAAGATCATGGAGGTCGCGACCGATGCGGAGCCTCGGGGTTTTCGCACGTATCCCAGTCGAGTCTCATATTTACGAAAAGTTTTTGACATGGTCAAGAGGGTGGGCGTTGACTTTTCTCCAATGAGATATGATGGCCCTTTGTTGTAGCCGGATGCGTAATGCGTGCCTAGGGGTAGAAGCCAAGGTTGATCGAACAACTATTTTTTTGCTTGCGTTCTAGATTCTCAATGGAAAATGTGACGATTATGCTTCAACTATATACACGTGATGATGTAAAGTTGTCAATCAATAGGACGATTGTCATGGCCGTTTCTCATTTCCAGGGGGTTGAACATGGTCCCTGCTCTGATCACTAGGATCGGTATCGACGTTGGCCTCAGCTGGTACCTCACTCTGATCCAACACAATGACGGAGCTTGCCTCCTTCTCCTCTTCTAGTTTCTTGTACTTGCGGCGGCTCTTCTTGCTGGCACTCGCTGCCTTCTTCTTCTTGAGCTCCCCAACCCTAGCAGAGCGGCTTTGGTCGCCATTACGAATGTCGTCGATACGTTGGGCAAGGAGCTCTCGGGCATGCTTGCGGTTCTGGTCGCGCGAGCGGGTAGCCTGGGACTTGACGACAATGCCCGTGGGGGTATGCCTCAACTGTACAGCTGAGTTTGTCTTGTTCTGATATGGGAGTCAAGGGACTGGTGTTAGTCGAGGATGCTGGGAGGGAGGGGAAGGACGGCAGAGTCGTACAATCTTTTGACCACCGGGGCCGCTGCCCTTGACATAGAACTCCTCAATCTCTGACTCTGGTGGAGGCTTTGGTCGTGGAGGCAAGGCTTTTCCGAGTAGGAAAGGCGCAGCTGTAAAGGGACGGATGGGCACATGAGGTGCGATGCCGGAGCTGACGCTGGGCAGCCTTGAGACGAGAGGGCGGAAGAGGCTGCGCATCATGATGATGCCATTGCGCGAGGATGCGGCTTTGTCTGCGATGACCGACTGTCGCAGAATTTGGTGGAAGAAGAAAGTAAAGCGTCCTGTGGTGGAATGAGCTCGTGAGCAGCGTGCAGCAATAACGTTGGAGCCGAGATGGAGAGATCATGGCCAGGCCAAGGCTCGTCGCGAGGCTGCGACGCACTAGCCACATCCCAAAGGGGGGAAAGTGGACCGACCGCATGATGGTGGCGCATCATGTGGGTACGTATCGCATTTCAGGGACGAATTTCCGGGTCCATCGGCGTCTCCTGGATTTAGATTTCATTGCATCTACAACACACACGACGCCTTGTTTCGCACGCAACCGAACATTACAGCATACTACGGCGAGCGGATACCACGGGAGAGCCTTCTTCGAGACATATCAGGTGCAATTCATACGTCAATCGGCTTTTTTGAGTCCAATCGAAGCCTCGTCCTTCTCCAACCACATCATCTGCAACAATGGCCGTACTTGGAGACTTCCGCAAGTGGTTGAGCCTCAAGCAGTACCAGCTCGAGGTGACGTTCAGCGTCTACATGTTTACCCCATGGGAGAAGTTCTTCTTCAGTATGTTTCTTTCTTGGTGGCTCCTATTCGTTCTGCTTGTGCTGACCTCGCTCTTCCCTAGCCTCCATCGTCTTCCTCCTCTTCAGCCTCACCTTCATCGCTGCCTGCCTGTATCTCCCGCACCACATCTCCTTCCTCATCAGCCGCGCCTGGTACTACATCAACGGCGAGCACATTGACGTTGCCGAGACGGCCCGTGAGGTCGTTGCGAGCGCTGGGCTAACCGAGACGGCTGCCAAGGAGGCTGTTGATACGGTGATGCGGGAACTATAAACAACGTTTCAGCAGAGGAGTCGCGAGTTTCGAGAGAAGGGTCGCAAACCGGTGAAGGGTTGGTATTGGAGGGATAGTGAGCGGCATTCCGTACTGGTTGCTCTGCTTGGTTGGCGTTTGGATTGGTGCTTTCAAGGACATACATGCCGGAATGGCTTAATGATATAATAGAGAGCGTCCAGACATAGGAACCACGATTAGCTTCACGCGACGATATCTCCATAGTTGGTTAAACGATAGGAGCAATGGCCATAGAATATTTGAGCGAATCTGCATCATTCAATTCCGTCGTTACACATGAGACGGGCCAGGTAAACCGGGTTCTTTGAAGCTCATCTTCAGTTGACATGGCTTTTTTTTCTTCATTACTATGAACCTGTCGCACTCAGATATTCCCGGCTGAGGGCGTGTAGTCTCAGCGAGCTATCCTCTCCTGCGATGGCCACCTCGTACGGCCGCGCCGCATCTTTTCTCGGCACTGGCCTCCAAGCAAGCTGTAGAACAGCCTTGGGTAGACAGAGCCTATCAAGGTACAAGTTAGAATTGGACGTTTCGTTGACGTTTAGGTGTGCAGAACTTACGAATCATCAGCGGGCTTCTCTTGGACTTCAGATCCGTCCGTCTTGACGAGGCAAAAACTGAGGCGTCCTAGCTCCGTGCCGACGGCCAGCACAAACCGGTCGCCCACGGGCTCGGGGAGGAAGTCAACCGCCGTGACGGGGGCGCCGCAGGGTACCGTCGCGGCCTGGACGAACTGGAGCCGGCCGTCCTCGCCAGTCGGCTGGGCGGACCAGACGCGGACCTGCTTGTCGCGGCCGGCGGTGGCAAAGACGGGGCTGGCACCGGGGGCCCAGGCGGCGTCGAGGATCATGCGGGTGTGGCCCTTGGGGTTGGCCTGGAGGAGGCGGTAGGCGGCGTCGCTGCCCTGGTCGCGCTCAAAGACGGCCCACTGGCGATCGCGTCCGACGCTGAGGAGGAAGCGGTCGTCGGCCGAGAAGCGTAGGCGGGTGGCGGTGAGGGAGTGCGCCGTCAGGGGCGGGCGCAGCTCGGTCCAGCGCGTCGTCTCAAAGAGACGGATGACGGCGTGGTTGGTCGAGCTGGCCTTGCAGGCGCTGGCGACGAGAGAGCCGTCGTGGCTGGCGGCCAGGCACGAGATTTCGTAGCCGTGGCCGTAGAGCTTCTCCGACTCGGGCCACAGCGTGTGCCGCGACAGCGTCTCCTCGTAGGGCGGGTGGTCGATCTCGAGGTACGACTTCTTGACCACCGACGCCGGGTCCATGGCCTCGCGGTCGCGGTCGTCGACGGGCGCAATCTCCTGGTCGTCGTCGACGGTGTCGATGGCCTTGTTGGACAGGCCGAGCACAGGCATGTTGGCGGCGTCAGGCATGTCCGCGACATTGTCATCGCCGACGCCCGCGAGCCGGTGGAGCATCGAGGCCACCGCCTTGGGCTCGCTGAAGACGCGCATGAGCTTCTCGTCGGCGCCGGACACAAACTGGGATCCGCCTAGTGTATCGATGCAGTTGAGGTCATAGCCATGGATCTGGGGCCGTGACATTTCGTGCCACGTCTCGGGCGTCGAGCCCGTCCATCGAGTGTGCAATCGCGTGGTCTGATCCGAGCTGGTGGACAGGAGGTAGTCGCCATTCTTGGCCCATGAGATGCCTGTGACGGCACGAGTATGGCCTGAGATGGCTATACAGGGGCGCCACGAGTCCTCTTCGGCCATGTACTCCCACCGTCGCCAGCTGCCAGTCCGGCCCAGGCAAGCAACAGATCGGCCGTCAGGGGACCACAGGCCAGTCCAGAACCCTCCCGTGCTGCCGGTGGCCGTGGTCGCTCCCTTCTCGCGGCTAATTTCGCCCAGTCTTACCATGCTAATCCAGATGCCAGAGGAGGAATCGGCCTCCCAGATGGCCAGCGAGTTGTCCGCCGAGGTGGACAGCAGCTGCAGCTTGCCGTCGGCCTGTCGACACCAGCGTGCAGTGTAGATCCAGTCCTCATGGCCTAGCAGGAGAGCTTCAAAGGACACAGAAAAGTCTACGCCAGCAGCCTTGAGCCAGTGAGCCTTGTTGGAGGGGGACTTTCCCGGGAGGAAGGCACCGCTTGTAGGGTCAGCTTCGGTGGACGCGAGGCTTGGAAGCTCCTGGCCCTGATGTATCCGCCAGATACGAATGTACTTATCCTGGCTGGCAGAGGCGAGCAGCAGATCACTGTCCTGGCTAGATGTCTCTCTAGAGAAGCTCAAGGATCGTATCCAGCCCTCGTGACCAGATAGCGTAGCCTGTACCTGGAACTGGACCTGCTCTACCTTGACATCTGCCGTCAAGATCTGCACGATGTCCCGCGTCCCGGCGGCAGCGAGGACAAAGGCGTCGTGGGCTCCGCCAAGATAGCTCAGGCATAAGGCGAGCGGGAAGTACTTGGGGGTCGTCTTGACGGACTGCAGTAGCTGTAGCGCATCATTCTCGAGGGTCCAGATCTTGATGGTGGCATCAGCAGCGCCGGTTGCGATGATCCATTTCGGCTGCGCGGCCTCTACTCGCAAGGCTGTAATGCAGTTTACAGCACCAGTATGTTCAGGTGCTGTATAGATCGGTAAGAAATCCTCGCCATTGTGGGAAGCCTTCCAGACCTTGACAGTCTTGTCATCTGAGCCGGTGAGGAGGTAGGTTGAGTCATCACCTTCAGCCTCAGGAAGGAAGGTCACGGCCTTCACAGCCTCGGTATGGCCACTTAGGATACTGGTGATGCCTCTGGGAGCCTTCAACTGGAATCCGGGATTAGTACATGCCAGCCAGCAGGGCGCATCAGATGCTCAGGGCAACACACCGAGGGCCGCCATAGGGCTACATTGATATCGGCGCCAAAGGCCAAGATGCCACCGCGGCTCCAGTCCGCAACAGCCGTTTGTCTGTTGGCGCCGGTAGCCAGGTACTCGACGGACACAGGAGAATCGCCCATGGCACCAGCTTCACCCTCGACTTGTAGATGTGAGTCTGAAAATTGTTCTCAACTCGAACTCTGATTGGCTGCGCTGCCTTGACGTTGAGAATTGTATATCTGATTATGTCATCCTGGTTTTTGAGGTGCGCAAGAGACAGCACACAACGCTTGGAGAGGAGGTACGTACCTGATGGTGCTCCACGGCCATTTCCCACTGTACCTCTCTGAGGTGCCTGGAAACCAGCGACACAACTTCCACACACAACGACAACCGCCTCTTTCTCACCCCTCTGTTCGATCAGCATCACTTACCCTCACGAATCTCGATTAACTTAAACCTCTACTACACCATTCTGGCTCGCCCCCGGTGTGAAAAAAGTCGTCAGCCAACCGAGTTCCAGTACCTACAGTACCTACAGTACCTACCTAACCATATCACCACACCTCCAGCATCAGCGCCCTCTGCAAGTATCCTGCAATATCAAGTCGAACTAAAGAAGACTCCAGCCAAAGATCCAACCTCGCTACCTTGAGCGCGTTTCATCCCTTCAAGCGATCATCTTAACGGGCATCACCGACCCCTATTCTAGCTCAAACTCACGTCAGTGGCCCTGCTCCGATCGCAAGCTTGACATCGATCAACCACAGAGATCCTCATCATGGGCTCCCCTGGCGACAATCCCCCTCAGATTCAAATTTCAGTCGAGTTCTCGTAAGTCCTCTGCATCATTTCCATGTAACCTCGCCGCTATTTGTGAGCTGTCATGTAACTTGGCCTTTACACCCCCTTGCATACATACGACTTTGTATCACCAGCAGAGCATTCTATCATTTTGGCGGTCAGCTTTATCATAAGGCCCTCTTGTCTTCTCGTTGGTGTCCTTGGTGTCGTTGGTCTCGAACCTTGGAGCGGCAGCACGTCGGCCTAGCCGCTCTGCTCAGCCCCTTGGCTAGTCCCTAAATTGCAACCCTGGCCTCTCAAGGGGTTGGCTTCGTATGGTTTCTTTTTCTGATTGCTTTGGTCAAACCATTCGAGAAGGTCGCGCTAACTGGTTGGAATCAAAGTGGCGGCCTGGAGATGCTCTTCTCCCACAAGCGGAACCATGCGCTGGCGATGCCCGCCGTCGACAAGAATGGACGCGCCGTGACTATCGGCTCCCTCATTGATCACCTCTGTGAACATGTCATGGAAGACACGAGGAAGGACTTGTTTGTTCTCGACAACCATCTGTATGTCTTGGCTCTCCGGACCATTTCCCTTTTCAGCACCTTTCCCAGCACATCTCGTCGACTCCGATCCGAATGTCTTACGAATTGAGGAGGGCTCCGACTCTGCAAGTCCAAGTCTCTGCATAGACACCCGACTTCTTATCGTTACCCATGCATTTGTGCTTCCCTCGTGTTTTTACTCTATTCCAATTGCGGTCCCGTCTCAAGGCTAATTCCACTCCCCACGACCACTGAAGTCTGCAAGCGCCGGCATCAGAGCTTGGGAAGTGGCACTCCCCCAACCTTCTGGGAGGTTCCGGCCTAAGACTGCGTGGCAACTCACTTGCCCGGATTGCTTTGCTTTTGTATCCTTCCTCCTAATTCGTCAACGTGCGGCTGATGAGGTGGTCGTAGCCGTCCAGGTATCCTGGTTCTGATTAACGATGCGGACTGGGAACTCGAAGGCGAGGAGGCCTATGAGCTTCAGAATGGCGATAATATCCTGTTTGTTTCAACGCTGCACGGAGGCTAAGCGCGCAAGTCGTCGCCTGCGATGGTTGCCCCGCCCGCATCCGCGTCGCTCAAGACGCAGCGTTCTACTTTCCCTTCTCTGCTCAGTCCAACTGCCTCCTTGCATAAAAGCGTTGGGAGAAGCGGAGACGAAAGTATCCTCGTGATGGAGCCATGCTGTGTATGGTATAAGTATCACGGGACTTCAGTTGTCAGGGACTGTGAGTCTTGCTGGGGCCTAAGACAGAGGGAGTTGATCGCCTCCACATCTATACAGAAGCGTGCGGTCTTAGCTGTCGTCGTCGTCGTTGTTGTCGATGACGGCGATGATGAATAGGGTGCTATGGCGTCTGCCATTCTGGCAAGTTCTACTGGTCTCTCCTCCTGCAATGCTACACGTGCTCCTCCACCTTTGCCTCTCTCGCTCTGTTCTCTCGTCCACTTCGTCACGATGATGATGAAACACAGTCAAGAAGAACGTTGCCTCGACCGTCCCGACTTGGTGCCGCCCTGGCCGCCTCTGATCAACCCTACACCCTCCCCTGTTCTGTTCTGCTCTTGCGTGCATCTCAACTGGGCCAGCCCGATCGCAGCAGGCTGAGATGACAGGGCGAGGGACCCTCCATCTTGCATTCGGCTGCGGAGGGCCTGGCCCCCAAATACCCATGGCCACTGCATGGCGTGCATCCCTGGGTCAATTTGCTGGGAAGTCGGTTGGCCTAGAGCGCCATTCGCTTTTGGCCGCGTGCTGCTCAGAGACGCAGCTCCGTGTTCCGGACCGGGATGCACCGTCTTTGCCGACCTTGTAGGTGCAGATGAGTTCCTCCCACACCAACCCCCAAGCCGGAGTTTTCTCTCATCCAACTTACATGGCGGGTTTGGCAGCGGTGAAGACAGCTGGTGCACTATGATGCGAGAGAGCAGATGGGTTGCGTCCAGTCTACGGTGGTGAATGCCTGTCTACGTGTGATTGAGGTAGCCAGAGGTATTCCGCTTGAGTCTTTGGTGAAGCGGTGAATGAATGAGTCCATCCAAGTCTGAGGCTGGAGGGGGGCGATCCATCCGTCTGCTTCGCACACGCATCGAGAGTATCATCCAACACCACAACACCGTCTGTGTACCACTCTGTCAGAGTCCGTGCAAAGAAGGATGCGCGGCCATCTTTGAAGTCCTGTCCATCATCATTGTCGTCCCCATCGCGCGTATCCTAGCCGTCGACTGTTCCGGTCCGTCTTGATGCCCGAAACAGGCTACCAACTTGATTCGTTTCCTCATCGAGCACTGCCCAACGTAGGCTTGCTGCCCTCTTTCGAGCTATAGGTTGCCGCGCGCGCACTTGCGCCGGTCGGTCTCAACAAGGCCTCTGCCTGTTCCTCTTGTACCACGTCAGCCGTCCATTCTCGCCATTCTCCATCTCCATCGCCGTTACTTTATACGTCTAGTGTGTGGATATGGACCGCACTACGGATACTCATGTACCTTGATGCCAGACCGTTTCCACACGAGGGAGCCTCGTGGAACCTTGTGCATCCTTCTTCTGTCCAGTGATCAATGCGAAGGCTCCCATCATGTACATCAGCACCAGCACCAGCACCAGCACCAGCATCAGTGCCCTCTTGCGGGGCCCCATCACTCGCACACATCCCAAAGGCGCGGCGCATGGCCATGTGCGTGCGGCATTTCTTTTTTGCTGCCTCTTCTCTCCACCGAAACACGCCCCTTTGGGCCAACCATGACCTGCCAGCCCAGCCTCTCCGATGCTCGACATTGATGTTTCTGTAGCCATCGCAGCCATCATCCCAGCACCTACAGCAACCACTTACTGTACCTGGCTTACCTGGCACTCATCCAAGTGCGCCGTGGGTGGTATTCGCCTCTCGTGGACGGCCAGTGCACGCGGCCACATGGCGTCTCCAACGTAGTGACTGCCTGGTGGACAAGGCGTTTCGTGGAGCTGATCCCATGTGTTCGTGACTGTGCAACCGCCACGTCCAAGCTGGAGGCTTGCAGCTATGGCACATCAAGGCAATGCACATGGCATGTGAAGCAGGCAACTACTAGTACCAACTGCATCACGAGGGTTGCGGCATGTTTCGGGTGGGAAGATGGTTCAACAAACATGCTCAAATTCCATGGCATCTGCCAAGCTAGCAACTCAACACGGCTGAGAAGCGCCGGTTGGCATGGTCAACTACTCTAACAAGGTCCACACATCTAGCTCAGCCGCCCATATAGTTCAATGCTCCGTCCAGCCCATATAGAGAGTCTTGTAACTCCAGTACCCGATGCAGACGCAAATGCAGCAAACGCTCACTCCGCAGGAGGAGTCAAACAAAGGCCCCCAAATGCAAGCATCCATGTAAACCAAACCCCACGCTCAACCAAATCGCATCAACCAAGTGAAACCTTGAAACAGTCGTCATCAAAATACCCCTCTCGCGGTTGGTACCACGGCCCTCTCTACCATCCATCTGGTCCTTTTCCATGATCCTTTATCCGTTGCATTTTCCGCCCCAAAACCAGATGGCAGATGGAAAATCTCCAGATATAGACAAAAAACAATTAGTGCAGAAAACAAACAAGAAAACACACCACCTGTATACAAACATCCAAAAGGGTAAAAAACAAAAGAGGTATCAATGTCGCGCGACGTAGTAGGGCGAGGGCTTCCCAGACAGGGGCTGCCAAGCAACCCCCCTTGGGTGTAATATGTTCAGATAGCCAACTCACAAACACACTTTCGAGCCGTAAAACACAAAACAAAATCTTGCCTCCCAATCAGCTCCATTTGAGACTTTTGTACCATCTTAAACACTTTGAAGAAATGTCCCCTTCTATCGTTTGAGTCCCCTTTTCAAAGCAATAGTGAACACACCGTCGAGCACGGCATTCGATATTTTGGTTGTTGATATAGATAAATGAGCACGCTTGATTGCCTCCGTTGCTGGTTTTTTTTTGTTTCGTTTTGCTTTTTTGGTGCGGAAAGATCAAGGGATAAATCGTGATATCGCCAGCCGTTGAGCAAACGGGCGTGTGATTGGGGTCATTATAACCCCGCACATCAGTCCTGGGAGAGCGTCGACACACTCTGACAATCGTATCTTTCGTCGTAATCAAGGTGCCTCTAATACATGCGGCTGAGTATACGTTGAGTGTTGAGTACACGTTCAGGACACATGGCGGCGGCGTACTCCAGGGCAACGCGGTGTTGGGCCTCCATCATGTCGTCGTAGCCCTGTGACTCGCGGTACATACCGTTGGCCATTTGGGGATGGGCTCTGCTCACACTGTAGCACGCCAAGTCGCCCCGAGGGGGGTACCTGCGGATCTGTGGGAGAGGATACTGTTCGGTAGTTGTAGTGGTGCGTTTCTCTCTCTCGCAGGGATCTTGGAACCGTGTGGCAACGGTGCGAGCCTTACCGCGGCCCTTGATACCCTTGTTGCTATTCTTGTAATGAATCGAGAAGTACTCAAACAGCTCTCGGTCTTCCTCAGGGATCTCTTCACCAGAGGCCAACATGTTGGCAAACCGCGACGTGAGATCCTTGAGCGTCTTCTTGTGGAAATTGTTCTGGTGTGTCTGCGTGGCAGGTTAGCAAGGTACTGAGTCGGGGACATTGACAAGGTTCCTCACCTTCATGTTGCCAAGCTGAGAAAAAGTCTTGTTGCAGTCGTCAAGTCGACAAACGTAAGGCTTCAAGCCCTCGTGAGTCAGCTCATGGGCTCGCACATTGCCTCGTTGAGCGAAGCGTCGGCCGCATTTGCTGCACTCGTACGGACGCTCACCAGTATGGCGGCGGATGTGTGTCTGCGAGGAAGAGAGATTAGTCTTTAGACCCCAGACTTTGCTATGATGTTGTGGTATACCTTCAAGTTGCCAAGTTGTGAAAAGGTGAGCATGCATCCTTCGTGCGTGCAAATATAAGGCTTATCACCTGTGTGCGTACGACGGTGAATGTCGAGATGTGTCTTTTGAGTAAAGCTCTTGTTGCAGTTGGGGCCGTTGCAGACATAGCGCTTCCTCTGCTTGCTTTCGCCCTGAGATGGGGTCGTCAGTGCAGAACCAGCTACACTCGCATGGTCCGACCCTGCCTCGGAGACCGGCGACATGCCCGGAGTGGGCGTTTGCTGCACCGGCTCCTGGGCGTCCTCGGCCTTCTTTTGGATGGCCCTCATCAGCACATCAACTTCAGTCTCGAAGTTAACCGTGTGCTCGGGGTTGTACGTTTGATTGGATGTAATCGTTTTGGAAGTAAGAGTCGGGTTGTTGGAGGATCGCGTAGTCGAGGCCTGGGATTCACTTCTGACTGAGGATGCGCGTGTCATGGGCGTGGGCCAACGCCTGGCGTCCCGGGAGTATGGCGACAGTCGGTCCTCGTCGTCGTGAATTACCGGCATGCGTCTCTCATGGTATTCCTGCTTGTACGGAGACATGTCAGGCGGCGTAGGAGGGCTGTGATATCCTCCAAACTGGAAATGGTTGTGATGCTGGTAGTGTGGTGCTGATAGACTTGTCATAGGACCGGAGCTGTAGGAGGGCCCAACCATGTAGTGAGGAGCCATGATGGGTCGCTGAAGGGTATCAGATGTGGTCGTTCTCGAGTCGTAGGGCAGCATGGCGGGACCCTCCATCATTGCATAGTCATTGGACATTGGTTGAGACCAGCGTCCCCAGTTAGGAGGCGCCGTGGGCTGAGCGGTAAGAGCCAGTTTGTCGATTTCGATTCAGTCCTGCCGTGGAGCAAGACCGAGGGATGGTATAGATTTGGTGAGGGTCAAGGAAGTGATGAATAATCTGGGCGGGGAGGCCACAGGTAGGTAGGTAGGTAGGTAGTTCAAGAGAGAAGTATGAACAGATGATGTTGCAAGTTTAAGTAGCAGCAGGTAAAGATGTTTGAAGTGTTCCGGCGTAGTATATGAGAACGGTTGTTGAAAGAGAGATGAGGTGATGTCTGGTCTGAGGGTGGCTGAGAGGAGAGTCTTGTATGTTTGACACTGGCCTGGGTTGACCTTGGAGGTTGGAGATGTAGAGAGCGAGGCAAAGGTACCTTCATATATCTTTGGATGGGCGAAGGCACAACTGATTTGCGACAAGGGTCGAATCTCTCAGGAGCCAATCGAGCGGTAAAGGTCGGAGATCTTGGTCTCCAAAGTATGTACCTACGTATTATGACCAGGCCCCGGGGTTCAGCGATGATGAAGTGATGTATTCGAAAACACGCCCCCCCCCCCCTCCACTTGCCAGTGGGGACCCCAGGGCATGGCCGCAGAGGGGCGTAAGATGGACAAGTTCAGCACCAGGATGTGGCTTCTGGGTCGCTGCAGGTTGATCAGAGGGGAGGGAAGCCGGGATGTCACCAGGCTTGGCCTCTGAGCACCCTTGTCTTACATGTCGAGCTTCTGGCCCAAAGCTTGTTCAGATTTGTGCGGGCTGTTTGATATGCCAGCGTTGGGATAGAGAGGCCCCCTCCGAGGATGAGACACCCGAGGACAGGGCTATCGAAGGGGTCGTCTCTGCCATTGGATCCAGAATTGCAAGTGCTGAGACGATAGGGCGGCTTCCAGACAGCGCAAGCCCCCAAGCGAGAGCCATTGGAGCAAGAAGAAGAGGAAGAAGAGGCAGAGATGGGTATGGAGAGGCGAGCAGCTAAGAGCCGGTTGAATTGTGAGCATGTGTACTCCGTATGAGCTACTGAAAGAGTGGGCAATGGCGCGAGCTCGCACCGTAAAGGGTCTCAGCCATGCTGGAGATGCTTTCTTTTCGGAGCAAAGACGTGAGGTCGAGTTTAGATGCTTGGGTGTGGCATTGAGACGCGGGATCTGAACAAGGGTGTCTATGGCGCTAAAAGAGACGCCGGTGCTGAGGGAGCTGGCAGGTAGGAGCTTGGGGCTTGGGGCTTGAGCGGTCCCCGGGGAGGCAGTGGAGGGGGGGTGAGAGGGTGAGAGAGGGAGTGGGAATTGGGCATCCGTAGCGATACAGTACTTGGAGTGGGAGAGAGTGGGAGAGCTAGAGGGGGCGTGGTGTGAGCTTCCAAAACTTAGGACATCCTTGTGCCTGGCGGCCAATCTCAAAAATTTTCTCCTCTCCTCTGGGCGTCACTCACTCAGCCCCGGACGGGGCCGGTATTGCGTTTGGGCGTGCTTGGGCCGGCTCTTGATGCCGGTTCCAACAAGTGGTGCTGGATAGCAGACAGCAGTCCGTCCATTGCGTCCATTGCGTGCGTGCGTACGTGCGTGCGTATGTGCGTGAGTGCCGTGCCGCGCTGTGTTGTCATGGACGTTCTATCTATCAGGCCCTTGGGGTCGGGTTGGCATCAAGTATCTTCCATGCCAAACACCCTCGCAGGCTCGGGCTGCCGACCTTGGCGCTGATGCCGGTGATGATTGCCGCGACGGGGCTTGATGTGTGCCATCCGCACGGCGACCAGACGACGCCGTCGTCAGCTGGCTCGGCGACTGGCTTGCAACCAAACCCGGACCTTGAACCACGAGGCGACGGCTTCTGCTGTGACCAGACCCTGTTTCGCCAGGCGCTGCGGAGCCGACGATCCCGTAGCCAGTAGCCTGGCGCCAGGCGGTTGCGAGCAGATACGTGTGCGTAAGATGTAATCTGTATGGAGTAAGTTAAGTAAGGTGAGGTAGGTAGTCTACTATGTAGGTAGGGAGGCAGTAGTTGTTCTGAAGGTCCCTGACCGGCTGTGACTTGCGCATCCACGGTCGCCCTGCCTCAGCTTCAACGGTAGATCGTTCCCGCCGGGAGAAGAGCATTGTTCATTCATGTTGCTACTGTACTTGCTCCAACGTGCACCGTGGATCCGTACGATGTCATCTGGACAGCTCATCAGATCAGCACGGCGCTCGCTGCTCGCTGCACGGAGCTGCGTCTGCACCAGACAATGCATGTATGGATGACGGAGACGCAACGGTCAAACGTTTCTGCGTGCTTTGCTTGAGTTGATGTTTGCAGCAGCAGCTCGCTCACGCTCCCCGTCACACCAAGGTAGCTTCGGGTTCTGCACTGTATTCTTGAATCTATCTTGTGCTGGGGAAATCATTCCATCCGTTTAGCCAACGCTCGACGCCTCTTTGCAAACGGAACAACGGCTTCCGCCACAAGTTGCAACACACACAGACACGACGTACTTCCCCATCTGGTCTAGGCTCCTTGTCTCTTTCGCTCTTTCCCCCCAATCTCATATTACCTAAGGCGCAATCAACGTACGGGACTGGCCGCTGTCACTGCTGTAATTGGGCGCAGGAAAGAAATTGCAGCCAGCCCAGAGCACCTGCCGCCACGGTGCCACCCTGTCTGTATCCAGAAACATTGTCCATCTCCCGCGAGGAGTGAGGTCCGCCTCCCCACCTTCATCTAAGTAATATGTATTCCGTGTTGTTCATCCGTTTGCTGTCTTGTCTTGTCCTGCGTTGTCTCTGCTCTGCTGGCCTTCCTCTCCTATCGTAGCATGCATGCAGGCCAAAACACCACGTACAAATGGTCGGATTAGTATAGACACGCATATCAACAGTGCTCCCGATGGAGACAATGTACGTTCAATTGAAAATCGCGCCTGCAAATCTCGCCTCATCTGCAACTTGCTCAATGCTCTGTGATCCTGCCAAAACAAATCTGACCTGTCGGCCTCCACCACCAAGTCAACACCCGATCTTCAGCCTCGCCTCTGCAACCCATCTAGAGCTTGCGGCGTCATCGAAATTACAGCAGGTAGTTACCAAACAACTTCCCTGACGGTCTCTTACAATCGGCCATGCGCCTCTGCAGCCAGTCGCAGTCTCGGCATGCCCAAAATGGCAGGGGCCCGGCTCGGGGACGTGACCGTTTCCGCTTCGCCTCGACATCCTTACACAGTACATACCATGTATACACATAGTGCAGGCTGCCAGGGTATGTTTCCCATCGTGCCTAGAACCACGCAGGGTATTCCGTACGTGTCCGGTTTGTTCGACGCCGACTCCATTTGCCTGTTTAATGCAAGCTGAGGCGGACCGAAACACAGCCATCGCCGTCCAGCCTCAAGGCCAGTATGATGTGCGCAACGCCACCGGCTAACCATTCCTACGTGGCTGCTTTTCCTCATCAGACACTTCTACAGGCCTCCGTCTCGACCCAAGAGCCACAACCTGTCCGTCATTCCCAGGTCTGCCCAAGTAGCAGCCGAAACGACGACGGGCAGCACCGACGAATGAGTGAAAGGAACCCCGTTTGCCTCTGGCCGACTCAACGGAACTGTTGCTACTCTTGTCTTAGTTTGCGAGGCAAAGGAGGTGGCCACAGACTGATCGTCACATCCG
Organism: Pseudonectria foliicola; assembly: GCA_003693505.1. Taxonomy (NCBI): domain Eukaryota; kingdom Fungi; phylum Ascomycota; class Sordariomycetes; order Hypocreales; family Nectriaceae; genus Pseudonectria; species Pseudonectria foliicola. The sequence goes on along the minus strand of QUZD01000003.1, from coordinate 786,526 downwards.
GATAGAACGCATCAGGGTATGGTTCCTGGCCCTGTGCTCTCTAAAATCTACGAGAACGTTCGAAAGCTCTGTCAAACATCAATGGATACAGTATCCGCACGCACCCCCTACGTGCTTTATCGTCGCCTGGTATAGTGTGGAGAGCCAGATTATCCAACAATATCCCCTCCACCCTGAGCCAGTCCTCCACCATCTAGTCTAGGCCCGAGTAGCACCGCAGTCGAGGAGAAAAAGACTGTGGCCAAAGTCGAGAGGGAGACGGTATATTGCAAAGCCTGGGTGATCGTCAAACGACGTTCAAGCCATCCGTGCCTTCCGCCAGGGTCCCCTAGTGATTGTATCGGTAAGGAGAAATTACCTGGGAAGCTTTATCGGCGACCAAGGTTGTTTCAATTTGATCGTCGCGAAAAGTAAAGATACACGCAGCCAGCGGTTGGAACGAGCGTCTTTGAGCCTGGAACGCCCCCGCCTGTCTGCCAACGGACCACGCCGCCGCCAAAGAGGTTCCCGTTGTGCCGTGCTTGCTAACGGGTAACGGCTCAGGCTAAGCATGAGCCGCGTGACGTTCTGGGATGGACGACGGGAAAGCTATCGAGCTACGAGATTACTATGGGGACGAATCAAACAAGGTCATTGTCGCGAAGGCTAATGGGCCTCCACAGGGTAATGCAACTGGACTTGTGAGTAAAAGAACGAGGCAGCACGATCAACATCTGGTTACTACTCATCAAGCTGTCATTTTTCCAGATTGCTCTCACCAAGGCCCTCCCTCTCTCACTGGCCAAGGACATGGTTGTGTCCCGAAAACCTTCGGGCACGCCTTAGTCGGGAACCCCCCCGGTTACGACGTCTCAGCTGTCCGGCATCGAAAAGATATCACGGGACACAGTCCTGTTGTTGGATGGCAGGATGGTGGATGGCGAGCATGCACATCGATTCATAACGGATTAATGCCACGGCGACGGTGTTGTTTTCTCGGCCATTAGTGTCATGAGAGAAGATGGAAGTGCGTACACTGTGGCATGGCCAGGTATACTAACTACCGGGCCCATGCCTGCTCGCCGGGGTGGGGGTGGGGAGTGTGACGTTCGCTCCAAGGGGGGCTATCGACTCCCTCCTAATGAAAATGACCTATCAACTATGGCATCAAGCAGCCTGCAGGCAACGACTGCCTCTTCAGTCTCAAGCATTAGCTCCATTGGCAGCACTGGATCGCACCGCGGCCCCTGGCATCGATATCTAGATTCTGCCCACCTCGTAGAGTGGACCATCATTTGCTTTACGCTTCGGAACCAAGCCTGACACTGGCAAGAAGAGCCGAAGAGCTTCGGTGCCCGGCCCGTGGGGCTCCCCTCACCCGGACGGCGCAGGCAGGTGTAACAACCGTACCATGTATGTACTATGGCATGTCCTCTGTACAGAGTATGGTGCCTTGCATGTCCCAATCTACGTGGTATACGAAGGCGGTCTATCTCAAGGAGTGCCCTGCTCCGAGACGTCACCGTACCGCCTCGATCCATCTCACCCGGCGGGAAGGCGTGGAGAGGAGAAATTGCAGGGCTCATGTACCGGATGATAGCCACGGGTTTGTCCCGATCTGGAGTGCGGGTTCTGGAATGGACATCGAGGCGACCGGTTGATGTCACAGGCAGCATTTATGCCGTCGCCTGGGGTTGGCGGCCTACGCAACTTGAAGGATGCGATGCGTATCCGACCTTGCTCTCCCAACGTCCTTTTTCCCGTTGGCTGCTGGAACCGGGACCATGGTAAGGTAGGGAAACGGGCAGCCAGTGAGTGAGGGGCTAGACGGCCGAGCCATGCGATTTGCAGACAAGCGCGAAAGCAAGAGCAATCACCAAGGATGGAGCCCAGAGCCGCCAAGCAGCATCCAGAGACACGCTCCGACGACTTACATGCACGCTTACACCCGGAAGTAGGTAGCGCTGGCTCGCCCTTACTTCACAAGTGATACGTTGGGCGGATTTGCTCGGGTTTAGGCGTCGAGCCGGCCACATCCGCGGGGCCCAGGGGCTGGCGAGCGACGTAATGTCCGATTCCTATTCGGGAAATATATGAGAAATGCAGCAATGAAATAGCGGGGACAGGACGGAGGTTAAAATGGCCTCCCCTAGTCGACTGCCGCGAGATCCTCTTGTACAAAGGGAGGGAGGGGGGGAGGGGTACTGCAGCTGCAGCTGGTGACGCTGCTACTCCATGCGACGGAAGTGCAGCGGGAAGATGGGGGTTGGGGGGGTTGTCCAAGAGCCCTGACCTGGACATATGGAGAATGCCACACCCGCTATATCTGTTGCGCCGATATCTGGGTAGTTGCCAGCTCAAAAGCATATCGACATTGGCAGTGGCTACGAAAGTGTTCGCCAGCGCAACGTCTATCGTCAGCACAAACGGCTTGTTTGCTTGTTCGCAGCTCTCTTGGTTAATGAAAATCGGATCCTTTAAATCTCCGTCACCACACACCCACCGACTGACTGGGAAATCGTCTGGCATCCGAGTGGGTAGGGACCAGCTGGGGGCCCTGGTGGGAGAGTATGTGACCCCCGGCCACGGTTACATGGCGAAGAGTCCCGGAGGACTGGATGATGGGCGATCCCCCGACTGATTGGGTGCCCACACCCAGAATGCTACCGGGTACATGGCTCCAGCCCCTGTAAGGCCAGCCGGCGGATCATAGCTCTACTCCATCTCAAAGGGCAATTGCGATTGCCACTAGAAACCAAGTCTCTGTTCCAGGAAACCAGAAGCGCGACTGAGCTCATTGACCAGCTTCAGAGCAGCTTCCCGACTGCTACACTGTACGCCCAACCAACCTGAAGATGTATGCAAGTATACTGAGCCCGCTCGACTTGGAAATCGGGGGGGGCCAGACAAGGGACAGCTTCCTCCAGGGATATCGAGTGGGCTTGGTGGAGGAGGGCACGAGGACCACAAAACACCATATTCTTTGGTTTTTTTCCCTTCTCTTTCTCTCACGGATGAACCCTCTTATTGTCGCGACAAGGCGGGGACTTCCAGATGGAGTCGATCTGTACGGACAAAGGGGCCCCAAGCAAAAGGAATGAAGTGGCGACGCAAATCTGTCAGGGGTAGAATCTCTTCATCTTTCCCTCGTTGGCCAATTCATCCCCTACGGCAATGCATTTTTGGGTTCATATAAACGGGACATGGCGCCATGCTGTCTCAGCACGGATGCAAGGCTGGATGGCCATCCAGCACAATGCGAGGCACTCGCTTGATCGAGAGGAACGAGACCTGTTCGACTGCACTCTGAATGACGGCTAATCAAAACCATACATCGTCGTCGTGTACTTGGGCAATCTCCTCACCGGGCCATGTGGCCGTGCATTAACCACCCATGGGCGGGGGTATCGAGCAGCTGAGAAACAACGATGCGACGTTACGGCGGTCACGCAAGCTGAAGGCAATGATACGCATGCCGCACCTCACCGGCCGGATGGGGCTTTTATGCCCATGCTGGCGAGTGAGTCTTGAATACCATGGATCATATGCCATGCGATGTCGACGCAAAGCGGCGTCCACCTCAGCTTCCTACACACATACGAGGATTGCAGCCTTGAGCATGTCCAATTCCTCCACGGACCAGGGTAATACGCAATCCCCACCCTCACCCTCACCCATGTTATTCATCAAGAAACAGCATTGGATGAATGCCAACCTTGCCGCTTAGGAGTACAGCTGGGTGGGTATAGCGGCACTGGCTCTTTCTAAGCCAATCAGTGGGCTCTGTCATCCCCCCACCACTAAGCCTACGCCTACCGGCCGGTGGGCATGTTTGCCGCTTGCACTGACACGTTTCGGGACGGCACACGCCCATCTTCCGATGCGCACTCTTGCTGAAGCATTTTACTTGGTTTTGTCAGACTCGAATGTTTCTTTTTTGTTCCTCCTTGGCCTTCTCTGCTTCTCCCGAGCCTATCGTGGTTTGATCGGCGGGCCCGAACTTCCCATGTTGCAGCATCTGGACCCTTTTCGACGGCGTGTTGTCGTGACGCACGCGCCAGTGGGAACTCTGCATGGGAACAGGGTAGAGCGCAAACGCAGGATGAAGCTCGAGATGATTGCAATCCGGCCCCAAACGGAAGTAACGTATTCACTGATCCGGCCAAGCCGGTGGCATCGAGATGATGCGTGCATACATCATGTAGTAGACAATTGGTAGCTAGGCTAGACCCGGGCTAGGCGCCTCAGCTGTCAGATAGCTGGGGGTCGTTGAGAGAGGCTGAGACGACGTGAAACGAGCGACGGGAGATGAAGCATTGGCCACGTCCATCTGTCTGTATGTACTATGTATAGCCAACGGCAAGAGCCAATGCTTGTTGGGCTTCCTCTTGGCCATGCCAGCATTGGCCGGTGCCTGACTGCAACGCTATCTCATCTTTGCCTCATTTACCCATCCCCCTTTTCCTCCCCCTTTTCACTATCCAGCTTACGAGTCCCGACTTTCTGGAGTAGGTTCCGAATGCCTGAGGAAGTGGAAGTTTAATAGGTAGTGACCCACCCTCGGCAGTCGTGCTGGCAGGGTCGCCGACGGCCAACTGGGCGCGGGCCAAACACCGTGGTACCGCGGTGCGCTCTAGCAAACTCTCACAGATTCCCCGGTCGGTATTGCCAGGTCTGTTCAGGGCTATGCGCCGTTGGAGTTGAGGACTTGATGGCCCCTTACAGAAAGGGCGCCGGCGCTGGTCGTTTCTTGCGGCCTTTATCACCCGCCCGCTTGTGCGGGCGGAGCAATCAATACCTTGGAACTGGTGCTGGTGCCGGTGATGGTGGCGCTCGTTATTACTGTAGTAGAATAGAGCAGAGTACTGGACTGGACTGGATAGGTATGGTAGAGCCGAGAGCCGCGAGCCGCGAACTGCGCGACCCGTCCCGGCCGCTGTCAGCCCAGGAAACTCTGCCCTGGCCCGCGACGCCCGTTGACCGCAATGGGCAATCCGTGGCCCAGGCTTGAAGCTTGCTCACATTGGGGTTTGGGGGCTTTACTTAGGCTTAAGGCTTGAGGCTTGAGGCTTGGGGATTTGGAGTGGTGGGGGGTGCGGCGCACGCACACACACTCCAGCCACTTGGTTGTACGTACCGCACCTATGTACCTTGCCTTAGGTACCTTACTATAATAGGTATCTAGTAAGGTACTGTACTAAGGTAAGGCAAGGCACCTAGATATGTACAGTATACTGGTACGCACGTGCACTGGAGACAGCACCGGTAGTCTGGTGATGGTGGTCGTTCATCCTTACATCGTCCTATCGCCCAATCCCAGCTGAGCGGTACAACTGCCAGTTGCCAGCTGCCAATCCCAATGCCTGGCTATACTAATATGTATGTATGGACGCACATGGCAAGCCGGGGAAGCTGGAGGAGGGAGACCACAAACGTCATCTGGTCATCTGCTAGCACAAACGCAGGGCTCCCTATTACCTACAGTCTGAGCACCATCTGTGCGTCCTCCAGCCTGGCGCCGGCATGGCGCTGGTATCGTCGTCCGGTGGCCTTTACGTACAATACGTACCCACGTAGCTATATACCTACCTTACCTGACCAATCCCCGGAGGTATGTAGGCGTACTGACATCGGGGCTTCGGGCATTGCGCCCTTGCCTAGGTATGGACACGTGTGTAGATACATACCACGTAGTTCGGATACAGAGTACGGATACAGAGCCCGACGATAGTACATACATACATGGCAGGCTCTGGATGCCAGGGGCTTCGGGGATCAACTGCAGAAGGTGGGAAAGCTTCCAAGGCGCCGTCGGCGCAAGTCGTTTCTGGGTGCAGGCCGCCCTGCGGCGACGATCTCTGGCCCAGGTGGGTGGTTGTTTAGGTTTCCCGCTTTCCCGCTTTTCCCGCCTACATGGTAGGTTAGTGCTATAATGTACTGTACAATGGTGCTGTACCGTGTGTACATAGCAAGTAGTGCGGGCAGTTGTGCAAGGGCGAGCAGGCGTCCCATGGTTACCGCGAGGGCGGCTTGGCAAGCGATTCGTCACGGGCGAGAGATTTGCATGGGGGGGAACATGGGAGTCAGAGGCCGTCGCGCGTCGGGGGAAAGCCACTCTGGTCCGTCTTTGCGCTACTGATACATACATCGTACCTACCTAGGTAAGGTATGTACAATGTGTAGGCATCTATGTATTGTACCAGTATAGGAGCCCTGCACCCGCTTCTTTCTGGCAGCCGTGGGATGGGCGATGGACGACAAAGAGCGCTGGGCGCGGAACGGTGCATTTCCTCCCCCTCCCCTCCCCTCCCCTCCCCCGTGGCGGCGTGTTTCCTCCATGCCTGCCAGGGAAGAGACAAGAAGAGAGAACCATGGGGGGTTGTGGATAATGGATTGTGGCTTGTGGGTTTTTTGCCATGGGGGTGAGGCGTGCGCCAGCGGTTTTGAGTGGCTTTTGCGGTTGACGGTCTTGACAGTCTCAAAAGGTCCCTGGTAGTAATGTACTAAAGTACCTACCTACCTATGTATTTGGTAGAAAAGCAAGAGGAACGATGGGGTCATTGATGCGTGAGCTGCATGGTAACTGTAGTGGTGGTGGTGACTGACTGTCTTGTCTACAAGCTGGCAGGCTTGCCTTGCCTTGTCTTGCTGGCCTAGTCCCTATGTACAGCATGCAGCCACCGAGATCGATCAATCTTCCAGCTGTGACGTCTACATACCTACCTAGGTAGGTACATACCGAAGTACCGTAGTACTACTGTAAGCTGTACCCTGGATAGACCCGTCCCGTCGAGTTGGACACTAACTAACAACAACCTCATTTGGGTCAATGTCCAGGAATCAGGGTTACGTTCGCCTTGCTGAATGAAGAACCATGCGACATCAGGACTGGCATTGATGAATCCGCCTCACCATGCCTCACTTTTTCCTTTTCTGCCACTACCCATCCCTCCCTCCCCCTCCCCTTGTATAAAAAATGGATTACATCGACATCGAGGTGATTATTATTTTGCTGATTAGTATTCATTTTGATCAGATATGACAAGACCGATGGCCCCTCCGCACGGCGGGGACGGATGACGCGCGACCATGCGGATGTGGCTGTTGCTCCGTATGCACGTAGGTGCTCTTGCGTATTCAATATACTGCATTCTGTAACAGGACTCGAAAAATGGTGCTTTTTCCTGTCTCACGGTCCTCCGGAATAGCCCTCCTAGCGCTACACGTTACAATGGCATTATGTACAGCCTGGTCCGTACCTTGCGGCGAAGACGTCGCATGCCGTGCGCACGGACGAAACGCCCGACTATGGACGATACGTTGCATATGTAGAGAGGCAGATGGGTGGCACTGTGGGGGGAGAGTGCCTGGACCTGCGTGACCTGCAACTAACTGACAGGACCTGGTGGCAATGGCAGAAGAAAGCAGCTTGCATTCCGGGCGTGGTGGCCCCAACATGAGATGAAGACGCGCGCAGGATCGGACGTGGACTTTGTGGCTATTGTGGGGGAGGACGAGCAGCAGCAGCAGCAGCAGCAGCAGTAGCATGAGGACGAAGAGGAGAATGGGCGGGACAAAAAGCACCAAGGCTCGATGGGAGATCTTGTTGCTTTGTGCAGCATCTCCCGCGCGGGGCGGGATGGCTAAAGGAGGAAAGGGATGAGATGCATAGGATCTTCTCCATGACCAAACGAAATGCCGATTGATACCTAGCTACCTACCTACGAATCCCGTATCAAGCCAGTCGAGCCGGTCAAGCCAGTCAAGCCAGCCAATTACCACTGCTATTGTACCGTAGGTAGTACAGTAGCTGGGGAAGCAGGGGGTGTTGGTTAGATTGCTGGAGCCATCTAATAAGAGCCGCGCAATGTTTGGGACCCGTCCTAGGGCTCCATTGGAGTGGTCCGCCTACCTACATACTATACCGCCTACAGCACCTAGGTAACTGGGTACCCTTATTTGCAACTCATTGTTACGAGAAGCCATTCAACGAGGCCGCCGAAACCGGGATGCAGCCGCGAGACCTCTTCAACTTGTCCCAGCCAAGCCTCATCTGTTTGTCCGTTTTGTCTGTCTCGTCGATCTCGTTTGTCTCGTCTATATGTACGTCTGTCTGTCTGTCTGTCACTCTGTCTGTCACTCTGTCTGTCACTTCTGTCCGTCATCCAAGTGCAAGCCAACCAACCTCTCTCTCTGCACGTGCAAGAGACATGGCGTTTGACTCAGTTGTGCTGTAACGTACCTGGTCAAGCGCCCTATCCCACTATTCCTTCCGCTAGCACCAGTACTAAACATGCAAGCTGTAATCTGTACTATACTTGTGCTGTAAGCCAAGTAGGGCCATTTGCCAAGCATGGAAGCCAAGGTACGGGGCCACGCCCAACGAAAACCCACCCACAACAGCCAACCCCTCCTCCACTTGCTAAACCCTGGCGAGATCGATCAGTCATATATCAATTTTCCATGCTCCCTCGCCTCAGGAATGCCTGGACACGCAAGGATCTCAGCTCCATGACATTAACATTGTACGTATGTATGTACATTACGATGGCCCCCCGATGCCCATCGCCGGGAGAATGCAACGCTGGCCGGGGTACGCTCGCAAGTATGGACAGAGACGGTAATTGCCCAGAACTGCATCCCGGTCTTTGGTCCTCTATAGCGCATCGTATCGCGGGGATGAATGCCTACCTTACGTGCTTACATACATACATACATGGTAAATAACCAAGGGGTTGGAGAGTTCAAACGCCCAGGTCCAGGTCCAGGTCCAGGTCCAGGTCCCGGTCAGTTCATCGCGGGCTGAGGTACCGCCTTTGGAATCTTTTCCATGTTCGATTGCGCGTTCCTCTTCTCTCGACTCTCGGTATCATAGGGTACCTACTTGATCCATCTGAGCTGGAGCGGCACACGGATGTTGGCCGCCACTCTTTTGTCCATGGCGTCGATTGGTCTTCCCACGCGCAATTCCGCAGAAGCCACCATCTGAATGCAACCACAAACTCTCGCCCGCCTTGCATCATGTCTCTTCTTGGCAAGGTCGCGGCTAATACATACATACAGCAAGGTACGTGGGTAAGTAGGCCAGTGTCCGTTGAGCGCTGGCACGGGGAAAGAATTACCGGCCTCAGCTTTTACTAGACTGGACCCGGGTAAGCCGCTGGGCGTGGGGCGTGCTGATGTACTGTAGCTATCCGGCTATCCCATCGCCTGAATACAGCTCGATGCAACTGCATACATATCAAGTAGTATTCTGCAGTGGTAAGCCAGTCGCTCTATAGCATCAATAAATCCCGGGGAAACCCAGGCAGGCACACAACCTGCACTACTTCTGGTTGGAGGGATGGAGGCGACAATCCCCTTGCTACTGTATACAGTATAAGCATGCCATACTTAACGGGCGCGGCTAATTCTGGGGCGATGGCGCCGTCATCGCCGCCCTAACAAGGTGATCTTCTTTTTTATCCGTCTCGCGGGTCTCGGTCTCGCACGTATTCGCTCCCGCCTCGGCACGCGTTGCTTTTGGGCCCTTGCTGGCGGCGGGAACCAGCCCGTGGAAAAACGTTGTTTGACGTGACGGAAGCTAAACGCCCGGCGTGCCTGCCCTTGCTCGCTCGATGGCTTGCGTTTTGATGGCTTGCTTCGATGGCTTGCGTTTGATGGCTTCGATGGCTTGCTCATGGTGTCTCGCCCGTCATTATTCCCCCTCTCACCCCCAAGATCCAAGACATGAGCGCTCGTTTTTCTGTTCGATGTTTGGGACTGGCTATCCCGGGAACGCTGTCCGTGAGACCTGGCAGCGCGCCACCATCTTGCGTTGGCAGCCAGTCAAGCAATCTGGGGGGGCCGCTGCGGACATGGGGTCGCATGTGCAGCACGTCGTTTGCGTGAAGGAAAAATAAATATGACTGGGTTCGGGATCTCAGGCTTCCAGGAGAGACATTGGGTCTCGCCCCCAACTGGCCGCCGTGCCGTGGTCTTTCTTGGTGGGCGGGTCGCGGCTCTCGATGCTCGTCGTCGTCCGCCAGTGGTTAGCAGACGACGGCTGGCTGAATGACTCTTTCGGATTCTTGGATTCAAACGTTTCCAACAGGCCAGGGGCGTGTTGGCGACCTGCTGTCTCGTTGCAATTAAGACCAGAGTTTCAATTGCCCCGTAGAGACACCATGAGAGTCATCTCGGAATAATTCCCATGCATCCCCCGAGAGACCTGTTGCAGATGCTCGGGCCCGTCACAGTCCGCTCAGGGTCCTTCCCGTCCTCGCTGCTAAAGGACTCTGGGAGTGTTCACTCGTGTCGCTACTGTACGTGATGCCAAGGTCGAATAGCAATGCAAATGTGTGCGCAGGGCGGCAAGACCCGGGATGGTCCAAGCCATCATTTGTTGGAGTCGTATATTCCTTCCAGTCCGGAGCCGCGCCGTAGGCAGCGCCTCAGGACGCCTCGTCGTGCTCCCGTTGGCCCGCCCAGGTATCCTGACTTTACACAACTGCCAGACCGGGCTTGCCACTAATGCGCAACACCGACGTTGTGTATCTAAAACATATCAGAAAGACTTGGCCGCAATAGCAAGCGAGACTTTGCCGTGCCCGAGCGCACCCAAGTTGCAGTACCTACAGTAGCGCAGCAGGTGGGAAAGGTGCCCACAATATGGATACCTTGATATACTATACTATATACAAACCCAGCCGTGGCCCTGGCGCTTCTGACCCAGCGCGACGGCTCAGTCAATAGGCTGGCGCCTGCAACAACACAGACATTTCCAGGCCCTGGAGAAGTTGATAGATCTGATCGGGACAAACGTCCACACCCCTGGTCTGTTTTCTGCAAGACTTGCAAGTCATCTTCTCAATGTCTCTTTACTGCAGCGCGTCTCGCTGGGGGCCGGGTAAACTAGGCCTCTTCTTGCCTGGCCTTGCGTACCCAGCCAGTGTGGTATGGTATGTACCTAGGTAATGATTGTCATCTTCATCCATCGCACTCTGTCCCGTTGTTCTCTGTATCCGTGATTGCAACGGCGTTGTTTGTGATGGCGCCGTAGCAGCAGGCAGGCCACCCCGCTTCTGTCCAAATCGCAGTACTACGTACGTGTATGTGTCGAGATGGCAAGGGAGACTGCCGCCTCGGACGTGTCAGATGTCATCTTTCCTCGTATTTGGTAACCCCCCGACGCCCCCTCTGTTGTCCGGCGGCGATCATATGCGGTCCCAAAACTCCTCGTGCATCCTGCCGAATTAAGGTGATCTCGCGAGTCCAACATGGGACAAGCCATGCGCTCTGCCATGCGATGAAATGCCTGCTTGCCTTTCCATTGAATCTCTTTGCCCTGGCAAGCCTGGGCAAGGCGCTTCAGGGTTGCCCGGAGCTGCTGCTTATCGCGGCCGCCTGGAGGGCCGCTAGCAGGTGGGCCGTCTCCGGCAACTTACGGCAGCGGAGCGGAGACCTCGGGTTACTCGCCTCATCTCCCAAACGGCGTCTGATGGGTTGCGAGATTTAGCGTCCATGGTCATGAATTGGGGCCCCAGCTCGCCAGCCAAAGCCAAGCCAAAGCCAAGCCAGCATGCCTCCGCTGCCTCTGCGGCTTCTACTGCATCGCTTCTGTAGGTAGGTACTGTACCTGAACTGCAGAGTTTTCTTCTTGCTGGCCGATGCTGCCCCGTCCCGCCTGCCAGCCGACGCCTCGTTGCCTCGTCACTTGTCACATTATCTGTTCGCCCTGAGAGTGGAGGGAATGGGGAATCGGGGATAGGACCTGTTTGTGGCGCACCACAGCCAAACACGCGCGCGAGGCGAGGCTGACATTGTCCAGAGTCCGATCGTCAAGGCGTCTCCAATGACCTCTGCATCGTCGAGGCGCGCGAACGGGTGTGCCTGGCGTGCCTGGCATGCCTGACGAGCTGATTCGACGCAGTGCGAGCTGCATCTGCGGTTTCGTCAGCGCGGACGCGGATGCCTCCCGGGTGAGTAAACACGTCGCACATACACGGGGACGGAGAAGCCGGAGGCTTAGACATGGTAGGAGACACAAAGATGACCCGATCCCTTGGTCGTGGAATAATGGCAAATGGGAGCAATGCAATGTCGTGAGACGATGGGAATGGGTGGCACGAATGGCTCGGCGTTTCTGGCTCTGGCAGGCTAATTGTTGGCAACTGTTGGCTAATTGTTGGCTCCTGTTGGCTCTCTGTAGCACGATATCCTGCCACTGCTGGCATGTGCTGTGCTGCCGGCTGCCAGCCTGGCGTTTCCGCCTGCTTCTCCTTGTCACTCCCGTCTTTCCTCTCTCTTCCCAATCTGCCTCATCTTCTCTCTCCATCATCAGTCTCACCGACGGCAAATATCATCCTCCCTCACTCAACTGCCCCCTGCCCCCTGTATCGCCTACTACATAGTACATGCCCGATCATGTCGGTTGCTTCCTTTCCGTCCTCACTGTCTTGGCTCGTTCCTATCAAGGAAACACCATCTTGCATGGTATCATGCGCTATCGGGCCAGAGTTGAGGGCAATCCTCACCGCTTCAAACACGCGCTGACGCCTTTGGCCATGGCCTGCATAGTCAGTGATAGAAACACCGCTTCTCATATTCTCTCTTCTCTCTCGTCCTGCGGAGCATGCATATGCGAGATCACTCACGTAAATGGGACGATTCACATGCACAGGCGCCAACTCTAGTTAGGTTCTTCTGCAACCGTTATGCGGCCGCGACTGAATCTCGATGCAGTCAACTCAAGCGGGTAGTTGCACTTCGGCACTTTCATATTCATGTCCTGTCTTTACCGCCTTGAGCGAAAGTAAAAGGACTGAGCGTCACAGCAAGACATCATTGATCCGACTCACAAAGCCTTCAGCATCCAGCTCCTAGGGCGTTGACTTTTCTGGTGACGTTCTGTTTGGGTTAAAGTCGACGAGTAACTTAACCTCCGTATTCTGTAACCTTCATGCAACTTCCATCGAATGTTGCTCAATGACGAAGTTGAAGCTAAAAGAGATACAGGTAGCATGCGGAGCACATACATCATCACTGGCCTCTCAGACCAGGCCTGGCAATCGTCGTCAAAGCAGTTACAGTAGCTGTTCTGATGATACCTCGACTGGCGTCAACATGAGTGTGGTCCCTTCTATCCGGCCATTGCGATTGGCTTCTTCATACTCCTCAGCCTCAGATCGTCTACACTAGATCCTCAGCTTATCAGCCTCTCAGCCCATCAGCTTTTCAGCCTTTCAGCTCGAGGCGAGCCAATGGATATCCATACATGACAGGCTCTACTGCTAGCAGCGCTACTGTAACGGCAACACCCCTTGTCATGACCTGAAAGTCTGGCAGCCTTGTTTGTGTCTCTGGATCCTCACTGCCCTGGCTCGAAGTCGCAACCTCAACCTTAATCGTACTGCGCATATGATACTGTACACTGGTCCAAGTCTTCCATGATCGAACCCTGGAGCATTGATTCAGCGGGTCCAGGGCAACCCCGGAATTTGTTAGTTCGTATTAGGACATGAAAAACATATCCAGTTCCATCAACTGAGTACTTGCCTCCCCTTCGAGCATTTCCACGAGTCGGCCATTGTCATTCACCCCCGCCCCCCGGACTTGCCCCTCTCGATGCTACATATCAAAAGAGGCCGTAGGGCTCTCAGAGTTGATGGTGATCAAACCAGGCTGGGATATGTATGTACAATACCGGGGCTCATGACGGGCGGAATGCCGATCGGCGGGATCCGGAGGACCGGGGGGCTCCGTTACCCATGCTCGACGAACCAAGTGTGTGGAATCACGCGTATTCATGCGGCACAGCAACGTCTTGTCACTTTTCAAACACAAGTGCGGTCAGTAGCAATGCTACATCATCGGCTCGTCCCGTTCGCAAGCTCTACCTTTTGGGGGCAGACCCGGCTTCAATACCACTTCGAGACCATTCCTGCCGTTGCAACAACTCCCGAAGCCCTGCAGATCAAGCACCCTCCAGATTCTTCATTTTGAGCCTGCAGTTACTGGTTTAGGCAGTCCCCAGAATAGAACTGGGGACGCCGTATGGGTGCATCCAGAGACTCGGGCACGGCGGTTGCCTAGGCATTGATTTTGATGTTTGATACGCACGCTACATCCACATCTTCAACGTACAGTAGGTTAGGAGTAAGTATCCACACAGCCATGTGGCGACGTCTAGTGCCGGAAACATCACTCATATCGCCACCGAAGGGAACGGAGGGCAGAGGACGGAGAACGGAGACCCAGTGGAATAGTGATAGGAGCGTGGTAGCTATACCAATGGCTTGATGAACATCGCGCAAAACCACAGGATCACAAGGACATCGCGCACGCCCCTCCCCCGGCTGTCATAGATTCTACATTCTCTACATTCACGGTCTTGCAGGGTCCGTACCTGCGTCGTCGCAGGTTAGTTCCGCCTCAGATGGCCATGCGAAACGCTGACGGGAAAACCCCAAAACTCATACACGCACACACACACGCCATGCCCCACAGAACAAGTTCCGCCCTTGTCTGCGTATTCGAGAAAACATCTTCTCTTATGTGCTGCGATTTGTACTGCGCCGCATGCGCAGTTACGCGCGCGGCGGTTTGCGTTGGAGTATGTACCCTGACCCTGTACGCCCCTGGACTTGCACATTGGCATTGAGCCGTTGGCCTTTTGATGCCGAGCTGGTACCTCATCACGATAAGAAGCACTCCGTCTCATCGTCTTCTCCAGACGGAAATGAGGTGTCAGTTTACCACAAACGGACTCTATGGTCCTGAATTTTGGAAAGCAAGGACATGGCTAGTCATCATGATTCCCCAGGAGATACCATGATAACCACCTGGAGACATGTGATTGCAACATTGTCACTGTCATGCCATCAATTGGATTATACCGATCATCCTCACGGAGGTTGCCATCCACTCACTCATGTGTCACGCCAAGCCGCAGGTAAATCGTACTACCAAAACAAAACCATGGCATAAACGTCTCCATCCAGCCCTGGCTGGATAGCCTTTCTTTAGATCTAAACCAGCGGCGCACCGACCAATCATTTCTCGAGCACATCGGTGTGCGATATTGCCATCGGGCCCTACAGGGGGTCATGTAGTCGATGGTATCCATTCTGTCGCGGCGGGTCTAGAAGCTAATGGGGATGAACTGATTCCTACGGCAGGGGTGCTTACACGCATCCAGATGGCCTGTGGGCAGCATGAATTGATGAAGAAACGGCATGTGCGTATAGCGGCCAACAGAGTCACAATTGAAGATGAAAGGCCGGCCATGGGCAAATCAGCCGTAGACACCCTTGGAGTCTGCGTGGGGATGCTCAACGGAGATTGTTGCAAAATGGGCTTATGGTTGCGAATTCTAGGCTTACAATTGCTGCACGAGCAAGGGCCTCGTCCCCTCTACTATGGGACCTAAGGCCATGTAGACACCGGCGATATTGCCGAGAGGGCCAGGTCGCATCGCGCTCATCGTCTGGGTTTTCATCTCGTCTTGTCCCGTTGGTGATGATGTCGGCCTTGGTGGTGTACGTGCATCCGCCGTGGGTGTGGTGTAAGTTGAGACGCCGGCCCATTGCGAACGGGGTTCCGGTCCGGGGCGTCAGGCTGGATGTAGTTCCGCCGGCCGGCCGGACATGGGTTCGGCCTTGGTGGTGGGATAAAGTCTTCAGCTTCTAGAAGCGAGTGAAGCTGCCAATCAACATGAACTTGGTAAGGTGACCCTTCTCCGTGTAATTCCGCACTCCGGCAGGGGGGTCTAGGGTAGTTGTTTCAGCTTCAAATGTTTGGCGGCGGCAAGGAGGATGAAGGTCCAGGCATGCTGCTTGGGTACAAGGTCCATGATGGTACAGAGTATGGAGGAGACTACGGACTGGTGTATGTTGGCATCTTGTGGCAATGTCGTATATTTACGTGCGGCTACCTGATCGTGTTCGCGGTCTTCAGCCATCAGCCGATGGTCTACAGGCTGTCATGGTTAATCACAACTTGGCTTACAACAGACGGTCGGAAATTAGGGCTTTACTGCGTACCTAGCACCCGGAGTTCAGGATTACCGGTCGAGAAAAAGGTCAAGCAAGGCAGAAGTGGCAGTTTATTGCTATAAACCACAACAGGTTACATGATGCTACGAGTCGTAGCTGAGGCTGTCACGAACCTCGTGGCACAACGCGCCGCAATGTCTACCCTACAGGCCTGTCTCGATTCTCCAACAGCTTTCTACGCAATCCACTTGGGCAGGTAGTGTCTAACGTTCTCGTACACCAAAAAAGTCACCCAGGTCGCAGGCATGACCCTGACGACGCCGGGCACAAGTCCGCGATAGAAGCCTCGGACGCCCTCCTCGCGCCACACACGCGTGACGACGGCCCGGACACCCCGGCCGAACCGCTCGTCGGCCTCGTAGTTTTGCAGTCGGCTCCGGAGCACCTGGTACGGGTATGTGGCGGCGCCGGCGACGAGCTTGGCGACGCTCGAGAGCACGACGGTAGCCTCGGTCGAGAGGGGCGCGGCGCCGGCGGTGCCCTCGACGCCCTGCTGCCAGCGGCGGCGGTACCACCGCTTGGCCGGCTCGTACACGGCGAACTGGACGGCGCCGTGGGAGACGCCGAGCAGGGAGACGCCGAGGCCGCGGTAGAGGCCGCGGACGCCCTCGGTGCGCAGGATGGCGCGGGCGCCGGCCAGCATGGAGGGATAGGCACCCACGGCGCCCCGGTCCGAGGAGACCATGCGCGTCTTGAGAACCCAGATGGGGTTGGTGAGGGCCGTCGTCGAGGCGCCGGCCAGGGCGCTGGCGACAAAGTAGTCCCCCGCAGACGGGTTGGGGCGGCCGCGCCAGGTGGCGAGAGCGCGCTCGAAGCGCGACTTGAAGAAGAAGAAGGAGGCCCAGCTCGAGGCATTGCCGACAATGTTGGGCGTCAGGCCGCGGTAGAGCGAGGCGAGCGGCTGCGGCGAAGCCGTCAGGGAGCGCAGGAGCGAGTACGTCGTTGGGCGGACGGCGGTGCTGGCGGCGGAGCTGCGGTAGACTGGGATCGATCAGCGGGATATACTATCAATGGGAGAGGGGGGGAGGGGAGAGAGCGTCTCGCTTCGGCTGGCTTACTCTGCATGCGTGTCTTGACAATGTCGAGCGGGTGGACAATCAGGGTCGCCGCGGTGCCGGCACTGAGGCCGGCGATGGACTCGACGACGGCGGGAGAGAGACCCGCATGCTTGGATTCGGGCATAAAGGAGAGGGGGATCAAGACGTCGTGAAGCCGCTGTCACATGGTGCGAGAGCGAGAGCGTGCAGAGAGAATGGCGGTCGCTCGGGGCGCTGGCCTGGGGTTGCGAGGGTGGTTGTCGGGCAAGTTCGTCATGACTACTTTTTTTTTCTCTGGTGGATGACGCACGGGTGAGATGAGCTCCTAGTCCGACGTCACCTTGCGGCCCTCCCAAAGCTCCAATAGAGCACCACCGACACGGTCATGTGTGCAGAACTACAGTCACTGAGTTGTGAAACATAACCGGCAGAGTATTACAGAGTGGATTCTATTCCATCATTCAGGGCGCTTTGGCTTCCCAGTGCATGAGTGCTGTTGATACAGTTCGTTCCAGTACAAATCCACCGTTCCCGTACACATAACAAGTCCCGCCTCCGGGCCCTACACGACGTCTCGACGCACGCCGCGAGTGGCAGGCGGGAGTCGCCCATTGCTCGAGCCCGTTCCCTCCAAGATAATATACAATCGTGCTTTCAATGCTGGAATTAGGTTCTCCTAGCTTAGGAGAGGGGGGAGAGGAGGCTTCGGGGTGGTTAGCTGCGGCGATTTGTCGGGGCCGGGGCGAGGATTCGACATACCGGATGACGGAAGGGCGAGGGTCGCTGCGGGTGTAGCCTACAGAAAGGTCAGTTTCGTTCCCTTGACGTCTCGACAAGGTGTTGCTGGTTCGTCGTGGGCCGTACCGAGGTAGAGGATCAGGGGAAGATAGCCGCTGGACGAGTAGTTAGCGAGATGCCGCGGAGGATGCAATCAGTGGGTGGCTGGAGGACATACTAGTGAATGGCGACGCGGGAAATGTCAATGAGCTTGGCAATGCGCTCCTGTGTTGTCATCTCAATCAGTCTGCTGCGCGACAAGTCGGTCGAATAAGCTCAGCCGCACGCACCTTGGACTCCTCGGACAGGGCGAACATGTTGGCGGCTTGGATAATGGGTTTCCGTCGGGGGGCTGGATGGGATACGGAAGCGTCGAAGCGATCAAGGGCACGGCTTCGTTGGATGCTGCACTGCGCGTTGGGTTGCGATTTGATTGATGCGGTTTGGAGCTTCTCTGGTGAGACGTCTCCCAGAAATTTCGAGCGGCGCCAGGAAAAGGTGGTTCTCCGAGCCGCCACAGCCAGCAGTACTCTACAGTACACATTACTACAGGTTAGCTCAACCAGCAGCAGCAGCAGCCCGGAGAAACCCCGGAAAAACTAACCTCCATGCTTGCAGCTTGTGATGGCATTCGAACTGGCAACCAACCTCGAGCCGAAATTTCCAAAGGAGACCGCCAAGCTCCTCGACCACCAACAAAAGCCATCATACGGCTATCCACGCAGACGCTGGGCTTGGAGATCCGACAAGAACTCAAGGCCTTTCTCTGCAGACGGGCAAAATGGCGCAAAACAGGCATTGGTACGCTGCCACTCCCCATCATCATCCCATCCATATCCCATCCATATCCCATCTCATCATCTCCTGTCCCAGGATGCGCATAGCTAACACGATCCACCTGGTAGGGAGCAGGACAAGGAGGCGACCGTCTATATTGGCAACATTGACGAGCGAGCGACGTCTGCCATGGTCTACGAGGTGATGCTGCAGATGGGCCCGATTCACAACATCCACATGCCGCGCGACCGCGTCACGCAGACGCACCAGGGCTTCGGCTTCGTCGAGTTCCGCACGCCCACCGACGCCGAGTACGCCGCCAACGTCATGAATGGCGTCAAGCTCTACGGCAAGTCGCTGCGCGTCAACAAGGCCAGTGCCGACAAGCAAAAGGCCGTCGAGGTCGGCGCCGAGCTCTTCGTCGGCAACCTCGACCCCATGGTCGACGAGAAGATCCTCTACGACACTTTTAGCCGCTTCGGGCCCCTCCTCAGCCTGCCCAAGGTCGCCCGGGAGGACGCCGGCGCCAGCAAGGGCTTCGGCTTCGTTAGCTTCGCCGACTTTGAGAGCAGCGACGCCGCCATTGCCAACCTGCACGGCCAGTACATTCTCAGCAAGGAGGTCTCCGTCCAGTACGCCTTCAAAAAGGACGGCCGCGGCGAGCGCCATGGCGACCAGGCCGAGCGAGAGCTGGCCGCCCAGGCCAAGAAGCGCAACATTGTCCCCGAGGCCCAGCCCGTACCCCAGGCCTTTCTACAACCTCCTCCCGCCACCGCCGCCGCCGCGGCTCCTCCCCCGGTTGCTCCCGTTGGTTTCGACCCGTCCGCCGCCATGGGCGCCATGGGAGGGCACATGGGCGGCGCCATGCCACTCATGGGTGTCCCTCCTCCGGGCATGCCCGGAGGCTTCGCACCGCCTCATCGCGGTCCTTCTCCATACGGCGCCGCCGTGCCGCCTCCCATGATGCCCGGCCGCGGCGCCGTGCCCCTGCCCCCAGCTCCGTCCGGTCTGCCCGCGCGCCCGCCCCAGGCTCAGGCCGGATACACCAACCCGGCTGATTTCCACCCCGGAAGCTTCCGACCTCCCTCGGGCTCTCCCGCTCCTCCGGGCTTCCCAGCCGCTCCTCCGCCCGGATTCCCTGCCCCTCCTGGAGCCAACGGTACACCTCCTGCCCCCCCCGGCTTCATGCCGCCTCCTGGGTTCCAACCTCCTGGATTCCCACGTCGATGAGCGGGCTATGATGTACTACACCGAAATCAAGTCTTGTATTGTCTCGCAGACTGTCAGGCGAGCGATGGCCTCGAGACCTGAAGAAAGGCCTACAATAACAACAGATCAAGGCGCTTCCAGCGGCCTAATATTAATAAGGCGGCACAAAACCGCCTCCCTTTAATTATCTCGACCAAGAAAGATGGACTGCCTGTCAGGTTATTAGGTATCGTACAGCCTGTCCTCGCATACTCCCCCCACGGTTTCTGGTATACAAATCGCCCGGCATCTCTTCCCTATATACACATGCGTCATAGAGTGTGGCAGAGCTCAAGACCCGCCCAAACGCCCGTTGGCTTGCGAAAACTCCCCAAACCAAAAATCAATGTCCCGAAAATGCTTCCCTCGCCTCTCTCGTCCCCTTTTCCCACTCTTGCCTTGCCTCCTCTTGATGGCCCTGTACCTCGTACGACTGCGCAAGCATACCGTCTGCAACACTCTGCCATAGCGTGTTGCCGCTGCGCTGCGCCTGCTTGGCCGCGGCCAGTGCGCTCTTGAGGGCCTGTTCGCCAATGACGTTTTCAAACAACCTGCTGCGCATAATAGCAAGCGTAACGGCGGCGCCCAGAACATTATTGGTGGACTTGGAACCTCCCATGGCGGCTTGGATGTGCTGCTTTTGCTGGTTCAGCTGCTGTGGCGGGTCCGTGACCAGCGCGGCCATGACGTTATGCCATGCCGTGCGCAAGTCGACGTTCGAGTGGCTGGCACACAACGGCTGAAGCTGTTCCACTAGTTCAAACGTCTCCATGTCGTCTCGGAGCGAAGGATGTTGCATGATCCAGAGCCGGTTTAGACTGGCCAAGAGGGCAATCTCGCGGTGTGCCGCCTTGACACCCGGCTGGAATTGCGACAGGTCAAATTGGGGGGTCCGGAAGATGGAGAGGGCGGCCTGGAGGTCTCCAGTGCCTTGGCGATAGACACCAGATAGATAGATGGCGAGCAGTCTCAAGATGCTCTGCGTAGATGGTGTAATAAGAGTCTCGAGCCGAATGACCAGCTGCCTGACCGTTTCCCATTGACAGTGACTAGCCGCCAGGAGGCCCATCAGAACGTGAAGATACGCTTGGGCATCCAGGCGCCATCCCCGCTGCCTGAGGGCTTGCTTGAGAGCAATCGGAGGTCCGTAGGGAATGCCTGCTGTCGTCGAATCCCCTGCATGACTGCGTTAGTAACTGAGCCTCAGCGAGATGGGGCGACGCTTCAACTTACAAGAGTCTAAAATCTTGAGGCCTTCGCGCCAATACTCGGTGGACCTTCGCCCGGGCGAGGAGGATTTGTGCAGGTTGGAAAGCCCGCTGAGTGTGAATCTACCAAAAGGCAAGGTTAGAAGATCAGGGTCGCCGTCGGATAATCGGACAGGACTTACACGAGCGAAGTGAGCTCCATCTTGGTCATGAAGGAGAGCACTAGAAAGTCCGACGGCCCGTCGTTATCCCCACGTACAATGGCGGCGGTGTCGCCACTGATGGTCTGCGCCGTCGAAGGCTGCTTCTTGATGGGCACAGCAAAGTCGCTCTTGACGTTGTGCCAGTCACCGCACTCGTCGAGCCTCTTTTGCAGCAGCCGCAGCTTTTGCGAGGTGATGTCGGGGCTTTGGTGATTGATGCTGGATGCCAGATCAAGCAGGAGGGTAAGCATGTCGAGCTGGATGATCTGGACGGACGGGTCAAACTGGAATTTGGCAGCCTGGGCGATGCAGGTCTGGACTCTCTCCATGTTGCCATCCCTGGACATCTTGAGTAAGGCGAGGCCCTCGAGAAGAGAGGCAAAGACGCAGAGGGCGTTGTCGCCGCGGAGGTTGGCAATGTGCTGGATGGAGCGAATGTTTTCGAGGGCGCTGGCATCTGCCGTCTGACCCGTCTCCATGTAGAAAGATGCTTTGAGCAGCTTAAACGCATAGACCCAGTGAATGTGTTTGAATCTGGAGCAGCTGTTAGCGGCCATCGATAGACATATCGGGAAGAGGAGAGAAACGTACGCTTCGCAATCGGCAATGTGACGATCTACAGCATTCAACGCAGCCTTGTGGTTTCGCTGGAACAAGACCTTGAGCATCACATACTGCATGCAGTATTTCAGATCAAACAGGCGGTACTGCAAGCACGCATTAGCCGGGATACATGCGCAAATGATGTTAGGGGTAGGCGCAACATACCTTGTCACAAAGCGTAATGCCCTTGGCCAGCGCTGTCTCAGCCTCCATGAGGTTCTCGGTTTCCTCGAGGAGAACGGCCGAATACCTGAGACGCATCCTTGCTTCTTGCCGTGGGGATAGACGGTTGCTCTGGAGGGCTGCCTCGAGACAAGCCAAGCCTGTGGAGACGAGCTTCTGGTACTCGTCAACGCGGGCGTCGTCGGAGCACATTGCAACGTCGTGGGCCGAGGCTTGTGCCTTCTCGAAGCACTCCTCGGCGATGGCCACCATGAGGGGGATGGTATCGAACGGCCTTGGTTTCGCGGACATGGCGGGGGATTTTTTGGTGATGCTGGGTGAGCGGGCGGTGAGGGCGGGAGAGCTGGCAACGGAGGAGTGCGGGCTACGCTTGATGCGCGGCGTGCCCATGACTGGGGTCTGTTGTGTTTGTGGTTGTGGTTGTGTTTGATGTTGATGTTGCGGCTGTTGTAGTTGCGGTTGCGGTTGCTGTTGCTGTTGTGGAGGAGGTGGTGGTTGTGTTTGTAACTGCAATTGTGGCGGCGGTAGCGGCGGCTGTGGAGGCTTGCTCATGATATCCAGGGGATTCACGGTGACGGTATCTAGCGGGTTCACCGAGGCGGGCTCATGCTGAGGCGGTAGGTGAAGTGGTGCCGGTTCAGGTTTTGGCTCTGGCTTTGGAGAGCTCTGCACGACGCCCATATTGGAGGTGGGTGTGGAGGCAGAGGCAGAGGCAGAGGCGGATACAGGCGGAGGAGGCGGGGGTTGATGAATGTCGTTCAAGTTGACAAAGTGCCTCTGTTGCTGTTGGACGGGCTGGACGGGCTGGACGGGCTGGACGGGCGACTGCATCGACTGCTCGGCCGGTTGTGGAGCAGCAGCAGCAATCTGCTGGGGATGCGGGATAGCCTGCTGGAACGGCTGCGACTGTGCGTGCTGCTGGTGCTGTTGATGCTGTTGGTACTGTTGGTGTTGCTGCTGCTGCAGATGTGGTTGAAGCTGAGGCGGTCGTTGGAGCTGCTGAGGCTGCGGTGATTGCGACGGGGGTCGGTAGGTTTGAGGCCGCGGCAGAGAAGGCGGTCTAGACTGCGGAGACAGCGCTGGCTGTTGCGGCGAAGGGGGCGGTATGAGCTGGTGATGTGGCTGGCGGTGTTGCTGGTGTTGAAGCAGATGATGATGATGCTGCTGCTGCTGGGGATAGTACTGCTGGTGTTGGTGCTGTTGCTGCTCGAACCGCTTCTGGTACATCATCTGCTGCTGCTGCTGCTGGTATTGGAACTGCTGGTTCGCCTGCTGATGTTGCCACACGCCCGCCGGAGGCATGTACTGTGTCTGCGCCGCCTGTTGATGCTGGTGTTGATGCTGGTGTTGATGCTGGTGTTGATGCTGATGTTGCTGGTGTTGATGTTGTGGTGGCATCTGCATCTGCATCATCGGAATGGCCTGGCCACCATTGCCATTGCCATCGTACCCTCGAAAGACGGCCATTCCCCCACCGCCTTCATATTGTTGCTGCTGATGAGCCAGGTGTTGCTGAGGAGCAGGCGGCATAGCGTAGAACTGGCCCTGCTGTCCTTGCTGCTGCTGATGCTGCTGCTGATATGCCGCCATCTCATTCCCATCACCACCACCAGCTGTCGCATACATGGCCGATGGCTCCTGAGCCTGAGCCTGAGCCTGAGCCTGAGCCTGAGCCTGGCCTTGACCTTGACCGCCGTGAAAGACGGTCCCCGGGGGCATTGGACCGCGATAGCTCATGGCTCCGGCACCCAATCACGACTGCACTGTCCGTCCGGGCTTTTTCGTCTCTAGTGTCGTCGCCGTCGTCGTCGTCGTCGTCGTCGCGGGGCGCAGGTTGACGCGGCGCCGCCTCATCGCATGGCTTCGTTGCTTCGTTTCCGTCTCACCCGTGGCCAGTGCCGCTATCTCTTTCGCTTTCGCTTGTATAGGGCTGCACACGCGTGCGTGCTCGTTGCTCGCCTGCGGAATGGTCTTCTATCGTTGAATGGGATTCAATTCACCTCGAACGTTCCGTCGCTTCTTCAGCCGCGCGGGTCGGGTCCATGGAATCAAGGTTGGTTCCCAAGTTGCGACGTGGCCATGTGATTGGCTGGTTGGCGCCGCGACTTGATCCAGGGGGCGACCAGCCAAGCCATTTATGTCTACATAGTACAGTACAATAATCTGTACAGTACGGCAGCAATGCGCCAGCAGATAAGTTAAAAAGTTAAGCTTCGTTTTCCCTGCGGACATCCATCACCCACCACCAAACCGCTGACATTGTTGAGCTGGCATGGCAAAGAACAAGAGGCAAAGCGGAAATTGAGATAAAAGTCATGGTATGTCACGTCGTTCATTAACACAGCTATCCGCGTGCTCATCCTGTCTGTCGTCTACACTAGTTTTTACATCCCTGTTGCCCAGCCCAGAATGTTCAGTTCAGATCTCGGCCACTCTGCCTGTCCTCGGTCTAAGTATATGAAGAAGGCTAAAGAAGAAGAAGAAGAAGAAGAAGAAGAGAATGAAGAGAATGAAGAATCATAACAAAAGTAGAAGATACATGGCAAGCTTGAGCAAATCATCACACAAAAGAAAAACCAGGCGCCAGACCATGCACATATCCTCCCCATCGGGTATAAATCAGGTGTAGATGGAGAGGCATGGAACCCACAACCCGACCCAGCCAAAAGCCTCAAGCCTCACGTTACCAAACCCTCCTCTTCTCAGCCCATGCAGACCCATTCTGCAAACACGCACCATCGTGCTGTGCGGTCGGCCAGGACCAGTCCTCGCCAGACACCCTTCTCCGAGCACTTGATAATTGTCTCCCACGTGCCTCCATCGCTCGCATCCTCACTGCCTCCTCTGCCGCCCACATGGATGCCCTTGCGATCCTCCTTCCTCATAAGACGGAGAATCTTGCCCCCGGGCGTTTGTATCGCCAGCTTGGCAGGCTTCCTGCCCACAATGGTGCCAGTGGCCGAGCTCGGCGCCGAGCCGCTGACGCTCGAGGCGTTGACGCTCATCGCGGATCCCGGGCGAGCGTAGGGGACAGGACTAGTGGCCCCGGGGTTCGACGATGGCGTGAGCGCCGATTGGGATCCGTTGGACAGCGAGCTGGGGTGCTGACGGATGGCAAACACAAACGTATTGTTCAGCGCCAGTCGCTGGCACTGCGGTTGGACCACGTAAATGTCATGTCTCTGGGCATGCGGCGTCGGGTGTCTCATGACAAACTCGTACGGCGGATTCTCCCCCGTGTGCACAATCGGCACTGAGAAGGCTAAGGGGTGGGGGATATCCTTGATGCTGTGCATCAACCCACGCTTGCCAGCGTACACCTTGAGGGTTCCCTGGCCCTCGTCGCCGGGCAAGAGGGCCTTGACGGTGTATCTCTTGATCCCGTTGAACCATTCCGCCTGGGCCAGAGCTCGCTTCTTCACCACCTCGCCGCTCTCAAACACGTCGCCGTCACCGTCGCGCGAGAAGCCCCGCACCTCGACCTCGGCCGCAATCTCGACATCCGCTGGCACGTTGAACTTGAGGTGCACCATTTCCAGATCCTCTATCCTGCTCTGTGCCGTGTTGTAGTCCACCATCTCGAACCCATTGCGGAAGAACGGAGCGCACGTGCAAGGGAGGTTGAGCAGTGTCTCGTGGGCAACCGGCGGGACAATGTGCTGCTGGCCGTGGTGCTCGGGAATATGTGTCCAGCAAATCTCAAGCGGTCGCGCAAGAAACCACCACGAGTCAGCCGACGTGCTGGTTCCGCTCGAGTAGAGCCCGCGACGAGGATTCGACGGACTAGCCAGGCAGCAGTCAATCATCCGCCATTTGTTGTCGACGATGACGGCGTTCCACCAGTGGTTGGGGCGCGGCATGATGTTGAGATCGGTAATCTCGCCGGGGGACTTGAGATAGCCTCTCACAATCTCGCAATGGATGCCAACAGCAGTGCACATCTCCATCACCAGCACCGCGAATTCTTCAGCACAGGCTCTCTTGGACTGGATGACCCTTCGAGTGTCGATTTCACCCTCAAAATCCTCCTCCCAGCAGATGCGCTCGGCAACCCATGTGAAGATGGCCCGGAGCCGCTGCACATCGCTGCGGTACGGACGACAGACGTAGGAAGTGGCCAGGGAGATTGCCGTTGTCATCTGAGGAATGTTGGACACAAAGCGCGTGTTCTTGTCGACCTGGCTCAGATTGATGGCTTGGTAGTTGATAGGATCCTCGACCGGTTCGCCATCGGCGCCCTCGTCTCCCTCGACGCCCTCGTAGAGCTCATCGACAGGATTCAAGGCGGGGTGGTCCATCATCTGGCAACGTTCTCGCCGCTCCATCTGCTCGATTTTGCTAAGAGAGTTGGATCGGTTGACGTCTCGGCGGACCTGAAGCCAGTCCACACTACCCCCAGATCCCACATCGGCTCCAGGGTCCCGGCCAAAGCCAGAAGTGGGAATGGCAGATCCCATTGGGACTGTCCCGGGCGGAACCGAGCGAGTAAAGGGCGAAGAGCGCATGTCGGAACCTCCGCCAAGGCCGCCCCGGCTGTTGGCAACTCCCGTTTTGGCAGTGTCGAGGATCTTGCGAAAGATGTTTCTCTTGGGCGCCTTGGGCTGGACAAGACCTCCCAGATCAGCAGAAAGGTCCTCGTGCAAGCCAGCCTGGGTCTGGGGCCGCGGCGGGTTGACGTTGCTGGCGTGGCTGCTGTGGTAGGAAACGCCGGTAAACGGCGTCCCCGGGCGCTCCAGGTCAAGCTCGCGCGATCCCAAAGCACTCTGGGCACGAAGGCGGCCGGTCCGAGCAAGGCTTCCAGCACTCGTATTGCTAAAGGCTCCTGCCGAAGCTCCGCTCCATAAAGTTCTCGCGCTGCTCTGGGTCGAAGAGCTGGTATTGCTTTGGTTACCGGAAGAGGAGTTTGTCGCATTCGTCTTGGTCGTACACGTACGGGCGATCCCCTTCATATCAAATGTTGATTTCCGGGACCTCAGCTTCCGGTCAGGCGAGCCCCCTCCCATGGAAGACTTTGGACGCTCGATCTGCGCTACTCCCATGGACGATTTGGGACGCTCAAACGGCTGGTTCTTGGGCGGCGGTGGCGGAGGGTCGTCGTCGTCGTCGTCTGGCGGGGAGTCTTGGTGGTTCATATGGTGAAACTGCTTCTCCATCCGCTCCACGTAGTCGTTCAACTGCTTGTCGCGAAAGTTGCCATGGGAAGAGACCTCCTGAGTCGAGTCGCCGCTCCAAGTCTCGTAGCCTTCGTCTGTGTTTGCAATGCCCAGTGAAGACTTGGGTCTCGCGCGATCCGGTTTCTTCTGCGCTCGATGCAATACCATGTCGAAGGATTCGGGAGACCAAGGATCAAGTGGTGGCTCCGGAGAGTCCTTCTTCCGTGGGCCGGGGCTTCCAAGCTGGCCTAGCTGTTCCATGACGCCATCCATGGCCTCTCTCAAGGGTGAAGGTGTCATGCCACCAGCGGGCGAGGGTGGCGCGGGAGTTACGGCTCCAGGGCTATAGGGGATGTAGTTTCTGTCGTCGAAGGAGTCTCTTGAACCCCGTCTGGGAGGACCTTGAGGCGGGGGCATAGGAGGAGGGGGAGTGTTGATATTGCGCGAGTTCTGCCTGGACAAGGTGAGCGGCGGATTAAACGATGCACTTGATCCGTGCCGTGAGTGGTCAAAGGATGTCCTGACCAGATCTTTCGATCCAGCCCTCGCTACATGACGGTGGGGTGGAGGCGGCGGCGGTGGAGAGTTGCCTCCATCTTGACTCTCTTGGTGACTCGGGATGCGATGGTGGAACGACGGCGCCGGCGAAGGACCCCGACCACCATAAGAATGGGGGGGCGGCGCAGGCGATGGGCCTCGAGCGCCATATGAATGGGGAGGAGGTGCAGGAGAGGGTCCTCGGGCTCCGTATGAGTGAGGAGGTGGTGCTGGAGAAGGGCCTCGAGCTCCATATGAGTGAGGAGGTGGTGCTGGTGAGGGGCCTCGAGCTATATACGAGTGAGGCGGTGCAGGAGAGGGACCACGACCGCCATATGAATGAGGTGGTGCAGGGGATGGAGCTCCACGAGCACCATAGGCATGGTACGGTGCTGGAGACGAAGTGCCACGAATACCGTAGACTTGATGGGGATGATGGGGCGCGGGAGATGAGGTACCGCGACCTCCAAACGTATGAGGCGCGGGAGAGGAAGCACCACGGCCTCCATAGGAGTGAGATGGCGGCGCCGGAGACGGACCTCTGGATGCATACCCATGACTTGGTGCCGGCGACGAGGGCCTCGCGTCGAAATCGTGAGCCGGCGGGGCTGGAGACGGGCCTCTCTGTTGCTTATAGTCCCGACGGGGAGCCGGTGACTGCCTCCTCCTGCTCGATCGGTGTGGCTTCTGAGCAAACGAGGCGCTGGAATCCTGTCGCTGGGGGTTGGGCGATTCTTTGAAGACGACTGGTTGCTTTGCGCTGGTATAGTGTGGCGCCTTGGAGTAGGCCTCGAAGGGTTTCCGGAACGACTTGGCCTTGGCGGCGGCGCCACCAGAGGATACGGAGGTGGTGGGATGAAGCGGGCTTACGGTTCTCGTTGTCGGCCGGAAATCGGAGGGAAGGACTTCGACAAAGTTGGAGGGAAAGGAGCCGACGGTTCTGCGGTCGCGATAGAGTCTGCCGGTCCACCAGGAGCCGTCGCCGGCATTGAGGCATTCGATCAGGTCGCCTTCCATGAATCCGAGGTCGCGTTTGGACTGCCGAGTCTTGTTAGCTGCCTGCAAAGCCTGTGCACGCATTTCACGCATTCAGAGGCACCAACCTCGCCTCCCCAGGAGTAAACAGCCCTGCACCAGCATGGGAAGCTGGGGATTGGGGGCGGTTGAGGCGCCATGGCGAAGGGAGGACTGCGGGGTGTCGTATCGTGTCGTATCGGAGGCTGAATTCAGATCGGTGGGCAAATGGTCATCCAAGAAAAAAAAGAAGAGGAACAATTGGAGCGCGCAAGAGCGATTGAGCTGGGCTCTTCCGATGTTTGCTCCAGGACTATGTCGTCGGTGTGTATCTGCACGCAGCTTCTGTATGCATGGGACTTTGTGTTGGAGCGGGTGTGTTGGAGCTGGTGTTGGAGCTGGTTGGTGTTGGCACTGGCGTTGGCGTTGGCGTCGGCGTCGCAGCGGACAACAGTGGGACGGGGCGAAGAGCAAACGGGCCAGGGAAGCAGCAAAACAAAGGGAGCCGGGACGGCCCTAGGTAAGGTAGTGGTAGTTAGCTGGGGCTTGGCCGATCCGGTGCGGCAGCAGCTGTACGGAGTGCAGTAGTGAGTAAGGTAAGTAGGTAGTGTTGGCGTTGCGATGGGGAAAAGACGAGACGATGCGCTGCGTTGCGCTGCGCTGTGCAAAGATGCGACGGGATGAAGTCGGCTGGGCTTTCAGAACGGAGAAAGAAGCCAGGCGAGGTGAGGTGAGGCGAGGCGAGGCAAGGGAGGGCAAAGGAAAGGCAAAACGAGGCTTGGCTCCGAATGGCCTGGGAGCGATCGCTGATAGCCGTGATGGGACGGATCCAAACATAAGGTAGGTAGGTAATCTGTACTCCGTCGGTAGGCAATTCCTGGGCAATTGGGTGGCTACCAATTGTACTATAGCATCTTAGCAGTGGATAGTAGTGGACGGGCTTGGTGCTAGAGCCTGGAGAGCGCTCCACGAAAACAGGGCGCGTTTCCGGGGCAACGCGCACATCCCCCAGGGACCCGACCTTGGCTTTTTGCTGGGCTGGGCGGCTGCATGCTGCATTGGTGCTGCTGGAGGCTTGGTGGCTGGAGCTGTGGAGCTCTGGAGTCGGTGTGGGGAGCTTGGACGGCTTGTGGATGAGGCGAGGCGAGGCGGCCTGGTAGCTTGTGGTTTGAGGCTCGTGGCTTGTGGCTGGTGGGCTCGGCTCCAGGCTACAAAATAGCGAGGGCGGCATCAGGGCATCTAGACGCGACGCCAGGTGTTACCGTCTCGCTAATCGTGCAATTCCATCTTTCCACCCGCCAGACCAGCGCGCCCTCTGGATGGCCCGTCGTCCCGCCTACCGGCCGGACAAGTCCAGGTTGTCTTGGCAAAGCTGTGGAGCGAGGGCCACTCGAAGCCGTACGACAGCCCATTATCGCTCGGCCTTGACGACGTATGTACAGATACTCTGTTCAGATTACAGATTACAGATTACACATACTACTATCCGTATATTACCGCCCTCGCTAGCCACCGGCACGGAGCACGCCCTGGTCGGGGTCGGAGCCATTGCCAACTTGTCGGTAAACCAACGGCAGATGCAAATCGAGATGCTCTCGTTGCCCGGTGGTGAACCATTACGTAGATGGACGAGCAGAAAAGACGCCAGGACGCCGGAAATCCGGGGAGACCTTGCATGCCAGTTGTGGAATCGCAGCATGGCAAAATTGCTGGTCTCAGGTCTATTCGATGGGGAACCGCTCCTCGCGGCATCTTGCTTCTTTCTCCGTCTTTGTTCTTGATCTCGATTACAAAAATCGCCTGCGCACTGCAATTGTCTATACACTATATACACAACCCGCTCAAAGCTGGTGTTTTGTTGCGCCCCCCCCCCCTCCCCTTCTGGCCCAGATGGAGGTCGGTTCAGTTCTACAGGGGCACCTGATTTTCACCATCAAGTGTGTTGGAATTCTCGCCCTAGTTGATCGTCATGCTGGATACTCAAGGGCCATGTACTGCAATGCTGAAGCACACCACCTTGCTCCCGATTAGTCCGATGCTCCTCGATCGAGACGATAGGGTTCGGGGCACATT
This sequence comes from Pseudonectria foliicola, assembly GCA_003693505.1. Lineage (NCBI taxonomy): Eukaryota > Fungi > Ascomycota > Sordariomycetes > Hypocreales > Nectriaceae > Pseudonectria > Pseudonectria foliicola. Next base: position 755,700 of record QUZD01000003.1, on the reverse strand, counting down.
GCTGACCGAGGCTCACCACGTACCATCTTGGCCGTGCATCATATCATTGCGCTCCCAAGCCTTCCCATGTAGTCGTTCCCGTGTGTCTCCCACGGATCATCCAGCCTGTTACGCCTGTTACTGGGCCGATGCCGCCATGGTGCGCACTGTCTCACCGCTGCCGACTGCGAGCGCCCAGCATCCAGCATTCAGCATCAAGCATCAGGCATCTGGCATCTGCGCTGAGCTGAACTGCACTGAGCCGCCTATGATGGGTGATGGAATAGGGGCATGATGGACTGGCCAGGCTAATCAGAGCACAGCGGCTAGCGCAAGCCGCGAGTAGCCCTTGGATCCAAGGAGCATAGGTAGGTAGGTCAGCAGTCACAGAGTGAGACTCCACTGGGTGTTGCAAGTCCATTTCCGTCCAGGCCTCTGGCCGACCTGGCATGGGATGGGCTGCAACTGCGCTCTGCGAGGTATGCGAGGTATGCATTCTAAATAGACTAGATGGTCTTGTGGTCTTGTGCCTGGTTCTTTCAACACCATTGAAGCCAACACCGGCCAGGTAAAACACGCCTCCTCGCTTCTCTTTGCCCTTCTTCTTCTCCTTTTTTTTCTACCGCGTCCGCATTGTCGCAATCAGCGCCCGTGGGTACTGTACTTGTCCAAGTCTCCCACTAATACACACCTCACACCTCGGTACCCTGTACTCAGTACCCAGAGCCAGCCAGCCAGCTGCCAGTCCAAAACGGAGGCCACTTGTAAACAAAGCACGCCCCTAGTAGACCCCCCCCCCCCCTGGCTCTGCTTCCCAGACAACGACAACTTCCGCAGCTCAGAAGGGCTGCCTGCTGCTTATTGGATCGGCCGCGCTTTGTTGCCTTTGTCTTTTATTAACAAACACTCGCTCTGTCGCTCTCGCCCGTCCATGCCCAATTCTCGCCAGCACCGAACAAAACTCAACTTCTCTGAACCACTGCCGCCGCCTCAACTCGCCGACGCCCTGCTTCTTGCATCTCCCGTCTTGTTTTCCCTCTTCCTTTGCCCTCGGCCGGTACAGGTTCTTTGAGAAAGCCAGGCTTTTGCATGACGTCAGGGCACAATGGCTGATGAGGGCGTCGCGGATCACTACCAGGTCCTCGAGGAGCTTGGCCGTACGTCAACCCATTCCGAATCCCAACTCCCAATGCCCAATTCCTATTCAGCTTTCCCTTTCTCCTCTTGTCTTCTCGACTAAAAATTCAACTAGGAGGCAGCTTCGGTGTCGTATACAAGGGGATTGAAAAAGCCACTGGCGAAACTGTTGCCATTAAACATGCAAGTCCATCCCTTTCTGGTTTGGCGTACTGCATCTCCAGCTCCCTAGCTAACAACAACCCTCCCTTCAGATTGATCTCGAATCCAACGACGATGACATCCAGGACATACAAGCCGAAATCGCTGTGCTAAGCACATGCGCCAGCTCATACGTTACCCAATACAAAGGTTCTTTCCTGCGCGGAACAAAGCTATGGATTGTCATGGAGTACCTCGGTGGAGGATCCTGTCTTGATCTTGTACGTGTGGAAGCATTCCTTCTTCTTCTTCTTCTTCTTCTTCTTCTTCTTCTTCTCCCCCCTCCTCTACGACGGGCCGGCTCGCTGACAATCAATCACACAGTTGAAACCCGCCAACTTTAGCGAGACGCACATTGCCATTGTCTGTCGCGAACTGCTTCTTGGAATTCAATACCTTCACAATGAGGGCAAGATTCACCGCGACATCAAGGCCGCCAACGTCCTCCTCTCCGAGATTGGCAAGGTCAAACTGGCCGACTTTGGCGTTGCGGCCCAACTGACCAACATCAAGTCCCAGCGCAACACCTTTGTCGGCACGCCTTTCTGGATGGCGCCGGAAGTCATCCAGCAGGATGGCTACAGCTTCAAGGCCGACATCTGGTCACTCGGCATCACCGCCATGGAACTGGCCAACGGCGAGCCTCCCCTGTGCCATATCCACCCCATGAAGGTCCTCTTCCATATTCCCAAGAACCCGCCGCCGCGCCTCGAGGGCAACTTCAGCAAAGATTTCAAGGACTTTATCGCCCAGTGCCTCACCAAGGACTACGATCGTCGACCCTCGGCCAAGGAATTGCTTCGTCATCGCTTCATCCGCTCTGCGGGCAAGATTGAGGCGCTTCAGGAGCTCATTGCTCGCAGACAGATGTGGGACGCCGACCAAAACCGCCAGAAACACCCCATCTACTACCAGGAGACCCTTCAGACCATGGCCCCCAAGGACGACCAGCAGGAATGGGTCTTTGACACGGTCAAGTCCGTCGCACCCCCCAAGCGGCCCACTGTGACAAAGTCTCGCAAACCCTCGTCCATCTTCTCCGCCGACGAGGCGTTGCGCAGGCTCGATCTCAAGGACGCCCCGCTGGGCTCTTCGTCGCCCGCCCCCGGCACCGTCAGGAGGGCCACGGTCAGGCGAACGCCATCTCTTGCTCAGAACTCGTCGATGCGATCGCCCAGCGGATCACCTCGGGCCTCTGTGCTCCCCAAGAAGCCTCTCCAGCCGGACATGTCCTTTGGCAACTCGGGATCGACTATGCGTCTGTTCCGCAGAGTGCCCTCTGATGGTTCCACTCATGGTCAGGCAGGACGACCAACTTCTCCGGATGATGTCTTTTGCGACGAAAACATTCCCCCGTCTACGACGACGGCAAAGGTTGAGCCCTACGGAAAAGAGGCTGTTCTCGGACGCCGGTTGTACAACAGAGCCGTGGAGCCGACCATGGCTGAGCTGCATGCCCAGACTTCTGGCTTACAGAAACGAGAAGCGCTGGCCAGGTTGTCGGATGCCTTTGCGGCCCTCGATGCAGTTGACCCCGAGGGCGCTTATCATCTCATGAACAACCTCGTTTCGTCCATCTCCGAGGACAACAAGCTCAACGCCGCATTCCTCCACCAGTCCCCTCAGAAGATCCCGGACGATGGCACCCCGCAGGGCACTGTGGTCGTCAAGAGCTCCACGCCTGCAACCAGCCCGACGAAGCTGGTGCTCGCCTCCAACAATCCTCACCTCAAGAGCCACCGACGACGCAACAGCAACATGCCCATCGCCAGCGAGAAGGATGCAGAGAGGGATAGACTGCTCGAGGCCAAGTACCCTGGCCGAGAGGCCCGGCCCGGCATGGAACACTGCCAGCAGCTCTCGGACGTGCTCTACGCGCGCTGGGCTGACGGGCTTCGCATTCGCTGGCCCGCAGTTTAGATGGGTCAAGGCTGTGTGCCCAGAAATTTCTACGTAGGCTTCATTCGCTCTGTGTGCCTCCACAGACATCCTAATCTTTGTTGTGCAATCTTGGACATGGCGCATGCTCTCTTTTTGATTTCGTATATTGGCGGCATGGCAAACCTAGGCAGGGAAGATTGGTATGGGGGGAGGGCAATTGGATGCCCCTCCCTGCTCCGACGCTGGCATTCTTGGGGCCAAGGTTTCATGATATGATGAGATCTTACTGGCTGCTTTTGATGCTCTCGACGGTTGCTTAGGTACAATCTTGCCGGATGGTTGGCGTTGGGTTAGGAGTTTTGGCATTTTCGGTAGGGAGGCTGGCTGCGCTGTTTACTCTGTTTGCTCTTCGTACTCTTCATACTCTTCATACTCTTCGTATATAGATAGCTAGGCTTTAGGTAGTAGGACCAAGGTCGAGGGATAATACAGATGATTCCTCTCATCAAATACTACTTGCACAGTTGTAAATTTCAGATTGTCCTCCCATGTTCCCAATGGGAACTATCCTACAGTGGCTTGCTGAGCGGGCACTCCGGGTACGGCACCTGGCTCCTCGGTATCAGGTCCCAGAGCTAGCTTGATCCTCCAGTTTATAAACTCGTCCGAGAGAATGTCGCCATGACCCGTCTCCTCAACCCTGAACACCTCAATCTCTGGTGACCTTTGACGTCGGCGTATCCGCCAGACGCCCTCATCGCTGATTGTCTGTCTTAGCCCTATCCCGACCGTCAGCGCATCGTAACATTACACCTCAAGGGTATAATCGCCAACTCACATTCGAGGAAGGCGCTCGCAAAGTTGACGCACATATCGGCGTTCCATTTCGGATTGGGCCCGCTGTTGACCGTTTCCGGGATGCGGTGCGTCTCAATCTCATTGACGTCCACGAGGACGCCGTCTCGCGTGCGGAAGCCCACGATGATCTTGGGCACGCCGAGCAGGAAGGACTGGATCCAGTACTTCATCAGCTTGCGGTGGAAGGCCTCCATGTCGCCCTGGCCGCGGATCTCGGCAGACGTCTTGAGCTCTACCCAGTTGATCGGGCTGCCCTTGGATTCGGGTTTCGAGTCCCAGACTGACGCGAAGGTAAGTGGGAGGCGCGTGCTTGCGTAGGAGAGGCAATGGGGGTTCAGGACTTACTTGCGTCTACCTCGCCGCCGAGACATAGAGTCGAACGACCGATGCCGGTACGGACAACGGAGCAGTATTGCGCCTTATTATTGACGACTTCGTTTTCCCGATTTTCAATGTAGTCCCTTGACATTTCTCCCCATGGTTTCGGCAGAGTTGACAAGGTCTCAAACTTGTATCCTAACGTCCATACGTTAGCTCATAGCCAGAAAGAACGAATTAGTGCCAGGTGCTCACCCCAAAACTGCATGACTTCAAGTGGAGGTCCCCTTCGCGGCTTGCCTTGTCCTTCATTTGCTCTCGAGGCTACCTTGAAGGCGTTGTTCTCTTCGATGAAGCTGTTGCAACACAGAGGGTTAGCGTTCCATCTCGAGATAGCAATGGGGTCGAGGCCACCCTACAGGCAGTCCTTGATGTGGTTATTCAGATCAGCAGGTGGCGCACTTTGGAGGATTGAGTCGGCCTACTTGGTAAAGTGTCGCGTTCATTTCAAAGCTGGATAGATAACGGTCAGCGATATGGCCCCTGCCGCGTACGTTGGAGAACCCACCCATCAAACTGCTCAAAGGGTGTGGCCATTATCTAGACATGAGTAAGTACTTATTGGTTGGTTGTAGGAGAATAGTCGGCCGGGATCACCTTGGTCATCATTCCTCTCCAAGTGACGACGTTGGCGTCTATCTTCTTGCCCGTCTCCTGCTCATGGGCGATGATGGTACGAAGCAGGCTGTCGAGGTGTTCATCACCCGTGTCGTCTAGCTTCTCAAACTTGTCGAATCCTTTCGATAGGTCTGCACCTAGCTGGGGTGTATAGTAATACTTGAGCGACGACGAGTCAAGTTGGAACTCGTGGTTGTCGTCGTATGAGAAGCAGGCAAACTCCTAAGGAATGGTGAGCATTTTGAGGGCCAGGTGGCATACGGAGGCTCTGCGGCGCCAATGAATCCATCCAGCGTCTCCCATCTCACGTACCTTGGGCCTCTTGACAGGCTGGCTTGCGCCTGCAAACCGCCCGATAGGCTGAACGGGGAAGCTCGCAGACATTGGATGGGTCCTGCTCACAAGAGATGAAGGGATTGCGCAGGACGGCGGATGGCGAAAGCCAATCACCAGTCGCGTCAGATGATTGCCAGCGTGGTCCGGAGAGATAGTTGCCAATGTATGTTTCTCTGAAACGGCTCTGCGCCCAAAGTTGATCACCTGGTAGTGGAGGTTTCGACAAGTGAGAGCCAAGGGCCCATGCTGGAGCCAAGGTACTTGTAGGTATAATGAGACAGGCGCTGGAGTTGGTGACCTCAGCGCTTTGGGCCATCTGTGGCAAGGGAACAACATGTCAAACACCAACAATTTCTGCCATTGAAGCACATCGTGGGCCTTTGGTAAGATGCAAACCCCATAGAGCAATGCAGTTTTCCCGCCAAACTTCTTTTGCCCATTGTTGTAAAGAGCGCTCAAAGCGGATGCAGCCGTCTTTGTTAACTCTTGCCTCACTTTCCTCACCTTCCGCTTGCTTGATTCACTGACCCAGCCGGTAGTCTGTATCAATGCCTACCTGTCTACCTACCTAGAGAGAAACAAATATTCAATCAGCCTCCTTCTCTTCATCCGATAGCAAACCTCCTCTCCTTCTTTTTACTTCACCACTCTACTGTCCTCTGCTTACGGCTCACGATCCTGCTCAACATTCCTGCACTCTCCAGCTGCTCACGTCCCTCTGAGCATACCTGTCCAGGTACCTTGACCCCAAGCCGCTAAGGAAAGCCGCCCAAGCCACTGTACTCCAGCGAATGCACCACCGCAATCACGTGCGGAGGCGGGACTCTTGTCCATTTCCAGGGAAGCTCGTCAACCATAGCCTCGTTATCCTCGCCGCGCCACGTCTCGACTTACACCCAGCGTCGAGCGCTGCGCCAGGTCGTCGCAACATCAAACGATCGGTCCCCAACATCGCGCAACCGGCCCCGGCGCCTGCCTTGGTTGCAGCTCCAGCTCGCGCTCAAGCTCCAGCTCCAGCTCCAGCGCCAGCGCAAGCTCAAGCTTCTGCTGCAGCGCCAACCGACGCCGCTGCCTCCGTCTTCCCCTCCCTCTGCCGCGCCTCGTCTGAGCTATCCACCGCCGCCTCGGTTCCCATCCAGCAGTGTCCATGCCAAAACGACAGCGCCAGCGTAAATCCAAAAAGCCCCGCAGCTCCAAGCCTCCAAAATCGCAGGAAGAGGACTGGTTCACCATCAGGACTATCCTTGACGAGAAGCGCGACAAAGGTATCACTTTATATTTGGTGGATTGGGACGACAACCCTCGTACGGGAGAAGTGTATGCTCCAAGCTGGGTACGTTTCCTCCACCTCGCGATACTGTATGCATACTAATTCGCGTGCGTTTTCCAGAGTGACGCAGTTACCGAAGACGCGCTAGATGAGTGGAAGAGAAGGAAGGATCCGAAACCACCAGAGGTAGAAATCCAACCGCAGGCTCCCTCCCCACCCCCCGACGACCATCCCAGCGAGCCAAGTCAGTCACCGCGTCCGGCCAATTGGCGATATTTCTCACGCGCGAATGCATTCCCAAACCCACAGCCAATTCCTAGTTCTCCAGACCCAGACAACCGTCCCAGGAAGAGAATCAGAACCGAGTCATACGAGGCACGTTCAGAAGAACCTTTGCCATCCGTGACTTCTGTGGAATCGCCGGAGACCCCGTCGTGGAGTCCTGCATACGTGGATATTGAGGACGTAGTCCGATTGCGACAACAGAAGCTTGCGATTGAGATTAGGAACGATCCTTTGTTTGAAACATCCGAATATCTCAGCGTAAGCAACACTCAAAGTAGCTCCCAGCCACTTTCTGAACTTGAACAACAAGACGGCAGGACCGTTTTAGCATTACAGTTGAGTCAAGATACTATTCCCGACTCACAGGATTTCTCTGAACTTCCGTCAACGCAACCAAATCAGGAGGGGGAGGCTCCCTCTTCGCCTACAGCTATCAGCCAGGAAGAAACGCCACAGCCCAGCTTAAGGACAGTGCCTGATTCTCAAAACCCCTCTACCAACACCCTGGAAACAGGGACTTCGGTCGATAAGGATCAAGAATCTCCGTGGGTCAACCAGGCAGCACCACCCTTGTCGCAGCCAGCTATAGCCCCTGACGCTGTAACCTCCGACTCAGACATCCCTTCACGCCAGCCGTGTCAGTCACAGTCACAATCCCAGGACACGGGGAGTCTAAGACTGCAGACGCCAGCTCCGCAGTCGCATTCGGACTGCTCGTTGGACGCTGACGTCAACTCACCCGTGGTCCAGCAAGTTCCAAGCCCTACTGCTCCTGAACTCGAGCCAACTTTCTTGAGTCAGCCGCCCGAGGCATTGGGGTTGCCTCAAATCCTAAGCTCAGCTTCCGCTGTAGATCTGAGCATTAGTCAGGACAGAGGAGCTTCTCTGGACTGTGGGAACACACAGGTCGACCCTCTGCACCAGACGCACAGTATTCCAGACTCAACGTCTGGGGGTTCACAGCCGGCGCAGGTGGTACCCAGGTTGTACGATCCATCTCCGGGACCCCTCAGTGCCAGTAACCACACAGGCCGTGTCTCTCAGACAGTATCCGGGACAGCTCACGAGGCTGAGAGCTCGAGTTCGATCGCATACGCACAACTCAACGCACAGGTAGCGCAGTCGCTGCCAAAGAACCCTGCCTCCAGGAACGGTAGAGCTGCAGTTGTTTTTACAATGGACGGATCTTCAGCTTCAAACCCCAAGAGTTCGGCGGCAGACGAGCTTAAGAGTCTCTTTGACTTCAGCAATGCCTCCTTGCCCACAGAGGCTGAAGAGACAGCCACTCACGGGCAACTCCCGGACTCCACGGAACCGTCCCATGAGCATCCATCCCTGGTTCTTCCCATCGACCCATCTGCAACAGCGCCGCCAGATGTTCTGGTCAGTTCTCCGCCGCTGGAGGCCAATTCACAGCCACTCTACTCAGTCGAGCCGTGGAAATCTGAGGTGCTGGGGAATACCCAGCACTCCCCATCAATATCGCCTGCCTCCATCATGAACACTCCGCAGCGTTCAGCTGTCGATACCTTGAGAGAGATTGTCGATATTGCCTTTAGCCAGTCTCCAATGGCTAACAGCTTGGTGGCCGAAGCCTCCCTCGGCCTGCAACCAGGGACGATATCCCCGGCTGACATTAGCAACGTGATTGGCTCGGGCGATAGATCTCATGAGACGATGCCTCTAACTGACCATGGTCCATTGTCTTCAATGCTTGGCGAGAATTCGGGCCAATCCCTCATCATGGGGCAGATCTCGGATGATCCTGACTATGGCGACGCTTCACTGCTCACTCAACAGGATGGTGAACCACTGGAGCATGTTGTCACTTTACCTTTCCAGGCCAGCCGGCGGCCTCGGTATGACGAGCTATTACTCGAGTATAAGCAGGAGGCCAAACAGATGGGTCGCATTTTCAACAGCGAACGTTTTGAAGAACCTGAACCGGGCTTGGTGAAGAGGATCGATGAACTTTTTGGTCGGCTACTTAATATTTGCGACTACCCACAGGATCTCATTGGTACCAGACTCGAGGAGTTGCCCGCTGTGGAGCAGGCAAGGTATTCAACCGATGCAAACCCCAAATTCAACTTCGTGTTTGAATTTCTCCATGCGATCAAGAAGGACGCCGAAATACTCATTGTTGCCCGAACCCCGGAGCTCCTACGTTTGCTATTTACCTTGACAGAGGCTTTGGAGTTAGAGGCGGTCTGCGAGACTATAGGTAAGAAGGAGAGCCAGTTCAAGGAGGACAGTGCCGCTCGGGTCACACTGGCTTTATCAAGCGAAGATATTAATCCTCTGACATTCGACGTCATCATTGGATTCGACCACAGCTTCAGTAGTTCGCCGGTGGCCCATTGTCTATCCTCCAAGGGAGATGGTAGTCGGTCTCCGTTGGTTTTACAGTTGGTGACCACCCATTCGATTGAGCACATTGCTCGCCATGTTCCTCGAGACATGTCATTACTTGAGAGGAAGAACGCACTGCTCTCTGGCATCGTCAATGCAAGAGATTTGCTCGAAGACCCCAATATGGGTTACGGTGACCCTCACCAGATTGCAGAAATCTTCTCCGACTACCTAAATGAGATGACGGATACATTGGTCTGGGAACCCCAGCCACTCCCAGACAGTGTGCTGGATGTCTTTGTAGAAAGTCAGTATCGATCGCAAGTTGCGTTGGACGCTCAGGGGAATGTACTGAAACGAAAACTTGTGAGTGCTGTATCACCTTGCTTTCTCGGCCATGCTAATTTGAAGAAGGACGACGACGACAATAACGGGGACGACGACAATAAGCGGATGCGAATACTCCAAGTAAAAGAGGTGACACTCGACTCAAATGTCCCCCCACTTACCGACTCCGTCCGTGAGTTACTGCATGTTGGAGGAAATGGCAAGGCCGTGAATGATACACGGAGGAAGGCCTACATCGATGTACCGCTTACAGTGTTGGAAGCTTTGGCTGAAAAGGTTCGTGCTGAGCACCATTAAAGCTCACCCGGTTCGTGGCTAACAATGGTACAGTTCGTTGAGTGTCAACGCCGAGCTGCAGCGAACGACACTGAAGCGGAATACAAAAGCGTCATCAGCCGCCTTGAAAAGGAGCTCAAGGGTTTTAAGAAGACAGCCAACAAAATATCCGACTCCTACCGTACAGCACTCCAGGATCGATCAAATTTCGAGAAGGAGAAGTTGAAGGCCGAGGCTGCTACACAGGCAGTGGCAGAAGCGGCACAAAAGGCCAACGAGAAGGCTCAGAAACGAATCGAAGAACTTGAGGCAGCAGTTGCTCGCTTGACGCCTGCTGTTGAAACTTTGGGGGCAGAGGAGAGCCCTCTAGCGAAGCTGGAGAAGCTCTACGAGGAAACGCAGAAAAAAGCCAAGACGCTGGAAAAGAGGCTCGAGAATGCCCACAAAGATGCGGACTACCTCCGTGGCCTGTACCAGGAGGTCAACTCTACTGCTGGTGGACTCGGATCCGAGATTAAAGAGTTGAAGGCCAAGAACGAGAAGCTGGAAATGCTGGCGTCTGAAAACCTAAAGAAGGTACACGAAATACAGGCAGGTAATGCTATCAAGGCACACCTTGGTACGATTGCAGATCTCAAGGTGCAGCTGAGGGAGCGGGAGATTGAGGTCGATCGGCTCAGAGAGGAGTTGCGCCTGGTTCGCAACGGGCGTCGAGAAACGCGGCAGTCTAGTGTACCGCGCAGTCCACGTACGGTCATGGGCCGGGCTATTGCAGGGTCAGCTAGCAGAGGAACAAGCCCAGCACCAGCAGGGCAGGATGGGACAGGGTCGACAGGCATAGCCGGCGTGCAGTTCATGGGCCAGCAACCTGGGAACGGCCGATGGAATCACCTGAGGGACTGAGGGCAAATCCCTCGACATAAAGTTGCAAGAGAGCACAGAGAGAGAAAGAGAGAGAGAGAGAGGGAATAGGATATGCATACGGCTATTTTACTTGTGACTTTGCAGCGCGCTCTTGTGCGTTTGGAGTACGCACTTGAGGTTCGAATATTGACGCTGTTGGGGCTGCCAGCGCAGACAGCATTTTATGGATGGAAATAGGGTATCAAGTACGATCGTACAACAGTCACGGGCGCAAGCAGCTGTGATGAGGATGGGCGGCGTTGGGTGGGTAATGTTTTGGGAGACGGCGGTATAGCTGTCAATAGTGGAGGAAGTGGCAACAGCAAGATGGGTGGTGAGAAGACTACCCAAGGTACCGTAGCCAGGTTAGACATTAAGGGAGAGGGGGAGAAGAGTCAGTCGCCAGTCGCGCCGTGGGGCTATAAGAAATCGAATTGGGGTTGTCGCAACCAAAAACTCCCCCCGTCTACCTCGTCCAATTCTCTTGGATTTTCCGTGGTTGCATCGTCTTCTTCTCCTACTCTGCTACTACGGCTGCTAACATGTACACGCGGGGTGGGACCCGGGGGAATCAGAAGGTGAACTCGGCCTCTTTACTTCTCCTCGGGGTAGAGCTCCTCCTTGAGCGGCACGCCGAGCTCTTCACGGAGGGGCTTGAGCTCAGTGAGGTATTGCTCGTACTGGCCCTTGTTCTCGACCTTGGACTTGATGCCTGTGGTGGGGAGACGAGGATGAAGAGTCAGCCATTGAGCGCTACTAAGGGGGGGGGGGAGGAAAGAGAAGAAAGAGAGGGAGGCTGATTGGGACGGCCATTGGGTCATACCTTCGAAGATGCGGACGGCGGTGCCAAAGTCGTTGACCCTTCGGGCGGCCTTGAGGGCGGCAGCGATGACCGAGGGAGCAGGGACAAGGTCGTAGGCGAAGGCGTTGTTGAGGTTGCGCTAAGGAAATGGAGATGAGCCAAAAAGTCATACGACATTTCTAATGAGAGCTGCGGGAGAGGGCGAGCCGGGTGGGCGTGGGCGTGGGCGTG
>QUZD01000003.1:431381-743663 GCA_003693505.1 Pseudonectria foliicola | reverse complement strand
TGCCGATGCTGATGCTGATGCTGATGCTCTCTGCGTGGTGGAGTGGGCGTTTCGGGTGCGGGCGGGCCTTGGAGGCATTGGCGATGGATGCACCGGTTTTTTTTCCCGCCCGTCAGCAGCAGCTGAGCCGGGCAGCCATTGCATTCGAGAGCGCGGCGGGCGGCAGACGCAGAACCCAAGGCGAAAGAGTGGCCGAGGAGGCCAATTGGAACCGGGCCGCAAGTCGCAAGGGAGGGGGATCGGGATGGGCTCACCTGGCAGTGAACTCCTCAAAGGTCTCCTCGCCGTGGTCGCTTCGTCGGGGCATCGAAGTGCTGAAGTTGCAGGCCGAGAGGGCGACGGCGGAGCGGGCCATCAAGGGCTGGGCGGCGGGACGAGCGGCGGCGGCGCGGGGGAGGCCGCGGGCGGCAACGCGGAGGAGGGCGGCAGACATGGTTTCGGGAGGTTGTTGACGAGGCAAAGAGAGAGAGAGGAGAGTGGGCGTAGACGTGGACGAGGAATCGAGAGGTTTTTGGGGCTACTCGGGTGATGATGGATGGGTTTGGCTCTACTGCTGCGGAATCGCCTGAGTCTTGGGCCCGGGTGACTAAGCGCGGCTAGACCGGATTGTGCTGTGGTGGGCCGGGCCGTGTGAATTGGAACGGCGCAGGGCTGTCGGGGCGGGGCTTATAGCCGCGACGTGCTCCGTTTATGTACTGTATCACACTGTGCTGTTGACAAGCTTATTTGAGGCCACTTCCATTCGTTGCCAGCTGTGCGCCAGCGCTCTTCCTGAGTGGTGGGAGGGAGGGTGAGAGGGCGAGTGAGGGAGGGATCAACACAAGAGTCAGCCGGTTGCAGTCCACCAAAGGATTGCATCCTCGTGGTCTGATTCTCTTGCGCTGCCCATGCCAGATTGACGGAGCTGATTGGAGCTGCTGCTGTTCTACATACTACAGCATGTCCCTCCCTGTCTTACTGTCCTGGGTGGGCTGCTCACTGAATGCTGAATGCTGAATGCTGAATGCTGACTATTGTCTACCATACTTATTCGCCTGGTTCCGAGCCATTGCCAGATATTCGACATGCACCGGGAAGGCTTCGAGGCCGCAGCAACATCACCTGTCCCCGTTCCCATGACGCAGCACTCCCCTACCCTGCCATCCAATCCGTCCAATTCATCCTATCTATCCAATCTATCCATCCACAGCCCTACACTGTACAAGAAGGGCACAACGTCGTACCACTATACGCATTATGCATGCGCAATTGGCCATTGCTGTTTCTGGAGTGCAGACCCGTCCGTCCCCTTGGCTACCGGACAATGGGGAGCGTTGGGGAGCCGAGGCCCAGATCCCGACGGCGGCTTCTAGGCAGGGAGGTGCTGGACCTACAGTACCGTACCGTACCCAATTCCTAGCTTGTCGGCCCTACGTCACCCATCATCCCATCATCCCACTCACCCATTCATATGTTCGGACAATGGAGGGAATGTGATTTGCAATTGCTGATACGTCCCGCCGTGCATAATTAGGTACCTAGGCTGGTGTTTCTATACAGCAAGTAGCCTGTCGGCTTGTCACAACGCTGGCTTCTGCCCATCTCCGTCTTCATGTGTCCCCAATGCCACTCTGTCCTGTCCCTCAACACCCTTGAACCATGAGCCAGAGCCAGAGCCAGAGCCAGAGCCAGAGCCAACAAAAACAAAGCCAGAAACGGACAGGCTTCTCCCCTGATAGGTGGCCTGGCGACCGAGATTGCCGCGTCCCCGCCAATTACTTCTCCAGGGTCCCATCTTCCAAAAGACCTTCCACTCCGAGACGCATCACGTGCTACCGAGATTTGTGCCATCTCTGAGCAAAAGCAAGCCAGGAGTCGGCTACTGATTGGCCGGCCTGCAGCGGGCCCCCGGCAAATCACATGCGCGCCGCGCTGGACAAGAGTATCCGCTCTGCCCAAAGGAGAACTTAGTGCGTAGATGGGACCTGGCCGACATCGAGTCGATCCGCCGCCAAATTTCCCCTTTTCTGACGGGGCGCGTCGGCCCCAAAAGCCAAACTTCTCTTTTCCTTCTCTTCTGCTTCCCGCTTCCCTCTTCCTCTCCCTCCCCTATATCCCATCCGCTTCTTCTCCTCTCCCCCGTCCGCTACGGAGCAAAGTGCTTGCTGTCTTTTTCCGCAAGACAAGCCTCTCTCTCCCTCTCTCCCTCTCTCCCTCTCCTTCTTTCCTCTTATTCTTGTCACTCCTTTGACGTGCCAGGTCCTTCCTTTTGCCCTGTGTACCCGTCAACTCCGGCCTTCTCGACGTCTCCACGCGGCGTCGCACGTAGCACCGGCTTCTTTATTCAATCTATCAATCAATCAATCAGACTCGTTGTCCGCCTTGCCGATTTAGCTCCTCATTCGACACTCCCGCTCCCCCCATCATGGCGTCCGCTACCTTTTACGAGCAGCTCCCGCTGCCCACCATCGACCGCCCCTTTGGCATCCACCTGTGGCCCATCTTCGACAAGGCATGGACCGCCATTGCGGGCTACCCCGTCTCCGAGTTCGAGTTTGTGCCCTTCCAGACTCCCATGTCGACCCTCAAGTCGACGTCCATCTTCATTGTCATCTACTACGCCATCATCTTCGGCGGCCGCGAGTTCATGCGCAACCGCGAGCCCTTCAAGCTCAAGACGCTCTTCCTTATCCACAACTTCTACTTGACCGCCATCAGCGCCATCCTTCTCGCTCTCTTCATTGAGCAGCTTCTCCCCACGGTTGTTCGCGGCGGCATCTTCCACGCCATCTGCGACACCTCTGGCGGCTGGACTCAGCCTCTCGTTGTCCTCTACTACGTAAGTTGGCTCGGCCATCGTCTCTGTGCACGAGGCAACTCAAAACTGACCTCGCGTGACAGCTCAACTACCTCACCAAGTACCTCGAGCTCCTCGACACCGTCTTCCTCTTCCTCAAGAAGAAGCCTCTGAGTACGTATTCGTGTCTATCTGCCTTTAAGCTCAACCAACCGCTAACAATGCGCGCGCAGCCTTCCTCCACTGCTACCACCACGGCGCCACCGCCCTCCTCTGCTACACCCAGCTCATCGGCTCCACCTCGGTTTCTTGGGTCCCCATCACCTTGAACCTGACTGTCCACGTCGTCATGTACTGGTACTACTTCCAGAGCGCCCGTGGCATCCGCATCTGGTGGAAGGAGTGGGTCACCCGCCTCCAGATCATCCAGTTCATCATCGATCTCGGTAAGCATATGCCCAGCCAGACTTGCACCGCCACGGCGACGCGTCCCTTGCTGACCACGGCTCCTTAGGCTTCGTCTACTTTGCCTCGTACACGTACTTCACCTCCACCTACTTCCCTTGGATGCCCAATGCTGGCAAGTGCGCTGGTGAGGAGTTCGCCGCCTTCTCCGGCATGGCCATTCTCAGCTCCTACCTGGTCCTCTTCATCTCCTTCTACTTTGCCACCTACAAGAAGGACGGCAAGGCTCCTGGTCACCGCAAGAGCCTGCGTCGCATGAGCCAGGCCCCTCTCCCCGACCTCAGCGGCACCCCCATTAAGGCCATGTCCAACGGCGCCGTCTCCACCGGAGCCAAGACCAACGGCTCTACTCCCCGATCCCGTAAGGCCTAAGTGGGAAGAGAGACCACCTTGCGTGTGATGACGAAGCCCCGGCTGCAAGTGTGTATGCAGCGTCCCGCAGAGGATGGCCAGTCTCGTAGGAGATCAGCCGCGGCTAGTCGGCCTGACATATGAAGAAGGACGGAAAGAGGGCGCGCAGTTGTTGGGCCCCCTCCTTTCCGTCGCCATGGCACGTATATACGGTGTTTGGAGACGGATTTCTATTTTGGAGCATTGTGGGCCGCTGGGGATCTTTGGGTCCAGCAGGCCAGATGTGGGTAATATTTTGTATGACGGGGAGGTTGAGAATTGGAGAGGTTCTTTTACGAACTTCTCGGGCGAACATTGAGGGGCCAATTGGCAGGACGGGCATGGTTATGGAACCCAAAACGCCGGGGGCCATGGGATGCAGGCCCCCGGGCGATGATGATTTACCATAGTACCCTCTTAATCACTCTTCGCTGTCTTAGTACATGTATAGTATGATAGGAAACATTTCTGGTCCTCTCTATCGCTTGAGAGGCCAACGGATTTGGCAAATAATGAGGATGTGGAGTTTTGTGCACTCGGTTGTCCGCTTGCTGTGACTGTCACCCTACCGCTGATAATGGTGACACATGGTTTCCATGACGAACGCCAAATACTATTGGGACTATACGATCGATCAAAGGTTGGTGTGGTAGGCTGTGAGCTGAGTGTGGTGATGGCTGCGGCAAAGGTACATACAATACGTCGCAAGATCTACAGATGTGTGAACTTGGATATGGATCTACATGTCCATCTTGAGTTCCAACTCTGAAGCACGGACCGCGGACTGGGAAACAGGCCTTGTGATGCAACCTGGGGGGTAACATCTGAATGAAGGGAAGACGGGAGACAACACTTCAGGGTCTCTTATTGACGAGAAAGGACGGTTGAGGTGGAATGGAGAGCTGGAGAGCTGGATGGGAGGAATATAGCCTTTTTGCTAAAGGCGCCTGATCTGATGGTCAGCAACAGCTACGCGCACGCAGGCATGAGCTAAGTTTGTCCTTGTTCTTGTTGGCCAGGCTGTGTTTGCGTATGAGAGCGCGCGCGTGTGTGTGTGTGTGTGTGAGTGATACAAGATGCAGATTGAAGCTGCATGGACGATGAGAAAGATGGGCCATGAGGCGCCCATGTGATGGCATTGCTCACCGGTACATAACTCGCGTACCTAGGTATGTACAGATTGGTAGGCAAGGTACGCATGGCCGAAACAAACCGCGAGGCATCACGGAGCCCTGGGCATGAGCATGACGGAGCTGGGAGACTAACCCGTAGGGACTAGTGTGCTCAGACCAGTGATTACCAGTGATTGACTGGCCTCCCCACTGAAAGAGAGCTTGGCGAAACACAGCAAAGTCATGATGGGCGGCGCATTGATGAAGGGGGCTCGTGTGGGAACCAAGGAACGTGGAGATGCAATATGCAATGCAGCCCGGACAAGGGCGGACTTCGCCCGGCGTCTTCTGCGACCCAAGGGATCGAAGCAGCCTAAGGGACCCAGCCTCTCTCTCTCTCTCTGGCTGGCCTCTTTGTGCTCTCCAGAGCCTATGAAGCCTTGTGCTGATGCCCATCTTGATGCTCGTGCGTGTGTCTCTTTGGCCATCCTTTTGTCTTGAATTTGCGGGGTGACGCGCGACTAGGAACCACGAAAGCCACGCCACGTTGGACAAGGCAGCTTTGATGGATTGTCGTTGTCATGTACATGTAGGTATCATGAGGTTAGGTGCTGTAACTGTTGGAAGTACAGAGTGTAATCTGTACACCCGGCGTGGACTGCACAAGGAGTTCCTCTCCCATTGGCCAATGACGGATCCCGTGGCTTGGACCCCTCCCCTGTGTCTAGCCGCCATATAACGCGTTTGATATTGCGGTTGCAACGCAGCAAAGAACAAGCTACTATACCTATATAATCTGTATGTGTATCCGATGCCCTGTCGGCACTGGTGAGTGCGTGCCTGGGCCACCATGACCTCAGCTGTCGTCACTGGGTGCTAAATCGGGCTGGGGGAGGAAAAGGGGAAGAGACCCAGATGGCGGCGTTGGTGATGGGCGCCCCCCCAGCGGTTCCAATCAGGGGAGGGGGTGGCGACGATTGGCTATTCGCCAGCGGCTAACAGCTCGCTGCAAGGCGTGAGATCAAAGAGAGACGAATGGAACAAAGGACGCCCCGCAGCTGGAAGCCATCACAAGGCTCGTCAGAGTCCAGTGGCCGAATGGATGCCAGAAGCGCCAGTCAGCCCCAGACTGTGGGGGAGGGAAAGGAGGAGCAGGCGTGGCGGGATGGGATATGGGTACAGATTAGAACGGGCAAAATAGCGAGAGAAGACAGAACAGCGAGAAGAAGCCCCCAAAAGGCCCTGGAATGACGGATGGAAGCGAAGCTGTTGCAACTTGCAAACTCGCTGTGGGGCACACGCCCGACGACCCCTGAAAAGGCCCCTGGCGGCTGGGGAAGCCAGCCAATCACCGGCAAGGGAATTTTGGCTGCCACAGCAAAAGAGCGCCAGAGCCAGCGCCAAGTGCGTGCACCCGCGCGCGCGCGCGCAGTTTAGTACAGTAGGTACCTACCTACCGCTAGGACGTCATTACCACAGTAGGAGATATTTCTTGGTACCAGCCGGCCAGCGTAGCATCGTGCTGTAATCTGTACGGCAAGAGTGTATCCCGATGTAGGATTGGGAGCAAAGGCAGCGATCACAGGGGACCTGGTCTGCCAGATGCACTGCGCCTGTTGGGATTCCCTTTCCTAGGTACCCTACCGGATATTGCTCCCTCTGCAGCTACTGTGATCCATAAGGTACATACCTACCTAGAGGTACCTACCTAGGTAAGGTACCTAGGTATTGGATCCGTACACACACATACACACGCACACACGCACAGACATGCCAGGTACCTGTTGCCTGCCTCGCAGCAGTGGAGCTCGGAGCCCCATTCAGGGCCATTCAGGGCCATCTACATGGTAGGTGCCGTTCATCATACCCCAAGGTAGCACCTGCCCTACTGTTCTCCTCCGGACTAGTTCCCCGGCCGAAAGAGCAGCCCACCACCTACTTCCTCATTTACACCACCACCTCGCCTCGTCTCGTCTTTTCTCGCTTCGTCTTTTCTCGCTTCGTCTTTTCTCGCCTCGCTTCTTTTCGCCTCTCCTTGCCATACCTCAACTTTTGACTGTTCCCTTCCCCAGCTTGCCCTCCAACATTAACAAACTGGTCGCCAAGCAGCTGCAGGTACAGGTATGTGCTGCCGCGTGCTACTGTACCTCGATTACCAACAAAGCAAGACTCACTGACAACTTGCGACTCTCCTCTAGCCAGCTCGCCTCTTTCTCTCCGCCTCGCCCCTTCTTTTCGTTCGCTTCCTCTTCGATCCGACCGCCGCCAGCCTTTCGACTAGGCCTTTCTCGACTTCGCTCCTCCTCTACTCATACCTCCGCCGTCAAACGGCTCATAGAGTGCCAGCCCGTCGGTCAATTGCGCGCTCCCTCCCTCCCTCGAACCTCCCTCACACTCGCCCACCACATCGCCCGTCATGAGATTCCTCTTTAGGCGCAGCAAAGGCCACAAGAAAGAAAAGGAGAAGCACAAGCACGACTCGTCCATTTCATCCTTCTCAGATGAGTTTCGCCCCGATGCCGCACCCCTGCACTCTGCACCCACCTTCCGCTCCGCCCAGCTTCTCGAACACCTCCCCGCCCGCGTTCTTGATCGCATCTTTACCTTTGTCTGCCCACACTCGCGCGATGAAAGCTATGATTCTTGCGAGGGCAGCGCCATCGACGGCGGCTGCATGCTATGCGATGTGCGCGACCTATCACACTGCACTCAGGTTTGCCGTGCCTGGCGCCCAAGTGCTGTCAAGCTCCTGTAAGTTTGGTGGCGACAGCCTCTGGATACGCACACTCCCGTTTCTAACCTCGTTTGCCTCTCCCAGCTATCATAGCATCCGCATAGACCCTGTTCATTACTGCCCCCGAGAGGCATGGCTCGCCGAGAGGCGCAAGAAGACGCATCGATTTGAGCGCAACGGAATCCCCGAAGACACGGCTCAGGCCCGCCTCCGCCTTCTGCGCCGTACTGTCCGCGACGATCCAACTCGCCTAGGGAAGATCGTGCAATATCTCAAGATTCCTTACATGCTGCGAGAATCATGTCAAGTCGAGCTTGCACAGACTATAGCCGTCCTTCCCAACCTCCACTACGTAGACCTTCCTGAGGGTATGTTCTCCGATGACCCGCACTATGCGATTCTCCGTCTCGAGGTCCAGGCCCGATGCCCCAACCTACGCAAGATGACATATGTCGGAGGATCCGAACGGAGCTTTGCTATGCTAGCTTCAGGTCGGATTTGGCCGCGGTTGGAGGTGCTCGAGCTCAATGATCTCAACATCGATCCTACTACCATCAGAGCTGTGCTAGGGGCCTTGGGTCATCTGCAAGCGCTCAAGGTCTCTGGTACAACTGCCTTTTCCGACGAAGTGCTTTCTTCTGCCGATGGACTGCCCACCTTGCCACCTCTCAAGGAGCTTGTGCTGAAAGATGCGCCTCATGTGACGGTACGGGGACTTGTCGAGTACCTTGCTTGGCTGGAAACGCAAGAATCGCTCAGGGTTCTTACCTTGAAGGACACAGCTGTCCATCCCTCAAGCTTGCAAGAAATTCTGACCATGGCCTCATCGCTCAAGACGCTAGCCATTCAGTCAAATATCGCCGACGCCTTCCCCAACACCCCAGGCCTCCGTACTCTGGCACACAGGTCGCTTGAGACTTTGCGATTCGAAATCTCCGGAGCTTCTTCTGGGGGCCCCTTCTCCAACGTCACATCGGGTTACTACACCTACCTGGCACAGTCCATTCTCTGTGGCGGCCTCCCCAACCTGCGACGGCTCTATGTATGCGACGATACGTTCCCCGACCAGCTTCAAGGGCTTCCTCCTCCCAACGCTTCCTTTGCCGGTGGTCACATCCGATCCATCTCAAGCAGCTCCAACAAGAAGTCGACTCCTGGGATGCACCTGTCACCTGCCGGCGCAAATCACCTTCCTCCATTCGCTCCCCAACGACCCATCTCCCATACGCCGGAACGCAAGCGTCTAAGCTCCAACAACCCTTTTGCTCGAGGAGGGGTCAATGCAGCGCCCCCAACGCACACGCTCGAGGTCTTCACCAAGAGCGACGAGTTTGGCAAATGGAACTTTGCCCGGGTCGATCCTTTCTTAACATCTGCTGCTCCATCACGGCGTCCGGTCAGCAGCTACGGGCTCGCGGCCGATGTGACTGGTCATGGGTGGGATAGGGGTGAGGCCAGGCGGAGCATCATGGTCGGCAACGGCTCTGGTGCCTTTTTGGCTATCCCACCGATGGAGTCTGGCGGGGTTCTCAAGGACGACTTCCCCGGCTCTTCATGGAGACCACAAAGCAGCGGTGGAGAAGTGCGAGGCAATCGTGAGCTCTGGTGATGATGTATATTTCTACAAGAACAATTTGGCAGACTGGCTGGTTACAGGGCCGATTAAATGGTAATGACAAAATGTATTCCCCCTTTGCTCCTTTCTTTTCAGTCCTTTTTTTGCGCCCTCTTCCTTGCATTGCCTACCTACCTACCATGGTACGGGTACGGGTAGCCCTATATTGTCTTGTGAATTTTGGTGCGTTCCGCGCCTGCAGCGTGGGAGAAATCATTTCAAGCGTATGAATATCAGACATATCTTCAAGACGGAGGCTCTCGTTATCTCGGGTTGGAGTAGCGTGCCAGACACGGGGAGGTATAGCAACAAGAATGAAAGGCTGGACGGTTTGTGAGAGGGCCTGGCAGTTGTTGACTGAGGCGACTGGCAATATCCCCCATGTTTGGGCAGATTAAACTCACCCGCGATCACACACAATGCGAATCATTCAGTGAGTGCATGGGACTGCTGCTGTGACTATCTGCTGTAGGTACTCATGGGCCTGGCGAAGGCAGGAATGCACGTTGGCATTCCTCTTCCCTGTCAGCTGCTGCTGTAGTCGGGCGACAAGTATCTTTGGAGGCTCGCCACTGCCAGAATACTGTGTGATATCACCTCCCGCAGGGTCTGCGAAGCCAGGGTAACAACCTGTATTGTTGGCGAGGCGGGCAGATCAACGCTGATGCTATACAGGCTGGAGAAATGCCACCGTTTCCTACCAGCTTATGGGAGTGATGTCAATTGAGGCAATGACGTCTCGGCTTGCAGCGAGGGAGAGGGGTCTACCCTGGACTGAAGCAAGCCCTGATGCAACGCTGTCGAGTCTTGGAAGGGGGTCCCTGCTGGATTTTGGTTGGACAACGCATATGGGAAACCCGAGATGGTTGCAGAGGTGTTTAGGATGGGGTGGTTGCAGGGCCAAGGAACAGTCTTGTCTGTGGTATATCCCGTGACGTGAGTGAACGGTCGCGGCGCCCTCTTGGTGGACTTGACGCAGCATTACACCACGCTACAACTGCACTTGATCTTCTTTGGGAGATGTTCCGACATCAGCCCAAGTACCCAACTGTAGTTGGGCGGGAAGCCAGCAACTCTGGATACTGGAACCTGTAGTGCAGCTCCAGCTTCTCCACATGGACCGACACCGTACAGTAGCTTCGCAGCCTGAGCCTGACGTGGCCGGCGGTTGCTGGAGTCTGCGGCGATGGGACACGCAAGACGCGTGTGGACGAACGAGCACTCTTGCATCCGTATACTTGTCTACATACGATGTTGGCGGAGTTGACATGGTCTTGTCCGTGCTTCTTCCATGCATATCGGTATGTAGGTATGTACAGGTTAACAATAGATGACGATGGCACGAGGGGCTGGAAGGTGGATCGCAGATACATATCGCGATGGCTGGGGAGGTTTTGCCATGTGCAACGATGGGTCTGCGATGCTTGGGCACCACGTGCTGCCTGCCTTCTTCACCTTGCGATAACGCTCGCTGCAAGGACCCCCACCTCGGGATAGGGCGTTTTCGACGTCCAACCCTATACAGATCACCATATAGACCCTACAGTAAAGACATCTGCCCATGTTGGTCCACAACTCCTCCCAGAGCTCAGCCTCGTTCTGCCCAGAACAAACCTGGAAATCGTCCAACTGATGGGTGCTGCCCACACAGTTAGTCTGGACACAGGCCGGATAGGACCAGGGATCTGCCCAGAACGAGACGAGAGGTTGGGCCACTGTCAATCGCCAACGCATCCCGGGCCCGGCGTGCCTCGCCGATGCCGATGTGGGTCACAAAGGATACAATACATACAGTAGAGAGCTCGCAGAATCTGGCCCAGCACTATGGAGGTATAGTATAGTGTTGGTGAGAGAATACGATACGAGGCCAGGAATAGCAATAGCAGCAGTCGGGTGGCTAGGCGCAGCGGCCTACTAACCCCCGAGTTACCCATCAGCCACACATCGCTCCTCGATCATGACAGTCCCCGTGCTCAACCCGATTCGCCTTGATCGGGGTGCGTTGGTCTGCGCGCACCATCCCGTCCTGTAGAGTCTGTGATACATACATGGAGTGATGAGAAAGCACACACAGCCATGACGGAGTAGTGCCATCTGATCTGCAGTCGTCAGCTTCAAGCGTCCGGCGGCTGAGTCAAGGTGGGAAGCCTTGGCTCTCCGGAGAGCCACGCAACGGAAAGGCGCAGTTGAGGAGGGCTGCCAGCTGCAGTTCATCATTCGTACAGTATAGCAGTCTACTGTATGCTTTCTTCGCCATCGCCATGCGGCTGTGGGAAACCATGCCAGGAAGGATGCCTCTCTTGCTTTTTGCATCATCAACCATGGCTTTGCTCCCTGCCGGCGATCTCCATCTCCCGGGCCTGTGGGAAATGGTCTCGCTCACCCCTTTGGAGCCGCCCTCAGCGCAGCCAGTCTCGCAGCTCCGCCCCTTGAAATCTCGACACGAAGAGGCACAGAGAGGATCGCGACGGGCACACGCGCGTTGTATGGTGTCTGTGTCAAGTACGTCTCCCTCCACGCGCGTGTTGGAAGGCAAAAATCAATGGTCCGGGATGCCCGCGGGCCGAGACGTTTATGCACGGAATGTCGAGAGGAGCAAAAGCAAAAAGCAAAAGACATGAATTGATATGCAGGGAGCAACTCTGCGCGTCGGTCGGCAGCATGGAGATTTGAAAGCTCGGACATGAGCAGGATTCGTTTCCAATTAGACGCAGGAGCACGAGGTGAGCCCGGTTGTTTCTTTGGGACGTGATTGAAAGAAGCAATACGTGAGCTAGAGAATAATGCCGCTCGCTCGCCAAGCCGCAGAGGCCCTGCAATACGACGTCCATCTTCTCCGCTGGTTGCTAATCACCATGCCTTGGGACATGGTTACCTGGGTGGTCTATCACCAACTTTGAAAAGTACAAAAGGGAACAACCGCCACTCCGCAAGATAATCACATCAAGAGGTGACAACAAATGGACACGCATAAAGTGATACCCAGTGACATACTGGACGCAGGCCACAGAGCATGGATAGGTCAATCTCGAACCACAAACACACATCTTCTTCGTGACCCAGCATAAAGCTGGATACCACAATGAAAATGAGAGTGTGAAATCAAAAATTCCGCCCACTATGGCCCCGAAGGACAATAGAGCATAGAACGACTCCGCGATGTGCAATGCAGGTATTCTAGACTGAACCCCCCGAATCTTGATCTGGGGTGGCTCTGAACAAGGTAAGTATGAAGAGAGAAAGGAAGAAAAGTATAAAAGAGAGGTGCGTCGGCCGTGTTTTATAGAGCTCTCGCGGATTCTGCCAGGCGGTGTAATTGCGGGTCCAGGCCTGCTGATTGGACCAGCCTCTGGCTGCTGCTGCCTGGCGGCTGAACACCACCTGCGCCTGCGCTTTCCCAGCTGCAGGCGCCAACCAGCTGCAAGCACCTGACCTTGCTGGCGGCTTCACGACCACACAAGTTATTGTACCTACTTGGAAGGGACCAACTCTGCAACCGTCTGGCACACTTCGAGTTGAAGACGGCGCCAACAGAAACCGAGGCTCCCTGGCCTCTCGCACTCGGACGGAGGATGTCACCGAAACCTATTGCAGGAGGGCATTGTACACAGTAGTCGGTCAAACGGTCCATTTGGGCGTAAACTCTGCCTACGAGGGTGCCTGTGGCTAGCCACCAGCCTCAGGAGCAGTCAATTTTAGAAACAGGGGTCAGCGCTATGTCTGCTTGCAAAGTCAAGATGCCCAAACGCGAGCGGCTAAGCCACGGGCCGGGCTGAGTGAAGCCGCCGTGCTGGAGCAGAATCGTGGCTGGTGGCGCAAACGATCGTGGCTTGGAGGAATGGGTCTGACGCCACAGGAGTTGCCCGCGAGAAAGGACCTTTGGACCTGCAACCGTTTTGGACTGTGGGGGGGAGCTTCCGCCGCAGCAGCACTCCGACAAAGCCATGACGCCATAGTCGTTGTCCAAAGTGGGTGCGACGCACCACTTTCACCCACTTTTTATTTACATTATTCAATACGATAATGTCGAGCGACGGCTCGTCGCCATAAACAGTCAATCTATACTACCTACCCATGTCTGCACTCGGAATATGAATAGTGACGTCTGTTCGTTGATGCTGATTACGCTTGGGCATGCGTGCATCTGATTGTGCCGTTGTGTGGTATTTGGAATGAGGCGCACACATCGGGTTTTTGAGGACGGCACTGTTGCGTAGAGGTCGCCAACCCAATCGCATGGCCCAACGTGCTGGACTTTGACCATGCCCAGACCCGGAACCGCGTTGACGGATTCGTCCTCGTGGTACAATTAGGTGCTATGGTTACTAAGTTGTACAATGGTATAGTTCTGTAGCCAGTTGTAACCCCCCCCCCCCCCCCCGAGAGAAAGGGAGGGGCCAGAGGGCAAGCCAGTAACCGAGAGCTTTTTTCGCAAGCGGCAGGATTGATGGGTCGTATATCACATTCGGGGTGCGTTGCACATGCATCGACTGAGGCACTGTTGACTGGCAATTTGTCCGGACTGAGCACAGCGGACGGGGGAATGAAGGAACCCCACGGCCGGCGAACATTGGACGAACTCTGCGACGCGATCTGCGGTGCACCACCTCGACCCTGTCCGCTCGCTCTGTGGGTGTGGTACTCTCAACGGGCGACCTGAGACTCGAGATGCTGGCCGCGCAGGGGTTGGATGGAGGGTTCGATGAGGCGACTCCAGGGGATGGGAGCCCTTGTTGTACTAGCCGAGTCGTTGACAGATGGAGACAGACGGGGACAGACGGGGACGCCCATGTCCAGAGTCAACAAAAGACTGAAAGAGCATACCTTCACACTGTCTGCCAGGGCTCGCTGCCAGGCTCGCTGCCAAGCAAGGGGGAGGGAGGGGGGGCATCTCAGTGAGGAGAAAAATAAGAGGGTGCACAACATATCTGCACCAAATGTCGGTCTGGCGCTTCTCAGGTTTGCCGTCTTGCAGCGCAGGGGTCCCATCGGGCGAGTCTAGCACGATGCGGACTAAATCGACCGCTAGCCAGGTGCATCAGGTGCGGTAGTGGGCGCTTCGGATGGCATAGAAGATGTACTATGTAAGTAAGGGTCAAGCATCGTACATCGTACACGTGCTGTGAATGTTGGAGGGAGGGAGGGAGAGGGGGAAATCGCCGTCCATTCCACAACGTCCCGATCGGTAGTGGCATCGAGTTCCTGCAGCGGAGCAAAAAAAAACAAAAAAACACCAGAGGCCACCCCTGATGCCTCATGCAAGCTGTCCTGCTGAGTTGGCGAGCGATACCGCGCCATCTTGGTCTGCCGGTTCTTTGCCTTCCATTGCAGCGGGCGCGCGCTAGGGCGAGGCGAATGCTCTCCTGCTTTACCACAGCGGTTCGCCCGCGCGCGGGCTTATGGCATTTGCCTCATCTATTGGCTCTCCGGGCGACAACGGCACTTGGGCTGTCTCAGCCTTGGAGAAGTAGAAACGTGGTGGCAACCGACAGAGATTCTGATCATGGAGGAATCGAGGAGTCCGTGAGCTGGTGGGTAGGTGGAGTGGAGATGGTGCGCAAGAAACACACATCGTGGGTGTTGCCAAGTGGGAGGCATGAGGATGAGGATGCATCCCTCAACAGTGATAGGTCACTGGTGACAGCGCGGGGCGCCGAATGTGGCATTGGGCTCGCCAGCAGCAGGACAAATACATGGAAGGATGCGGCGGCAATCTAGCAAATGCGGACGCAAGAAAAGGACATGCGCAGACGGTTCTGTTACAGGAGCTGATGCCTTGTCAAAACGCCAAATACCTGTCTGCCTGGTGGTGATGAATGTCGTGTGAGTGAGCGAGCGAGTGAGTAAAAGACTGGGCGAATAGGTGGATGAACGTAATGATGGCGGGCAACGTGCGGGCCATCCATTGATGGACGGCTCAGACGTCTGCTTCAGGGCAGATTGACAACCATCGCCATGTCCAACCAGTTGGGGCTGCTCCATTCTTGCTACTGCCGTATGTAACATAGTACGTATGTACATGCAGGCCCCCCACGAGATGGATTGTAACGTCCCGTGCGAGGAATAGCAACCCATGTATTACCTTTGAAGCTAAGATGGGCATGCCTGAGAGTGATGGCGAGGTACAGCTGCGACCTTTGAAAGGCGAGGCAGGCAATATACTGACTACAGGACGGGGGAGCAGAGGAGAGCAACAGGCGTCGTGGCGGATGATGGCTTGCCACACGTCCGCTGGACCACGGCGAGTTGGTGGCAGTCGGTGGGATGTGGCGCGATGGATGGTTCCAAAGGCGCGAGCTTGAGGGCGTAATTAATCAGTGATTAGGTGGTGAATGGGAG
This sequence comes from Pseudonectria foliicola, assembly GCA_003693505.1. Classification (NCBI taxonomy): domain Eukaryota; kingdom Fungi; phylum Ascomycota; class Sordariomycetes; order Hypocreales; family Nectriaceae; genus Pseudonectria; species Pseudonectria foliicola. Next base: position 728,232 of record QUZD01000003.1, on the reverse strand, counting down.
GATCATCGAAGCAGTGCCGATGGAGTGGCGCCAAGAGGATGAGTGAATACTCGAGATGCAAGAGGAAAAGGCACGATCCCCGTCTGTCGTGCCGGCCGGTCTGCATAGTAGTGGATCCGGCTTGCCTGTCGCAGACTCACTTATGTAAGGCATGCAAGGTACGATTCTGGCAGAATGAGAGGGGAATCTGGCCAGAGACAAGCATGAGCATGGAGCAGAGGGGAAGAAGAAGAAAAGAAAGGAAAAACACCCGTCAAAACCGCCCGGCAAAAGAAAGAGGAGGACAATTGACGTGCGACATGGCAGATTGAAGCTGCAGGGCACACGAGCGCACACACACAGAGACGCACACGCGCACACGTAACCACGTTCCGCAGGTAGGTGTCATGTAGCAGTAATGAAAAGATCAGTTTGAGTGTCAGGTCGGAGATCCGAAAGGGTGGTCGCGGTAGATGAGCACGATTAGCTATCCAAGGGCGGACGTGGAGGGATGGGCCGCGTTGGCGTTGGCGTTTGGTGTTGGTGCTGGTGTTGAGCGAGCGGGCGCGGGAGCAAAGGGGAAACTCGTGACTCGACCGCGGCAATCCGATTGTATGCATCGCATTCCAGCGCGCGACTGCGATTGCAACTGCGACAGCGAGCTGATGCATCTCTCCCGCTTGCGCCGCAGATGGGCGGGAGGGATCGCCGACGAGGAGGGAGGCAAGTACGTAGCCCATTTGCCCATCTTGGCTCGCCGTCTTGGCTGTGCGTGAGGTTGACGAGGCTGGACGGCAGTGGTGACGCCTCGCCTCAGTACGCTTGCACGCCCATCGCGTCCCCCAGCCTGCGTGAGGCATTGCATTGCTGGGTAAGAGAGTCTGTCGTCACCGGGCGGCGTAGATGCCTGCGTCTGGCTTACTGTAAGGTACTATCGTATGTACCGTCGTTCGCCCCGAGGCATCGGGTTGGAACCCGGTTGCCATCGAGAAGGGCAGCGATTCCCTATCCTCTTGCTGTCGAGTTCCATTGCCACCGTTGGCCTGTTACAAAGTGATTGTAACCTTGCCGCATTGGAGCACCCATCACGACGGAGCGTGCTTAGATGAAACACTGGAGCTCACGAGCCTCCCAGCAGACCAACAGCAACAGCGCCTCTTCGCGTCTCTCGAGCCAAAAGAGCACATGGACATGCCGAGAGAGAGATTGGTCCCTGGCTCTTGTGACGCGAGCCCCTGCGACACGCTGCAGCAACTGGCTGCCAGGCCAGATGACTGCTCGGTAGGAAAGGTAGGTAGGGTACGGAGTAGAAGAACTCTTACTATTACAGTAAGGTACCTCACCTTGACTGCTAAGCAATGGGTGGTTGCGACTTGTGAGAGAGAGCACGCACCGGCAGTGATGCTCAGTACGTACTGTACGTACCGCCACCATCTCTTAGCCCGTCTGGCTAGCGCGGGCGCTAGCCTCCGAGTCCTCGACACCGCTCCACCGTCCTGCACGTTCCTGGTCGCTAGGGGCCGCCCCTGGTCCCTGTACCCAGTGCACATGATTCAGTTCCCACAGTGCACATCGTGCCAGGACGTGCCAGGAGACCCAACGTCCCCCGGCGGCATGATGCTATATGGTCTCGAGACGTCCCCGACCCCTTCTCTTGAAACACGACGTCTTCCGGCTCTCTCCCACCGAGAAAAGAAGCAAAGAATACTTCGATCCATATACATCTCCACCATCTTTCGTTCTTCTTCCTCTTTGCCCTCCATTCTTCTTCTGTCGTTGCCGTGCCTTGTTCCTTAGTGCTGCTACAGCTACAGCTACAGCTACAACCACCATCACCCCCTTTGCTGCTCGCTCGCCCTTTGTCAGTCCGTCTCCGTGTCTCAGTCACGCCCGCGACCAAGACCAAGACCAAGAAGCAGAGAGCAGTCCGAACTCAAACTAGCATACAGAGGGGCTTCTTTGTCTCACCCCTTCCTCCTCTGGGAATTCAATACAGCATACCGAGTTACCATGTCTCTCACTCTTACACACGACAACCTGCAATCAAGGGAGCACCACCGTGGCTGCATTCCAGAAACCACCAGCCACCGCAACCACAACCAGAACCACAACCACACTCAAATACAACCTCAACCGCCCGCCCTCTCCGCCTCGCCTGCCCTCTACCCTTCCTCTCCCGACAACGACAGTGACTCTCAGCGCTCCGACATCATGTTCTCTACCAAGCACACCCTCAACACCGCCGCGGTCGAGCAGGCTCCCGCACTGCCTGCCAGAAGCGCCCTGCGACAGTCCAGGATGATGGACGCCAGCATGCTCACCCACAAGCTGTCCGCTCCCGAGGAGCAGCCGCCTTTTACACAGGCTGCCCCTCACGACGTCTACCTCTCTTCCGAGGAGGATGCCTCGTCCTCGGCCGACGACTTCTCCGACTTTGACTTCGACTCGGGCAGCGAGGGCTCAGAGAAGAGCTCCTCCACCTCAGCCCGTTCCCGCCGCGAGGACACTGCCCGCGTGGTCTCGGTAGTCTTCTCCGGCAAGCCCTCCATTGTCGACCTGCCCCGCCGCTCCTCGTCGCCCTTCTCGGCCGGCCCCTCGCCCATGCGCCCAAGCCTGAGCCGCATCCGAAGAACCTCGACCGAACCCGCCATGCACCAATACCAACAACGCATGTCCATCTGCTCCTCCAACTCGTCCCCGTCCGTCCTGCACCCCCCGAGAACCAGCAGCATGCTGCCCAGCAGCAGACTCGAGCGTCAGAAGCCCGACTTCCTCACCATCGATCCCTTCGCCGCCAAGCCCCAACAGCAGCAGCGACAGCATCTGTCCGAGGAGCGCGAGGAGCACGAGACGCCCCCAACCCCCAAGACCCCGACGGGAATGTTCAAGCGCACGCTGAGCCTCGTTCGCAAGCGAAGCAAGCCCACGCTCAGCCAGTTTGGCTCACAGTCCCGCGATAACCTCACCCTCTCCATCCCCTCGAAGCCAATGGAGCAGGTCCGCGAGGTCGCAGAGGAGTCCAGCGACTACAGCCGCAACCCACGGCCAGCTTCCGCTATGCCGCCCGTCACTTACCACGATATCGTCATGTCCGCCCAACGCCGCACCCAAAACTCGTCTCCCATCTCTCCCATGTCAACCATTTCCGAGCCGCCTGCCTCGCCGATGACGCCCAATGGCACCTCGCGAAACCGACTACGCCGCCACAACTTTACGATGGCGTCGCGACGGCTTAGCGTCATGAACCCGTAAGCATACACGGCGGGTGCTGCTACGTAACGTTTGACGACTTGGGACAATCTCCCATCTTTTATTTGGGCCTGGCGTTTATTGGGAAGGCCATCGTGCCACTGCATTACGATCTAGAGTCCTTGGGCGGACCAGAGGGAAAAGCACAACTGGCGTTTGGGTATTGGTTCTACTGCTTCTGCTCATGCATGGCATTGGCAGCAGTTTGTAACCTTGTACATTTCCTTGGGTTATCAATTGGCGTTGCTCTCCTTTGTTCTTTTGGATCACGTATGTACATATTTGCGATGCAACCTAGATGGAAGCTCGCCTTGACTGGGTTTTCATTCTTTGTTTTAGATACCATTAATGGGGCCAAGTCGGCGCACTGGTCAATGGTCAACGGTCACGAGGTGGTTTCGCTTTTGGGCGGTTTCTAGTATACCAGAACACACACACACACACACAATGAATGGAATAGAATTGAAGCTCAACTTGCACACCAACCTGTTTGCATAACGATCCCTGCCCTTGTTGAGACACGCTCATCTCCCGCCTCCACGTCAGACCCATAGAAAGCGACTGCGGTGCTTGGCCAATGCGGACAAGTTACTCACACATGTGCCGACTCTGTAACGTGCCCTACCTGGAATTGCTGTGCGCGTTGATACTGTTGACTCAAAAGACAATGTGGTTCCTATTTGCGGAGCAGCAGTTCACTTGACCGGTGCATGCACTCGGAGCGGGAAAAAGAAACGATGCGAGACCCTGGCCACACCTTGAACTGAACATGGGGCGTCTGGGCGTCACCCTCCCCCACGAGCGGTCAACGAGAGAGACGTCGGGCAGGGATGAGACGCCGTTGTCTGGACAATTTCCACGGGAGGCGATGGGCGCTCTCACGACCAACCTTTGGAGTGGCGTGAGTCGTGGGTTGTTCGTGTTTGACCATGGGATGAGCCATTTCGCGTGGGAGGGCGAGGAGAGGCGAGGCGAGGAGAGGAGAGGAGGGTTTAGAGATTCCAGTGTCTCGAAGCCCTGCTGCCGCCCTCCACCTCGAGCAGCACAGCACGAGCACGGTCCACGCATGCACGATATTTTGCAGGTTACAGATTACAACATGCCATTCTCGCAGATGTCAGTCAAACGACGGCACCACCACGAGGCTCAATTGACGCCCGCCCCCCCCACTCCGGCAGGTCATCTGTGCAGTCGCAGTACTCCGCAGGTATGGTTGCTTGGCTGATGCTGGTTGTAATTGTAATTGTAATAGCCCATCTCGAGGCTGTACTGTGCCCGCGCCAACTGTCTGTTGGGTCGGTCGGTCGGCGAGTGCACGCACAGGGCATCACGGCGGCCAGGCCACGCAAGATTGAGATCCTCCCTCGTACGCTGGAGCTGGAGCTGGAGCTGGAGCGGGAGCTGTCAAGTACACACATCCATATGTACAGTACAGTGCCGCCCAGCCACAGGGGGACGGGCGAGCAATCTCCACGTCTGACGCGCGCTAATACGAAGAGGGTTCGCGGGCCTCGTTGGACTGACTGGGCGAGCGCGCAAGAGCGCATCTTTAGCCTCCCAAGCCTCTTAGGACAATTGGAGGCTGGCGAGCAATCGNNCTGATTTGATGCATGCAATTCTAGAGATCTGTGCTAGCTGGCGCTTGACGCAACACAGATGGCTGGGTGCTCCGGCGACGGACGGGGGGAGCGGCAGCCGCACAATCATCTGATGATGAAGATGTGCGCTTTTAGCACGGGAGCCGGAGCATACTGTACACTAAGTAATCTGCAATCTGGAGGTATGTACATATGCAGTCGAGCCCGTGGGGAAGAAGGATTAGATTCGGGGACGGGGGGGGGGGGGGGAGAAGAGCAAGCTCAGCAAAAAGGAAGAAAACCGCCCCTATTCGACCTGGTCCCCCTGTGCAACCCCTGGAAATACGGAGTGGCAGTTGGTTGTAATCTGTACTACAATATGTACCTGGCAAGCGATCTCCAGGGTTCTTAGGGCGCCTCTTTTCCGCTCCTGGTGGAGTCGTGGAGATGGCAGTTGGACGAGATCGCCGCGCTAGGCGGCCTTTACAGCCCAGACGCAGCATGGAGGATCAACTCTAGTACTGTACTGTAGCTCCGTCCATGCCGTACCAAGTCGACAATGGGCTGGCGGCAAGAAGAGCGTATTGAGTAAGACGGCAGCTTGAGGCTAGAACTGGACGAACCTGTCAGCATCGGTACGATACCAGCACTAGTACTAGGCATATACAGACCCTTTGGTGGCGGCGGTGGCTCTGGTTAGAGCTAGAAGCTCGATGCGCCGGTTCTCGTGTTGCCTCTCGACCCCTTCTGGAAAACGTGTCCGCCTGGCGCTTACCAGAGTTGGCTGGTTGGGCGCTCTACTTTAGCTCGGCCGCACATCATCACCAATCTACAGATACATCTGCATCTACCTACATCATAGCACGGGGCGGGAGTTTTAGGATGGGGTCTCGAGGCCAATCTCATGTTCGACGTCGATCAAACCATGTACAACGCGGAATCCAAATCTGCATACTGGTTACATGTGTACGTACGGAGTACAGACTATATACTATTTAGGTACCTATGTAATCTGTACATACATGGTAATTTACGACTATCCACAAGTTAATCTGTATATGCTGTTGGCTATGTATGCCGTCCCAAATGGAAGCTCCAGACCAGCTGGACCGTGCTGTGCTTACCGGAGGAACCCATGCAGGTATCTAGGTATCTGCCTACCCATGTACCGCTTCGACGGCACTAATGACAGCTAATGAACCCATCGGTGAGGGCCAACAAGGGGACTTTGGCTCGGTAGGTACTCCGTGCTCAGAACAGACCGACCAGACGTGAGTGGATGTGGAGATGCAGAGGCGGGCTATCATCTCGCTTCATTTCCTTTCCCTTACCAGCCTTACCCACTCTCTCAGCGGGCCGGCTGACACGATGAGAGCCAGAGGGAGAGAGAGAGAGAGAGAGAGAGAGAGAGTACGCGGTCAAGGAGAAATGGAGCTGAGGAGCCAGAGAGACCCGAGACAACAGATGGCGAGGCTGAGACTCATCAATGACCGGTTGACTGAATGAGACAGCGATGCGTCGCGAGACGGGAGCGAAATGATGCCACGAGGCGCCTGGAGACATTACACGCGCACACGACGGGTCCCGTGACACATGCATGGCTGGAGATGGGCAAACGCGGGAGAGAGGATGAGAAGATGAGAAATGTCATTGCTGGCCCTCGTCTTCCCTTTGTCCTCGTCCCTTGCGCTCATTGTGAAACAGGCGGCTCCAGCTGCGCACGTCCAACCTGTCCGACTACAGACAGACTACTTACCCAATTACCTACTTATCCAGGCTTTGCTCTCCTTTTAGCTGCCGCAGATTGATTCATCCAGCAGGGCTCGGGGCATCGCACTGTGGCGCGACTCGACCTGGCAGTGATCCTTGCGCGATAGCATCGGCTGCAAGTCATCCATCCAACAAGATGGCGATCGTGTTTCTCCCCCCCCCCCCCCCTCTCTTCCCTCCCCTCCCTCTCGCCCGGAGATGAGCTGTCAATGCTGAGCCTGTCCATCCCACAACCCACGTCCCACGTCCCACGTTGCCTACAACATGGCATACGGAAGGATCGAGTTGTGAAACGTCAAGAAGAACGAATGGAACCCACGCTGCCTGCCAATCGCGCTTCCATACCCACAACGACGCCGATTGAATGCCAAGGCCCGGCCGGCCGGCGATGCTCGGGCCTCGGTGTTGTTGGCCGTGTCCGGTGTGCCGGCGGCTCTTTTGCGCAGGGAAGCTGCTGGCCAGTGACTCCCATCTCCGCAACGCCCGTCTGCATCTTCGCGCCTTTCGAGATGTCAGGACGGAATCCCCATCAAATTCAAGGACTGCTTCTTGATGCTGCCGACGTCCAGCATGCCCTGGAAACCTTTTGTCCTCAAACGGCACTGGAGTGCGGTCTCGTCCGCAGCCGCAGCCGCAGCCGCAGCCGTCTACTCTTTCGGCAACACCTGAAACCCCAATAAGCTAGCATTTCCCATCACCTATCCTGAGCAACTCTCGGATCACACTCCAGTCCAACCTCCCTCCGTTGTCTTCGCCATTGCCGCCTTCAACGGTAGCAGAAATAGCCACCCCGCTCCGACTTCATCCTCGCCCGTCACACCATTTACTTCAAACCCCCGAGCCTCCCGTCGTTCCAGCCTCTTACGTTATCCCGGCTGGATGCGAGCTGCTAACCTGAGACGCCCGCTTGGCGTGTTGTTGTTGTTGATGTAGGCGACTCTCGATGAGCCTAGGGAAGACGTTTGTTGCTTGAGTTTGTTGGCTTGCTGCGTGGTGCCGCCGCCCATGTCCTCACCATGTCGAACCCCCACGGCTGCTATGCTGCGCTTGCCTACTCCTCCCACCAATCATTCGTAGGATGGCTGGAAGGATGGTTGCTGTGTGCCTTGCTTAGGCTTCAACGCTCCCAATGATGTGGCGCAACCCAGGTATTCGTCCATGTCGTCAACTCAGACCGTCTCGTGCTGCAACTTCTGCGGGCCTGGGAATGTAAAAGTCGACCTGACTCTTGAGAACTTGCTCGCCTGTCCCTCCAATGGCCGAAGCTAATTCTAGCTTGCCATGATATGGTCTTTTCGTCACTTAGGACGCATCAACCGTCAGTTTTGAAGGTATGTGCTATGAGCCATTCAACTTCGAATATGCGTACAGGCATTATACAGAGTAGTTGCGGGAACGAAACCCCATCTGGATCAACCCCGTCGAGTGTATTACACAGGCAAAAGCCCATGTTCACCGACGGACATAGCCATATCGTCCCCCAAACTAATCAACTTACAAAGGTCAAATGCATATTTCCTCAATGTTCGATCTCGCAATGCAGCTACCATCCTCCAGCAACTCCCTCACCCTCAGTAAAGCATCCGTCACCTCGTCCCGTTTTCTTCCCTCCCCTCTCGGCTTCGGCCTAGACATAGCAGGGCGCAGATTATTCAACCGACTGTGCCGTGCCGCCTCTTTCCCCCCTGCCCTCAGTCTTGGATGATCATTGGGAGCCGTTGAGCGGCACACTGTCGTCTACGCCCTCCGGCACGGGCTGCTTCGTTCGGAGCGTCAGAGGGAACGGGTACTCATCAGGGTCCTCCTCCTCGCTGTGTCTTGTTAGCATTGTCTTTGCTTGTCGTCTTTTATGATGGGTCAATACTCACGGCAACTTCCAAGCAACGTAGTCCTCGGTGCTCAAACCCTCGTGGCTCTCCTGCAGGCTGGCAAAGTCGCCAGGCGTCATCATGCCAGAGCGGTCGCGAGGTGATCCGGGAACGGAGAACGGCCGCGAAATCTTCTGCTCCACGCCGGGAATGAAGTCCTCCTCGTCGTCGCCGCTAAAGGACATGGGATACGCGCGTCGCAGAGCCAGTTGTCGAGCCTTGATGTACTCCATACCCATCCGCTTCCAGTCAAGCAGGTCACTGAGACGCTCCGTGCGGTTACGTTGGTTGATGCGCTGTCGACGACTCTTGGCGCAAAAGTCAAACATGAAGGACGTGAGCTGGTTGACCGAGTCGTCGACGCCCTTGGTTCGGCGGTCCACAATGTAGATGCCGTAATCGCTCGAGTTCTCGATGAGCTCCTCCATGTAGCATCCAAAACCAGACAGGTTGGTGGTGATGCTGGGAACACCCATAACGGTACACTCGGCAGGGGTGTAACCCCATGGCTCGTAGTACGAGGCAAAGACACCCATGTGGCAGCCTCTGACGAAGTCGTCATAGTCGAGGGGCAGCACTGGGTTGGCGGAGTTGAGGAACTCGGGGTGGAACACAATCTTGACCCGATCGGTGGGGTGGTTGAAAAGCTGCACCCGGCGGATCTGGTTCAGAACGGGATCCTCGTGATCGTTGACCATGTTATGGGTGACAATGGGAGGAAGCCCGTGACGCTTCATGGCAAACAGGCGTCGGCGAAGCAGGACTCGGTCCTGGCTGGAAATGAGTTCCTTCTCGTCAGGCATCGGGTCACCCTCGTGCCACTTGAGAGAGCGCTCAAAGATGCGCCTTCCGATGCTCTGCTCAATGACATGTGTGGTATCCCTCAGGGACTTGATGACTGCCTGACCCTTGAGAGCCTCGACCGTGAGCGAGGTGGTCTGCGCAGGCATGATGACAAAGGCGACGACCGTCATCTTGCTGCCGGAAGCCTTGAGGCGGTGGTTGAGACGGGCCAATGACTCGATGAACATGTCAACACCCTTATTCCGGAACTCGTATCGACCGGCAGTGAAGAGGTACAGGGTGTTGTCAGGGTCAAAGTCGTAGTGGCCGTAAAAATGACCGCGCACAAAGTCGTGGATCTTCTCCTTGGCCTGCTGGTGAAGGTTCTGGAACTCGTGAACAGCAGAGAACTTTGTCACGTTGAGACCGTTGGGCAAGACACCATCGGGCTTGCGTTTTAGCAAGTGCTCCGACTCGAAAGCGGTGATGTGGGAGACGGTGGTGAAGACGTCGCACGCATGGGCAGCAGCTCGCTCTATGCAGTAGCGGTGGTAAATGCCACGCTTGCCAGCCTCTGCATCGACGTCAAACCACTGCAGGTTGTTGTAGAAGTCCACCGAGCCAGCGCAGAGGTATCGGCCAAGGAGAGTGGCGTGGGTGGTGAAGATGGTCGTAACATCAATGCGACGCTTCTTGCAGAGAGGCAGGGCGACACCGGCTAGCCACTCGTGGAAGTGGGCAATGACGGCCTTGTTCTTCTCGTGACAGACAAACTAGAGTAGGGGATTAGGAAATCCAGACAAGTGCAGAGCGGTAGGTTTAGCACATACCTCGCCCAGGAACCATGCCACCAGGTAACCAAAAACAATGGTCTCGTTGGTCTCGTCGTCGTTGGGAGGGGACGGGATGCTGGCAACGTTCCACAGATCGGCCTTCCACTCGTCAAGATAGCCATAGGCGGTCTTGGTGTCGATGAGGAGGACGCGCGGGGCGCCCTCAATGAGCCATCGACCGTACATCATGCCAATTCCACGCTCCTTCATGCTCGCCATGGTGGCTGCGATTTCCGGATTCGTAGGTTCCATCTCTTCCACCTCGACAGCGGCCTATTGTGCGTGGCATTTTCGTTAGCAGGCGCAAGCAAAGATGAGGGGTTCCGGCGCGACATACCGACTGGTGGTTGAGGGGTCCGATGAGAGTGTAGCGGTCGCCATACTCGGCGGTTGTCACTGGTGCCTTGGACTTGATAACGGAGTAAATGCCTCCGACTGGCGCGAGGTTAGCATCTGGGAACACAGCAGCACAGGTGGAGGCGAGATGAGGTTACCTCGATGGGCCACCTCAGTGGCAATCTCGAAGAGGAGGTGGTTCTTGACATCGCGAGTTTGCTCGCCGTTGGAACTCATGGTGAAGGCTGCAGTTGTAGTCGTAGTTGCAGTTGCGGTAGCGCTGATTTGGTTGTTGGGATGATATGATCCGATATGCTGTTGGGCTGCAGCTCACCCAAACAGTGGCAAAAGCGCGACAAGAAGTGGCAGCTAATACCAGGGCAGGGAAAGAGAAAGAAGCGGCGATGCTGGAGAAGGAGGAAGCTGTAGAAGGCGCGCGAGAACCCGATTGAAGCAAAATTGAGCGCGACGGCGAAATGGGACGAGGGAGATTGGACACGAGAATTGGTGGTGGTGCAAGACTGCGAGTTGCGTCAGAGGAAGCTAGGGTGGTTGGCAAATGCGACGGGGGATCGACGATCTGCTAGAGAGATTGTCTGTTGAGTCGAGCCGGCCAAATACGAGGAACCGGCGCGAGAGAAGAGGAGAGACGAGGTGAAGTAAGGAGGTGAAAGCAGGAGAGAAGAGGAGGGGAGGAGAAGAAGAAGAAGAAGAAGAAGAAGGGGAGGAGGAGGAGGAAGAGAAGCGAAGAGAAGCAAAAGCGTGAGGGGGAGGGTGTGCTGGGCAGGTGACAATGGAGGTAAGGTAAGCTTGTTGTTGGTGGTCCATTCTATGTACCTGATCCCTCCCAAAGCCCAGTTGCGTTCAGTCCAGTTCACGCAAGCTAAGCTAAGCTCCAAGGCAGCATGGCATGTACTAGACTCTACTACTTGTTTGGGACTGGCGGCAGGTACATGCGCGCGTGCTGTGTGATGCTGGTGTTGCGAGGTACCTCTGTCCATTTGACTCCCATCTCCAACACCTCTTATTCCTCTTCTTCCTCTCTTCTTCTCTTCTTCTCTTCTTCTGTTATTTTTTCCCCTTCTTCTCTTCCCTCTCTCTTCCTCCTCTGCCCCTCCTCTGCCCCTCCTCTCCCCTCCCCTCCCCCTCCTCTTCTCCTCCTTCACCTCCTCCTCCTCCTCCCATCAAGCTTTGCTGTGATGGGTCCAAGTGCTACCCAAGTGCGTCCCCAGACAAGCCCAGACCAGGCCAAGCCTATAGCGGCCATTGGGGCGATTTGGATGTGGATATTGTCCCCCCAAGCAACGGCGGGCCCGCATCGCCGATTCGCAGAGCAGTGGGCTGCTCTGCCAAGCTTGTCCATCAACATGCATGCATCTGCCACTCTGAGACAGCAACAGCCCCCGTTCTTTTGCAGCAAAGACGAGATGCGCATCTTTTACAAGGTGGTGATTTTAACCTCGAGTGTGCTAGCACGCTAACCAATGCTGATGATTTCTGCCCGAACCTCTTTGAGGCCCAAGCGTAGCCGTGCCTATCGCGATCCTGCAGCATCTTGAACACCTTGAGCACCTAGACTGCCTGCTACCTATCCTATCCAGATACCTGGCTACCTACCTACCTACCTACCTACATACCAGGTTGCATGCTGGTACATGCATGTACAACTCCTTCATGCAGCCTCTTTGCTTCTTGTTATTTGTGTCGCGGGAGGATGCATGGCCTAGTACCGGGATGACGACATGAACTGCGGGGAGAAACCATGTGATACCAACAAGTTCGGCCTCGAACCACTTGGTTCCCATTCACCCATTCACCCATCCTCCTCCGCTCATCAATCAGATCGCGCCTCAGCTTCGGAGCTTCCATGCGTCCGCTACGGCATGGTGATGCCATCCCGCACTTGCCCGCCAATCATAACATCCAGTCCTCTTCAGTCTGTGGTTGGTCCTGCAGCCACGCGAATAGACCCAGCTGGGACTCATCAGGCAAGGTCCAAGAACAACGAGGATACTGCGATACCCTTATAGCCACTCAACAGGGTTTGGCCTCGAGATTATGCCCGTCAGTGACGCAAAAATGTCAAGCTATTATGCATACCTAAGTAGGTACAATAGTGCGGTCGTTCCCACGGCCGGACCTTTCGTTACGCTCGTGTCCACATGGCCGCTAACTAGCCGCCAAAACACATACTATGCAATGCTGCTAGATAGCGTGAATGGCCTTGATATCTCGTATAATTTCGAGAGTGCTCGACTGCAAAATAAGCAATGCCTTCTTCGTGATGGGATAGTGGTGGCATCTTTGTATTCTAAATCATTACGCACAGCATCCTTCATTCAGCCTCGTGTACCCATATCGGTCGTGATTGGCTGAATCAGCGCCACAAGCTCCCCGCGGTGGGACCGATCGGCGCAAGGCTGCCAAAAAATTCCCAAAATTTTCTAAACCAATCTAGACATCCGCTACCTCTGCAGCAGCACCTAGAAAATCACAGTCTTTTGTGATACCCCGAGTTACCACAGCTCTACGAAGAATAGCAACCGGCTGTTCGTCATTTCCTCTGATATTCGCCCTTTCATTTCGCTGAGGAAAAAAATAAATCCCCTTTTGCGAAAATGGGCGACGCCGCGCAGGTGAAGGTCATCTTCACCACCACGGAGCAGGACTTGGTGCTCCCCGAGTCAAAGCAACAGCTGCTTGTGCCCTCTGGTACGTTCTGTTGTCCCATTGAGCCCCATACCGGAGCCATCGATCTGACACTCTGCTAGACATCAAGCGCTATGGCCTCTCTCGCATTCTCAACTCCGAGTCCATGCTCGACACTTCGTCCCCCATCCCTCTCGACTTCCTCGTCAACGGCACCTTTCTTCACACTTCAATCGACGAATACCTCGCCACCAATGGTCTCTCTTCCGAAACCACGCTCACTCTGCAGTACGTCCGCAGTCTGCTTCCTCCTGTATACGAGGCCAGCTTTGAGCACGACGACTGGGTCAGCGGCGTAGACGTTCTGTCCGCGACTTCACACGTGGGACGCCTCGCTGGCGACGCCAATGTCCGAGAGAGAATTGCCAGTGCATCGTACGATGGCCTGGTGAGGGTCTGGAATCCTTCCGGAGACGCAATCGCCGTATCAAAGGGTGGTCACACTCAAAGGGTCAACGATGTCCGATGGGTGTCGTCCAAGCAGCTCGTTTCGGCCGGCCTGGACCGAAAGGTCGTGGTCTGGGACTACAGCGAGTCCGACGACGGCTTCTCAGGCTCTCTCAAGTCCAACATGGAGCTCTGGGGCCACGAGAAGAACATCAACAGCCTCGACGTTAACGGCTCCACGGGCCGCATCCTCACAGCCTCGGCCGATGGCCAAGTAGGTCTGTGGTCGTCGTCAAAACGGACTGCCCCCCAGGCCGACCCTTCCACCCTGCCCACGGCGCATAGCACCAAGAGGGCCAAGCTCTCAAGCGCCGCCACGACGGCGCAGCGCGGTCCCCTCGCCATGATGCCCATGCACGACGATGCCGTCACCGCCGCCATCTTCCACCCCAACGACTCCACTGTGGCCTACTCGGCGTCGCAAGACCACACCGTCCGCACCATCGACTTGACCACGCAGCGCGAGGTCAGCAGATTGACCACGATGCACCCACTGCTGTGTGCTGCCGCTCTACCAAGCTCCTCCCTCATTGCTGCCGGCTCGTCGGCTCGCCACATTACACTCCTCGACCCGCGAGAGTCGGCCACTACCACCACTGCCATGACCCTCCGCGGCCACGTCAACATGGTCGTGTCCTTGGCATCCTCGCCCGAGAACGACTACTCGCTCGTCTCTGGGTCGCACGACAGCACCTGCCGCGTGTGGGACCTGCGCAGTGTACGCCTCGGTACCTCTGAGGAAGGGGGCGGCAGCGTCAGCGAGCCCGTCTACACCATCGGCCGCGAGTGGCTCAAAGGCAAGAAGCTGCCGTCGGCTGGAGACGGCGCCAAGGTGCTGAGCGTTTCCTGGGACAAGACTTGGGGCATTGTGAGCGGAGGAGAGGACAAGAAGGTCCAGATCAACCGTGGCCGAGGCTTGTTGGCCTCATAGAGTCAAGAAGAGGGGCGGACGATGAAAGGTGAAGAAAATAGGGTAATGAGTAACGTGCATCTAGAGTACCATTTTGTTCTCCAACCATGTGCCTCATTCCCTGCCGTGACGTATGCTTCATCTCATGTTTCAAACAAGCTGCCTAATCCAATATCTATCACTTATAAGAGTTGTTATGTGTTTGCCTCCCTCTAATCATCTTTCAACAGCTCCGCATATTTGCGAGAAAGCATCGCCTCTGGTGCCAGGTAGGACATGACCTCAGTCCGCAATCTCTGTTTAGAGAATGGGATATCGCCCGATGTAACCACTTTCAGAATGTACGAGATAACAGTCGATGTCTGAAGAGGCGGGTCACGTAACAGCGCTGCTACGTCTGCTGGGAGCAAATCTTGATTGTCGTGCCATACAAGATAGGCGAGCGATGCGGATGGTGGTATAGAGAGCGCTTTGTGGTGCGTTCGTAGGTGCTGGAGTTTGAGATCCGCGGCAACGACTCGTGAATCCCTTCGTTTGAGGACTGGCGTGGCCCTCTTCGGCACTGTAGCTTGTGTTTTGTCTCCCGCAACAGCCTCTTCTTCTACCTCGGTCACGGCAGCCTTGGCACGCGTACCCTTTCTCCTCGATCTTGGCGCAGGTTGCTCAGCCTTCGTGACTGGTGTATCGTCTCCAACAGCGACCATATCCTCAGGGTCGGTCCCATCCTCGCTTTCTATGTCTTCATCGACATCGTCGGGTGCCACTACTCTTATGGGTAGGCCCTTCTCAGCAAAGTGCGGCCGCGGGGGGCATGGATCCAGTCTCTCGCGAGCTTCATCGAGTACATGGAAAAGCTGAAGGCCGGCGTAGGCGTCCGAAGCAGAATCTTGTCTAGTCAGTGGCCATAAGGCGAGGGGTGTTTGGGAGTTACTCACATCCAATCTGGCGCTGATCGAGTCGCATCATCCAGTTGCTCGCGCGGACATCCTGTCCCTTAAATAAAGGCAAGCGTAGATATTCCTCGACTTGTGTTGCCATCGCCACACACGATCTGTTGACACGGTGAGGTTTTCCCTCCCTGGAGTATTTCACCAGTTTGTAGAGGTGGCTGAGTTCAAAGACACCCTGTGTGGTGATGCCGAGATGCTTCTTGACACGAGTGCAATCCCCCATGATGTTGACGCCGGCCTTGATAACCTCCGGATTACTGAGAATTGCGCTAAGTTCCGGTCCTACGAAGTCGTCCTTTGGGAACATGGCGATGTGGAAGAGCCCAATGCGACTGGGGCTTGCTAGTTGGATAAGAGAGACATTCTCCCGTGGGCCTGTAGTCCCACCAGCTCTCACGATCCATTCAAGGTCAAACCCTAGGACTTTTTCGTTGGCAAAATACTGCTTGCATACCCATTCCATGGTTTCTTTGCTGGTGCAGTAGTGGACCTTGACCCTGGCGTCATCATCCCCGCGATACATCATATAAGACCAGTAGCTTTCGGAGGTGGACTTTGCTTTCTTTCGTGCAGCTTCAAATAGCTCATCCGAGATGTTGAACGATAGAGATGTTTTCGGCGGAAGGACTTGTTCGATTACCGGAGGCTTCGTTTCGGGAGGACCTGCCTCCAAAGGATCACCTTCATCTAGCGGTGGTGCCTTTGATACTATTGAAGCCTCGTGCTTATCGAACCACTCAGCAGCATCACGCTCAAACTGTTCGTCGGCGCCATAGTCTTCCATATCCGATTCCACGGTTTGATGCCGGCTGCCAGTACTAGTTGATTCGGCAGTATGGAGAAACCGGGCCAGGTCCAGAACGGGATAAGAAACACGGGCATCTGATCCGAACCGAATGCCGCAATTTGAGTTCCATGTTTGGCTTGAAGCAAAAGACGACATTGTGTATTTTGAGTGTCCCAAACTATCAAGAGTCAGGTTATGGTTCATGTGCCAACGGACAGCCATTTTTGTTCGAACCTGGAGAGCTGGGCGCTTGGATGGGACTGTATCAAAGAAGGACTCAGCCTGTTCCCAGCAGAGCTGACTATCGTCGCGGAAGCTATTGAACACCGAGTTTGAACAGGAGATGCAAAGCGCGAAGAGCCATGATGGAACTTCAGCATGGCTTTGAGTCGCGCTGGACGAGAATCGATAGGCAACCACGTCACGAATCGCGATGCGGCCTTGTTCACGTCCGCCGCCACCTCATTAGTCGCGATCGGGGATATGAGTGGTTGCGATCCGCTTAGTCATGTTCGCGGGGGCACGTGGGGACGTGCTACAGTTGGGTACACCTCAGTCGTGCACATTCGCACTGCGCCAGATTCGGTGGATTTTGGGGCCAAGAACGCAGCAACAAGACCTAACAAATCCTCCGCCTCGACTCTGATTCGAAGGATACAGTAGTCTTCGTCCCGGCTCATTCTCACCGCGTTTGTCCACCACCCGAGTCGTCCATTTCTCTCCCTACTGACGCTGGCAAAGACGTCATTCAATCAACCATGGCCTCTCAGTTGCTACCCCTCGGTCAGGCTCCCCTGCGCTGCGCTCTGTCGCTTCACCACGTCAACTCATGCTGACTATGGGTTAGAGCTCATTGACAAGTGTGTTGGCTCAAGGATATGGGTCATCATGAAGGGAGACAAGGGTATGTTGGCATGTGACTTATCCATGCGACATCGCTGACCATGAGATGCAGAATTCAGTGGCACTCTCCTTGGCTTCGATGACTACGTCAGTGAGTGGAATCTCCCCCCTGATCCCAATATGCTACAAACTGACCCTCCTTGCAGACATGGTGTTGGAGGACGTGACTGAATTGTATGAGCACAATCGCCAGGATTGCTTCCATTGACTAGAGCTGACCAATGCAGTGACTACTCTGGAAATCACACCAAGCTTCCCAAGATTCTTCTGAATGGAAACAATATTTGCATGGTACTTTTATCTCACATTCTTCTTTTGGTGCTTGTTGCTGACTGAGTGCTAGTTGATTCCTGGAGGAGAGGGACCGGCGGCTTGAGGAATCAAACCCAAAGTTGAACAAAATCTGGTTTCGAAAAGACGGACAGTCACTCTTATGAAAGGGGACAGACACAGACCTCCAAGCTCACGATTTCTTGGGTCACAGGCTACCTAATGTCAGAGCCAGTATATGACTCTGCAAAGAGGTGCATCCTAACATGGGATGAGGCATTGACACGGCTGAGAGGACAAGAGCCATGAAGCTATATGAAGTTGTATTCGACACGATTTTGTATCTCGGCTAAAGCAGCTCGTTTACCACCAGTTCCAAATAACGCCAGCCCGATAGAAAGCCCCGCTCGCTCAGTGATGGCCGTTTGTCTGCATATTCCCCTGTTCTCCCGTGTTCGTAATACGTCTCAGCTCCCACTCACGCGTAAATTCCTGATGCAACATCTCCAGTTGGTTGATGAGCTTTTCGCAGACTGACGTGAAGACGTCTCGAGGCGTCACGTTACCATCTGTCTGGACACGGATGTAGAGTTCAGGTACGTTGGGGTGACCAACTGGCAGGGATGGTAAGCTTCTGTTAGGTGTAATGGCAACGATGGGGGTGCGTACTCTTGTAGCCAGCCATGTGAACATTGGGGTGGAGCTTGATGTGCTCGGATAGCAGGTTGCCGAGTGTGTGGTCTTCTTTCAACAGAACAAAGTCCGAGGTGTTTGACATGCCTACACAAGCCGTTGTTAGATGCTTGACGGGACAATTGCACAGATGATGAGCGGGCCTCACCAGAGTAGACCTTCTCCTCAATCTTCTTCTCGCCCTCTCCGAGCAGGAAGAGCTCGAAACTGCAATGCTTGTTAGCCTACGACTCGGAAGCGTGCATTGAAAACAACGTAACGGGTCGTCCTGGAGGTTATGGTGTCTGGGGTTACAGCAGGCCATGGTACGCAAGTTGGTATGTTGACTGCTTGGAGAAAGACATGAAACCACTTTTCCATCAGATCTTGGATGCCCATGCTGGGAGCTCTGGCAACTGGTCGCCAGCTGTTGACGCGGAGTCGGCGGAGTGTTGACAGGTGCCAGGCAGCAAGCCGACAAGCAGTGCTGCGCGCTCATTCAATGCTGCCCGCGGAACAGGAACAACGAGGACGGACTCGATCTCGACGATGATACAATCCAACCAGCCTCTGCGTCAACGCGCCCTGACACGTCTCGGAGCATCCAGCTAAACCATCAGAGGTCTGTATGAGACCAAGCTGGTGGTTGACCGCCCGCAGCTATTGAAGCGCCAGGCACAAACCCTCTATGGCGCTTTGAACCGAGGACAGAACCATCCCAGGGCACACAGATGCCAAACTCCAGTGCCACAAAGACATAAAAGACATAAAAGGGGGTTTTCTTACCGATCAGGCGCGTTCATGGTTCCGGCTTATCGTCCAAAAAGTGTCAAGATATGAGAGCGATGCCACCTAGGCGTTGATGCGCTAGAAGGGGAGCAAAACGGTCGGAAGCGAATGCTAACTGCTGGACTCGGACAGAGCAAAAAGGGCGCAGAGTCTGCAGTAGCCCGTCGCTTATTGATGTCCAGATGATTCAAAAGGACGGATTATGGTGATTCAAAGCGATAAGTCCTGATTCTTACAGAGTTACAGAATGAACTATCCCGAGCGCTCAGGGAGCTGAGATTGGCAAAGGTTAATAGTCGGCTAAATCTACCTGCCAAAGTTCCCCCCAACTACCAATCCATCAACCACTGGCTGCCATGGACTTTATGCATTACGCTCCTTTGATCCTGCTTGCCAACGCGCTGCGAAAATACTGCGAAAGTACTGCGAGAATAGCCTCGTAGCAGTAGGACTTGTGGCTAATGCCACGTCTTCAGCCGTCCCTCTTCCGACAGGCAAAACGACACTCGCCGCATGCTGCCACTCTATTGCCAGTCTGTCGAGACCTCGAATCAGCACGAAATGAATTGCGATGGATAAGGAATCATGTCGATGAAACGTTTCCCATCCATCAGCGCCTCAGTCGCTTGGCAACTCTCTGCCGACGAAGAGGCGCCGGAGTCCCTTTGCAGTATCTACTGGGTTCACAACCCTTTGGCCCGCTGGACATTAAGTGTAGATCGGGGGTTCTCATCCCA
Organism: Pseudonectria foliicola; assembly: GCA_003693505.1. Taxonomy (NCBI): domain Eukaryota; kingdom Fungi; phylum Ascomycota; class Sordariomycetes; order Hypocreales; family Nectriaceae; genus Pseudonectria; species Pseudonectria foliicola. The sequence continues at coordinate 708,663 of QUZD01000003.1, read as the reverse complement.
AGGCCGGAAACAGAGGCATACACGTATCAACTGGCCGACTTGATCAAGTCGCGCAAGCTTTTGAGCCGTGAGAGAAATGACACTGAGGCTCTTGGTATCGTTGACTTCTGCACAGGCACTGGCTGCATACCCCTACTTCTCTTTGCATCGCTGCAGCGATCCTTCAAAGCCCTGAGCGTGCAAGGGTTCGACATCTCCTCAAGGGCCACTCGACTAACCAAGGAGAACATATCTCGCAATGTTAGGCTTGGAAACATGGGTGAGCCAACCGGAAAGCAAACTCTCAGGGTCGTCAGAGGTGATATCTTCAACGATGACGACATACGGGCCTTGGGTACATCCCGTTGTGATATTATGGTGTCCAATCCACCATACATCTCACAAGACATTTGGAATCACGGTCGGGGCCAACTTGCACACTCTGTGAGAAAGTACGAGCCGCGGCTAGCACTGGTGCCTAGGGAATCGCTGCCGCGTCCTACAGGATGTAGTCCTGAAGATGTATTCTATGCTCGACTCTTGGAAGTCGGGATCCTTTTACAGCCACAGGTGATTCTGCTAGAGGTCGGCGATGAAGACCAGGCTCGCCGCGTGCTACAGCTCTATTTTAAGAGCGAGATGGCCAATCGGGCAACTGTTGAGGCCTGGCGAGACTGGCCGGATATGGGGCCTAGCAAGGAGGATGAGCCTCAGCTAGAAATCGAGAGCCCAGAGGGGCAACATTGGACAGTCCCAGCAAAAGGAACAGGACTTGTGCGATCTCTTCTGATACATCGAGCTGAAGGCCATGGAGGACAGTAACTTGTGTCAATTAGACATTGTACAATTGGATTTGATAGAAGAGCGTCGTGATACCCAGCAGCTATGACTGATCGCCTTCAGAAGGCGCCCGTTTGAAGCCATTGACGCAATGGTTAACAGGCAGATGTGGATGAATCGATATTCAGCATCATCTCGGGTTGACTCGCAAGAGTCATGCAAGTGTCTCTCAGCGATCAATTCCTATCATGCCATTAATAATGCGTCCTCCATCTTCCGTGGTCCACAGTCGTAGTGGTGACGCTTACTTGGCAGCCTGTAGCGGATCGCCCATGGCCTATTGCCGAAGCCACGTGACGCCGCCCAATTTTCGAGCTAGAGGGACTATCGATGGACTCATCACCAGAAGCTTCCACACTGCGTGGTGTCATCAACCATTCTGCCTCCAGCTCCGCAGGAACCTTGATTCCCGGCCAACATCCAGACAACATCGCTCGACATAGCAACCCCGGCTATAGTCAACTCGGCCTGTGCTACCTCATGAGATAGTGCGGCGCCTACGCACCATAGCCTTTAGCAATCCGGGGATTCCGCACCGCGCGCAAGCGGCGACGCCCGTCATGTCGAGATACCTTCGGCAATCGAGCCAGCTCGCGCGAGTTGCAAGGCTGTCCTCGCAGCCTGCGCTTCGCGTCTTTGCGCGGCCTTCGGTTCTCACGAAGTCGATGCCCCTCAAATCGTCAGCGGCATATGCGATCCGCGCCCGGACTTTCGCCTCCCAACCCACCCCTCCCGGCGACAACCCCGATCCGAAGAAACAAGACGAAAACAACAAATCAAACGAACCGGAACAGAAGTCATCATCCGGAAACCCCCAGTCCTCGAAGCCGCCCCCGCCCCTGCCAGAAGGATGGGTCCACCTCTCAAAGGAGGAGATGGCTCACCTGGAGCAGTTTATTGGCCGAGTCCCCGAAGCGCATCAGGCTTTTGCGAAGAACTACCTTGAACGACTATCACTCTCCGGAGCGCCTGCCGAAACAAGGGATCTAATTGCCAAGATGGCCAAGGGACAGGGACGCCTTTCGATCTTGGACAAGGGACGCTTGATGCGCTGTGTCTACATGATTACGGAGAGAATGGTTGAGCTGGAGGAGTCTACGAAGAACCAAGAGGGTCCTTTTTCGTCTTTCAGGATGAATGATGACTTAAAGGGCCAGAACAACGCCAAGGACGGAGCTGCCGAGGACGGCAAGGGTGACGCCAAGTCAAAGCAACACAACGATGGAAAGAATGGAGGCAAGCCCCCGAAGAGTGAGCGAAGCGGATGGACTGAGGCCATTCAGACTGGTATTGCCATTGGTGTGACTGTTTGGATCGCGGAACTCTTTGCCAACCCCTTTTCCGAGAAGGAGATTACCTGGCAAGAGATGCGAAAGGCGTTTTTGGATAAGGGCCTTGTTCAGAAGATGGTGGTCATCAACGGATCGCAAGTCCGAGTCGAGCTCAACAACTCTGCTGCCGGCCCTACTGCCGATGGCCAACCGAGAAAGACGTACGTGTTCTCGATCGGCTCTGTTGAGTCGTTTGAGAAGAAGCTCGAAGAGGCCCAGGACCAGCTCGGAATTCCTCCATCGGAACGGATACCCGTCAGCTACGAACAGGGTGGCAGCACTCTGGGCAACCTCCTCCTCGCCTTCGGTCCAACGCTTCTGTTCATCGGTCTAATCCTGTGGACACAGCGATCTATGGGTGGCCGCGCTGGCGGAGGCGGCATGTTCAACTTTGGCAAGAGCAAGGCCAAGAAGTTCAACGCCGAGAGCGCCGTCAAGGTCAAGTTCTCCGATGTTGCTGGCTTGGAGGAGGCCAAGACGGAGATCATGGAGTTTGTGAGCTTCCTGAAGCAGCCCGAAAAGTTTGAAAAGCTTGGTGCCAAGATCCCTCGAGGTGCTATCCTTGCGGGACCGCCTGGTACTGGTAAGACGCTTCTCGCCAAGGCCACGGCCGGCGAGTCTGGCGTGCCCTTCTTCAGTGTGAGCGGTTCCGAGTTTGTGGAAATGTTTGTGGGTGTTGGCCCGTCCCGAGTGCGAGATCTTTTTGCCGAGGGACGTAAGAATGCGCCTTGCATCATCTTTATTGATGAAATTGATGCCATTGGTCGTGCGCGTCAGGAGAGCGGACGGGGATTTGGTGGTAACGACGAGCGGGAGGCCACTCTCAACCAGATTCTCACCGAGATGGACGGTTTCAACACTCGGGAGCAGGTCGTTGTCTTGGCTGGTACCAACCGCGCCGATGTACTGGATAAGGCTCTGATGCGACCTGGTCGCTTCGATCGACACATCTACATCGATCGACCTACGATGAAGGGCCGTCAGGAGATTTTCAAGGTTTACCTGAACAAGATTGTCACCAAGGAGGACCAAGAGCACCTTGTTGGTCGACTAGCCACGTTGACGCCTGGCTTCTCGGGAGCTGACATTGCTAATGTTGTCAATGAGGCTGCCCTGATCGGTACGTTCCATCAACTTCCAACACTCAGACTACGAGAATAGGCTGCTAACAATACGCAACAGCTGCACGAGGTAACGCCGAAGATGTCAAGATGGATCACTTTGAGCGAGCAATCGAACGTGTTGTCGGTGGTCTTGAGCGCAAGTCTTTGGTCCTGAAGCCTGAGGAGAAGAAGACGGTTGCGTACCACGAGGCTGGACACGCCATCTGCGGCTGGTTCCTCAAGCACGCCGATCCTCTACTGAAGGTGTCAATCATTCCTCGCGGCCAGGGAGCGCTGGGCTATGCTCAGTATTTGCCCCAGGATGCGTACCTGATGAACACGAACCAGCTGATGGATCGCATGGCCATGACCATGGGCGGCCGTGTATCTGAGGAGCTCCACTTCCCCACCGTGACGACGGGAGCCAGCGATGACTTCAAGAAGGTGTCGGCAATGGCCCGTAACATGGTGACGCAGTGGGGTATGTCGGAGAAGGTGGGACCGGTGCACTTTGAGAATGATCCGAACCGAATGCAAAAGCCATTCGCCGAGTCAACGGCCCAGCAGATCGACCAAGAGGTTTCACGAATCGTGGAGGAGGCCTATAAGCGGTGCCGAGAGCTTCTGACGGAGAAGAAGAAGGAGGTGGGCCTGATTGCTGAGGAGTTGCTCAAGAAGGAGATGCTGGTGCGCGACGACATGGTTCGCATCCTGGGCAAGCGGCCGTTTGAGGACAACGAGGACTTTGAGAAATTCTTTGGCGGTGGCAAGGAGGAGAGCTCCCCGCCCCCTTTCCCTGAAGAGGCGGACACGCCCAAGGACGAGCCCCCTGCTCCAGCGCCTGCTTTCCGAAGCCTACCTAACGAGACGAGGCAATAAGATGGACGTCATTGCATGAAGCGTATGTGTCACCACGGCGAATGTTGGCCTCGAAAGACTAGGCTTACGTGATCGGCAAGTGATTGGGGATGAGGAGGAGGAGGAAATGATATTGGGAACTTGAAGATGAGCCTGGATTGGCTGCAGCGGTATTCGCTTTGAGAGCCATAGGGCCACCGACTAACGGGAACATGAGACAAAGGGGTTGGTGACCCAGTCCGGGGTTTCCCATGGCAACGCAAGAGCTCTCAACTCTACTAAACCGACAAGGCGGCGAGGGAGGGCCTATTCGGAACCTGTGTATTTCAGCATCATCTCGGGGAGAGGCACGGCTTCCCGGTGTAACAATGTATTTTTACAAAAGATGAAGAAAATAGAAGTGTAAGATTCTGCCAAGCCGAAGTCCGTGTATGATTCGGGCAGCACATGTCAAGTAGAGGGAGCGTGAGATGGTGAAGCCACCTGGTTGCTAAGAGAGGAACACTCGGCTCGACTTTGCAGTTGTCCATTTAGATGCCGATATGAGGTTCTGGACTTTGGCGCGGTAGAGGTTGTATGACCTGCCTGCGTCACGATTGATTAACGCTATTCCCTATTAAGTCCGAGAGTGACGGGTGGGCGGTGATTGGCTGGCAAAGTTCCGAAAGTTCCTTTTCATGGGGAAGGGTTTCGCTTCGCCGCCGACTTGCAGTTTCCAAGAGGGTCCCCACGCAACCGGCCAATGAACCATGACTGGTGCAAAGTACTGTACTTGGGACGGGCATTACTCGTGTTGCTGCAGGAGATGAGGCACATGTCTCCGTGCAAGCTTGAAGAATCTACCCCGGTGGGGATTGTACAGTACAGCCAAAAACCATGGCATCATGGAAAGACACAAGCTGATCTGGGATCTCTGATTGATTAGCAATGACGGACAAGAAGGTCAAGGGAAACCGGCCATGCAACCGCATGATCTGTGCTCGATGCGTAGTGGATCCTGGCAAGTAGGGGAACTTTTCCTGTGGCCCGGATTGGATCGCTGTATGTATGTAGCTGATGTTGGGAGGGGCAGGTCAAACAAGGAAGACATTCGAATTCGGATGGACTGTCGGATTTCCCATAAATAGGACGAGGTACGGCAAGATGGGAAGAAATAGGAAGAGAGAGAGATGGAAAAGCCGACTTCTCTTGCTACTACTGTACAGTTATTCATCTACAAGACAGGTAGGCACCTTGGGTATTGTGCTCGTGTGTCATTTGTTGACTCTTCTCACAAAGGTACCTAAAGAACCTTATCTACCTAGGTAGGTAAACACCTACTTACCACATTACCTGGTACCTTAGGTAAGGTAGGGGAGTACTGTACCTACGGATACAGCAGCACCAGAAAAGTGCTAGTTTTGCCTCTTTCCCCTTTCGGATCTGGCGTTTGCCTCATCCCGTCCACCTTCTGTATTGTGGTTACCAATACACCATTGCTTGGCCTTTGGGACATTGCTCGACATTGAAATCTTTCCCTTCCCTCTTTATTCCTTCAGTCATCAATCACCATTGGGGGAATTCCGCATCTCTACTGCAACAACTCTTGGCTGCCAGCACTTCACTTACTTACCGCCTGAGCTGGCCCCACCCTCCAGGAGTCCTTCTTCTCGCCCGCCTAGGTACCTCACTTACTCGGATTCTTCGCTCTTCGCCGCCACTCATCACGGCCATAGCCAGAGTCAAAAGCTCAACACCACACCATGGCGCCGCGAGAATCGTGGTGGGTGATACACCCATTCCGCGGCATGGTCAATGACCTGCGCCGCCGGCTTCCTTTCTACGCGAGCGACTGGATCGACGCGTGGGACTATCGCGTTGTGCCTGCTACCATATACATGTATTTTGCCAAGTGAGTACTTGGACACCTCGTCTATATACATGTTGACCACCATCGCCACGGAGGCTAAACAAGATTCTGCTTCTTTAGCATTCTGCCTGCCCTGGCCTTTTCTCTCGACATGTTCCAGAAGACGGGATCCAACTACGGAGTCAACGAGGTGCTCTTGGCGTCGGTCCTTGGCGGTGTTGTATTTGCCCTTTTCGCCTGTCAACCGCTCGTCATTGTTGGAGTCACGGGTAAGCTACCGCTTCGTGATACCCATGTCAAGTTTCGCATACTTACTAGTTCTAGGTCCTATTACTGTTTTTAATTAGTGCGTCTACTCCCAAAGCGTGGCTCTGTTGCGCCTCTGCGCCTCTGCGTCTCTGCGTCTCTGGACGGGTGCTAACCGTGGGCGACCCTTTTTCCAGTACTGTTTACGATATCATGGAACCCACTGGTGTGGACTATATGGGATTCATGTGTTGGATCGGCATGTAAGTCTTCGACCATGCCAAAAAGGCATCCGCATTACTGACAACCGTCAAGATGGTCTCTGATCCTCCACTGGATTCTCGCCATTACCAACTCGTGCAACTGGCTCCGCTGGGTCACTCGCTTCCCCTGCGACATCTTTGGCTTCTATGTTGCCTTCATCTACCTCCAAAAGGGAATCCAGGTGCTCGAGCATCTCGGCGGTGGAGCCGACTTTTACCTCTCCATTGTTGCAGCTTTGCTCGTCTTTATGGTTGCCTACGTCTGCGGCGAGCTCGGTACCAGCAGCCTCTTTAAGCACCCGATCCGCATCTTCCTCAAGGACTACGGCACGCCTCTGACAATCATTTTCTTCACCGGCTTTGTCCACATCGGCCGCATGAGAAAGGTCGACCTCGAGGTCCTCCCCACGGGTATCGCATTTCAGCCCACGACTGGCCGGGACTGGCTAGTCAGGTTTTGGGACATGAGCGCAGGCGACATCTTCTTGGCTTTGCCGTTTGCTATTCTACTGACCATCCTTTTCTGGTTTGATCACAATGGTATGTTCTCTCGTCCCCACTCCCGCGTGGACGGGCGGGATCGTTTCTCTAACTTTCTTTCCCAGTCTCCTCCCTTATTGCACAGGGTAGTGAGTTCCCCTTGCGCAAACCAGCCGGCTTCCATTGGGACATCTTCCTTCTCGGAGTCACTACTGGTGTGGCCGGTATTCTTGGGCTACCTTTCCCCAACGGTCTCATTCCCCAGGCACCATTTCACACCGAGTCTCTCTGTGTCACAAAGGCTGTCAAGGAGAAAGACGAAAAGGACGGCGAAGTCGGTTATTCGTTCGAGGCCACGCACGTGGTAGAGCAACGCGTCTCCAATTTTGTCCAGGGCCTCCTTACACTTGGAACCATGACCGGCCCCTTGCTTGTTGTGCTACACCTCATACCACATGGCGTCCTTGCCGGCCTCTTCTTCATCATGGGGTATCAGGCGCTCGAGGGCAATGGCATCACCGTCAAGCTCATCTTCCTTGCCCGTGATCAGGCCCTCACACCCAAGGCGGCGCCGCTACTTCAGATCAAGCGCCGCGCCGCTATTTGGCTCTTTGTTGCCATTGAACTCATTGCCTTTGGCGCGACGTTTGCTATTACGCAAACTGTCGCCGCCATCGGCTTCCCTGTCTTCATCATGGTCCTTATTCCTATCCGCGCACTCCTTCTGCCTCGTTGGTTCAGTCCCGAGGAGCTCTCCATACTCGACGAACCTACGGCTTCGCCCTTCATCATGGAGGGTATTGGCGGTGTCTGGGGCAACAGTGACGATGAAAGCAATGGCGACAACGCAGTGGCGCTTGGCTCCATAGGCTCACAGCAGGGCTCACGTCGCCGGCCTGAACATCACGACAGCGTTCTTGCCCACCCAGGCAGTCCGCGGAAGAGCCAGGAAGACCTCGCCGAGCTCGGGCGGATGCAAAGCGGGCAGAGCACTTCGACGAGGCGCCGGAGTGTCGAGCGAAGGTCTCAGAGGATCTAGATGCTAATATATCAACGTTTAACGAATGCGATGTGGAAAAAAAGGATAAATCATAGAGTGGAAAGATGTTTTTGATCTTAATTCCCATAGTACACGTACTGTGCCATCTTATACAAATGTACCAAGACCATAGAATAGTTCTAGTATACCTAGATGATCACCCCAGCTCTTCGTAAGACAATAGGTGGTCTTTTCAAGTAGGCAACGCACCCGTGTATCCTTAACGAAAGCAAAAAAAAAAAAAAAAACTCCAAATGCCGATGCTGCTCCAATACGATACCGTAACGCCCTTTGAATCTCTTCCGTCTTTATTCGTCATCGTCACTGTCAATGACAAACCCACCTCGGACTCTGGGCTTGCGCGCCGCCACGACCGGTGCGACATCTTCGTCCTCATCATCGCTTTCCTTTGCTGCCGCCTGACTAGGTTTCTTCACCTCGGCCATGTCCACATCTCCTTCAGAATCCACAGCCTCCTGGCTCACCCTTCGCCTCTTGCGTGCATCACCATCGCTGCCGTCCAGTGGCGTGTCGTCTGTCTCATCTACGGCATCGCCGGGGCTGCTCAAGACGCGGCGAGCAAACTCGAGATCGTCGTCTTCCTCCTCCTCTTCATCATCGTCGTCGCCTTCGTCGCTGCTCACCGCCAGCGGTGCACGCTTCCGAGGCGCTGGCGCCACGGGCTCGATGCGGCCGCCGTTGACCGCAGCGGCTACGGCATTGGCACGCGCGGCGATTTCGCGCTCGCGGGCGAAGAAGGCCTCGTCCTCGTCCGAGTCGAACTCGTCGTCGCCCTCGTTGACGAAAAGGGCCGACTTGACGCGAGCAGCCTTTTCCCGCTCGCGGTCGCGACGGCGCCGGGCCTGTTCCTCCAAGGCGTCGTCGTCCACCGGTGCCGCATCCTCGTCCTTGCGGCGCCGCTTGCGTGTCTTCTTGGGCTTGCCGGTATTGTCATCGATGGCCTTGCGCACCGTTGGCCCGCCCATGGGGAAGAGCACTTCGTCGTCTGCTTCGTCGTCGTCGTCATCGTCAAAAGCGGCCTTTTTGCGTGGAGCCGTCTTGCGCTTCAGTTGGTGCTCTGCCAGGACACCCTCTTCGAACGTCGGTGGGCTGAACTCGGCTTGATTAATATAGTGCAGCATGTCTTTGAGGTCGTCGGCGGATAGGTTGCCGGGGATGATCCATGACGATTTCGGCGTCTGCTCAGAGTCGGGATGCTCCAGCTTAAAGCCAGCCAGGTTCATAAGGAGCCGGAGATGGGAGTTCTTGAACATGGCTGTGCGGCAGGCGTCGTCTTCGGGTTTGACATCTACGAGCTGTCAGTGGTCTCGACCGTAGCAAGGGCTGGTTGGGTCAGAAACTTACGAAATACCGGTGGCTCCTTTGGCTCTTGTTCCGCGGGATGCCCTCCATCGGGCTCCTCGGGCGCCTCAGGCGCCTCAGGCGCCTCAAGCGAGGGCATTGCTTCTTGTGCGGCAGCCCATGCCCTTCGCTCGCTCTCAGCATCCGAAAGGACCTTCTTCACCCAGGTGATCAAGTCTCCCTGGCTCTTGTCCAAAAGGGCGCCGACAATAATGGCAACTTGTCGGTCTGGTTCCTCTGTGTGCTTGAAGACGAGCTCCGCACCTGGCTTTGGCTTGCTCGGGCCTGAAATGGTCTGCCGCTCGTATCCGTACTCCAGGAAAAAGGCTGTGCTCTGAAGCTTGCTGAAAAGCATCTCAACAATCAGCTCCGGGCGTTGCTCAATCTTCTTGAAGCACTTGCGCAGTATCTGCTTGACGAGCTCCTCCCAGTCCTTGTAGGCGCTCGAGGCCTTGTCTAGCGGCTGGGGACCCTTGATCATGTTATAAAAGAGGTGAATAATGTCCACCCGGAACAGCATGACGCCCATTTCCTGCTTGAAGGACACGCGATAAAAGAACCTATGTGCGCGCTTGAGCTGCGCATCGTTCAAGTCGTGGTAGTATTTGGTGAATTTGACAAACGTGTCGACAACGCCCTGTGGAGTGAACCTGGAAGCGAACCGATGAAAGTCGAACTTGCGCTCTTTGGTGGTTCGCTCCGCTGTTTCCTGATCATTGTCCGACCCCTCATTATCTTGGTCCCCGTCATCGATGCCGGAGGCTTCCTGGTCAGCCTTCTTCTTTCTGCGCGTGCGCTTCCGTGAGCGGACTTGCATGTCAGCATTCTGTTTCGAGTACGCTTCCAGGATACGAAGGAAGTGATGCACCAACTCTGTGGCCGCGTCTAGATAGCTGAATCCCTGGTCCTTGTAGGTTCTGATAATATTGGCGATTGCGTCGTGTGTAGCTTCTTCGTAAAAGAGACGGCTGAGCACGTTTTCTGCAATCTCCTCATTGTCCTCGTTACCAGAGTCGGCCATCTCCTGCACTGTCAAGAGAATCTCCGTGAAGCATCGCATCACCGCCGTTAACTCGTGCCAGTCCTTATACTCGTAAGACTCGTGCAGTGCCTTGTTGAGAGTGATGAACATTTCCTGGTTGAGCACGCCGGCGACGAGGTTGAAGCTACTGACATCTTCGTTCTTTTGCTTTCCCGACTGCTTGTTCGCCTTGCGTCTCATCCGCTCGGCCTCGAGGAACCACGCCACCAGATAGCAAAACTGTCGTCGGTGATATTGCATGACATGCGGGGCCTCACGATCAATCGACTTGCGGACATGTTGGAAAAGTGGGTTAAATCCTGAGTCGAGAAAGTCTCCCACAAAGGATCGTAGCTGATCGTTTGCGCGCGCGTTGAGCTTGGGCGGCAATCCAAGGTCCTGCTCCTCCTTGTCCGCCTTCCGTGCTCTACGCGGGGGGCGGAAAGTCTTGCTGCTGTCCATCTTTTGGTTCCGCATGCCCGCATCTGCAAGGGCATCTTGACCAGAGAGTGACGACATCTTGCCGTCTTCGCGCTTTACCCAGATCATAGTACCAAAGCGGTTATGTCGAGTTGGACCTTTGCGGTTGTAGGCCTTGAGCATCGAGGATTCCTTGTTCATCATGGCAGAGAGCTCGTTGGCCTTGGCCTTGTTGAGTTGCTGTTCGTTCATAAAAACCTTCTCAATGTCGACCCGCTTGACGAGGTGATAGATGATCTCCATGACGGTGGTGTCCTCTGTTCTAAAATCTTCACCCATGTTGGAAGCGATTGTGAGGAGAACAAGAAATATGTCTTGGTAAGAAAATGCGTCAATGGTGGCGGACCTGGAGATTTGGGATTCGTCGCCGTCGTATTTGACGTTGGGAGGCGGCGTAATCATGGCAATGTTGCGGAGGAAGAAGAGCACCAGCTTGATGACGCCTTGGTCGCGAGCCGTCCGGTCGCCAATAGGTTTTGCCATGCAAGGCAACGCTACGCGAACGGCAGTGTGCAAGATGCGCGCCCCGTCAAAGTTGATGATGGCTCGTTTGTATCCCACCTGGGCGAGCTCCAAGACCGGTATGTGGCGGTGGTGGTTGACCGTCATCCGTTCCTTGTCTCGCTCCAGAGGCCAGGTCAGCGGCACCATGACTTCAAAGCAAGACAGGGCCATCCTTGACTTGAACTTGCTGTCCATGGCATTCTCGGGCCATGTCGCCAGGATGGGGAGCAAATCGCCCTCGATCAGGTTGGCTTCGTAGATGCATCGGGCAACATCCATGCGGTTCGTCTTTTCGTCGTAGAAACGGATCCATCGCTTAATATCTCGCAGCACTTCGAGAGCGTCGTCTCCGAGCTGGTAGCGGCCATCATCTTCCGCACTGATACCACCAAGCTGGACCAAAGAGTGTCAGGAGTCGTCATTCGAGGAAGCTGGTTGTGGAAGCCCATGGCGAGGCAACAAACATACCGCGGAGACAAGACTGTTGATGTGAGCCCGGACTTCTGGATGGACAATATCTGTCGTACCGTCCGCAAGCTCCATGATGACGGCGGCGTGGCTCAATCCTCGGAAGTTGAACTGATGATCATGGCGAGCCGTGGGGCAGCAGCATTGGCTCAAGCAGTTGGCGTTGGCTGGGGCACTTCTCTCGGCCGACGCGTTTTTGACGCGTCAAGTCAGCTCGTGTTTAATGAGTACCTTGTACTCCGTACATATTTACAGTACAAAGTGCGATAAGCCAAGAGCCCCAGTGCGATAAGGAGAACTAACGAAAGCGTTGGCGCTTCGGCAATGGAGTGGGTCCATCCGGGGCAAACCGAGGTTACCCGCCTATGAGCGCATTGGGAAGGGAAGCTTCCCCAGACTCGGCCGGCATCTTGTTGTGGGAGAAGAATAACCTCCACTCCTTCAATCCCTCGTCCTTACAGACAAGACAGGGCAAGGCAAGGCAAGGCAAGGCAAGGCAAGATGGCTGCTTCCATCCTACGCATGCAATCTCTCGGAGCTGTGCGCCAGGTGCGCTACTTCAGCTCCTCTCCCCGCCAGCTCGCTGCCGCAGAGGTCAAAAGCCTAGGCGTCATCGGCGCTGGACAAATGGTTCGTTCCCTCGTCCAGCATGTGATTGGGTTGAAGAATTGGCAATTGACACGCACCACACAAAACAGGGTCTTGGAATCGCCCTCGTAGCTGCACAGAGGGCCCGGGTTCCCGTTACCTTGGTTGATTCCTCGCAAAAGTCTCTGGATAAGGGAATGGCATTCGCTGGTGAGCCGACTCCCATATGGCCTTGCTCTATCGGCATGCTTACCCGGCACAGACAAGCTGTTATCCAAGGATGTCTCCAAGTCCAGGCTTACTCAGGAGCAAGCCGACCAAGCCCGTTCGCTCCTCACTCCCAGCACCAAGATAGACGATCTATCATCGGTCGATTTCGTCATTGAGGCAGTTCCCGAGCTACCAAAGCTCAAGTTCGACATCTTTAGCAAGCTCGCCCAGATCTGCCCCAAGCACGCAATCCTGGCCACCAACACCTCCTCCATTTCCATTACGCGCATCGCAGCAGCCACCACTTCAGACCCGACCGACACCTCGGCCTCGTCCCGTGTTGTGTCGACCCACTTCATGAACCCCGTCCCGGTGCAAAAGGGCGTTGAGATCATCAGCGGGCTACAGACGAGTCAAGACACGCTTGACACGGCCATTGAGTTCTGCAAGAAGATGGGCAAGGTCACTTCTGTATCCGCCGACTCCCCTGGCTTCTTGGCCAATCGCATCCTGATGCCTTACATCAACGAGGCTGTCATCTGCCTCGAGACTGGAGTCGGCGATCGCGACTCGATTGATGCCATCATGAAGAATGGCACCAATGTGCCCATGGGGCCCTTACAGCTCGCTGATTTCATCGGCCTGGACACCTGCCTCTCCATCATGAAAGTGTTGCACGAGGAAACGGGTGACTCCAAATACAGGCCCAGCGTGCTCCTTGGCAAGATGGTGGACGCTGGCTGGTTGGGCAAGAAGAGCGGCAAGGGATTTTACGACTATTGATTCGGGAGCCTGGCCCTTCGATGAGCAACATAGAAAATCGCGGTTCTGGTTTGCGTGGATACTTATCCATATACATGCATGCCTGATAGATTTATGCAAATGCCAATTATTCTCAACGTCAACGTCTAACCGGTGCCTTCCATCGTGGCCTACGGTCGAGGACTGTAACTAGACAGCGAATTCTCATAGTGCGCCGCAATGATGAACTCGACTTTCAAAGTCATCGCGCGGAGAATGTAAGTGCAATGCATGGGCCACGAAGCGCAAGGCAGTGACGGTTTCCTACTAACGATACGAAGCGGTCAAAAGATGTTGCCTAACAAAAGACCAGGGAGCTGGTAGAACAGAGCAGCATCGCAACAAGACTCATCCTAGTGGGTGGAGGGCACGGCAACTAATTAATTTCGGTAGGCAGGGAGCAAAATAGTAATGAGATGTAAAAAGAGCAAAAAATCAAGTTCCCCGAAGCCTGGTTCGAACAGGCGACATTGAGATAACGATTAACCATTACAGTCTCACGCTCTTCCAACTGAGCTATTCGGGGATTATTAGTGATCTCACGTGATATATTTGACTACTAAGAGAATATCTAAACCCTGAAATTTCCGAATCATATCCCGCGAACATCACTTATCAGCATCACGGCTTCTGTCCTCATTACCGCCCCCCATCGGTTGGGAAGGATCCAGATCCGAGACCGAAATGACACGGCCTCACCGGGGCATTTGCCCCTCTGACTCGCCCCAGCCTTGAGGGAAGACGAGAAAGATCCTACATCGGCTGTGCTTGGGCGATAGGTCACAATGCTTGCAGTGACATGTTTCTCGCATTCCTCACAGCTTGGTACCTGCCTAAGGTACCTACCTACCTAGGTACCCAGGTAAGGTACGCTCCGTGGTCGCATACGCTTGGAATCGGATCATACAAGCACACATCACGCATTCCTTTGTTCATCCTTCATGCGATGGGTGCCCGACTATCATCACCTGGGCATAGGCCTGTTGTAGATGATATATCACAGTTGATAGTATCTCGATTGCCGACTAGCAGAGAATGTCCTCTGGATCGCTCGGCCATCTTCGCGGGAGCCCAAGATTGAATGCAAACCAAACGTAAAAGATAGATCATTGTGCAGATCGATCCCGTGAAAACCCACATCCTGATGCTGAGTTCGTTATCCCGGCATCACAATGGTCCGATGTTCAGAGCTGCTCAGGGGGGCAAAGAACTAAAAGAATTGCCTGACCGCTTCAGGATGTTACCTGGTCCTTGTCTGTAGGAGCCGTCTTGAGAATCATCATACAGTATAAACACGCGTTCTTTGTGCAGGAGCGCGGGGCGTCTGGCGATGTAACCCGAGCAGATCCATCCATTATGGTACAATGCCATAGTGGAAAGGCCGCGTTTGGCTTGCAACCTGGTTCCTGGTCGACCCAGAGAATCTTCAAGCGGGATCGTGCGTCTAGTGTTGCAAGTCTGCTACAACACTGCGATTGCAGCGCCACCTGCATTGCAGAGTCCTTATCGAGATTGGGACTTCGGCGGTAACGAAGATCCAAGTCGGAACCACATCTATTCTGGGACCCGAGTAGTGCCGTAATACTGTATGTTTGATGAATATGGTCCATATTCTTTCTTGTGACTCTCACTGATGTGGTCAATGAGATTCCAAAAGGGGCCAGGAAGGAAAGCCTCTGAACAAACTTCCCATGGGACCCTCGACCCTCCAAGAAAATGAGATCGATATACTCCGCAGTCGTCAGGTTGAGTTGGTCGGTGCAATCAAAGTTCAGGCGGGTGTAGGGACCCCTTGGGGCATATGTATACATACCAGTGAAGGCCATACCATGTAGACTTCCTGGCGGATAAAGCAATATTCGTTGCCGGGCCACCTTACACCGGATATGATCCTCTTCGTCCTACTTTCTCAAAGCTAGACCGCCCCCATTTTGCTTGAATTGGCCGATCGTTAGTTAGGTAGCACCTATGAAGCTGGTGTGGACATTTTCTTGTTATCACGGATACCCCAGGGATGAAACATGCATCTGGGGCAAGCATCAGGCGAGGCTGGGGTATCCCTGGCCAAGTCGAGCTGTATGTACATCGGTTCCGACCTGGCAGCATGTGAAAAGCCGAGTTTCAGTCCTACATAGTAGTAGAGAAGCCAGGGAGCACTCTAATTGCGCGTTTCGGCCTCGGCGAGACCGTTGGCTACATTTGCCGGAGGTCAGCGTCTAATAAGGCGTAGCTAATCGAGGCGTACCGAGAACGAGAGGCCAAAGCCCAAGTATTCGTACCATGGGAGCCGCTGAGTGATCCGTGTGGCTTGGACCAATGCACTGGAGTAGAGCCTAGCATGCCGAGGTTTATGTTGCGCCCAACAACGGTATTCTGCTTCCTTATCCTGAGAATCCCAGCGCAAGACTACGGCAGTCACTAGCTGATCGCTCAGATATCGGGTAGAGATGGGGAACGAGCGTCCCGTTGCACCCCGGCGAAGCAACGTGTGTACCAACGCAGCTCGGGAGCCTCACGTTGATTGAAAGAACAACGCTATGGTGCCCCTAGGGCCCGAGAGAGCGGCTAGATGGGCGAGTCGACAATGGCATAGGCAACATCTGCTTATTCTAGATACATGGCGAGGCTTAGGTGACAGGCGACATACGAAGTTGTGGATGGCCAAAATAAGGGCTTTGTCTATATTAAGGCTCGTGAGGCACAGCCACACAAAGACAAGGAATGCTCTCGCACAGCGCTGATACTCTGTGAGAGCAGTATGTCATACTGGGTTTCGCATGAAATAGGACTTGCCTGGGTTGTATTGGAAGCAAGATAGAGGACAGACGTCGCGAGGCGACCGGTACTTCAAGATGACCTTTGCTGTGCTGTGTAAGTACGCGCTGTAGTGCAAAGCGCGGGTTAACTGGGACGAGGGCAAGGTATTGTGGTATAACAGATCTGTGCATACATATCGCGTCAGCCATACTACTACCTCATGTCCCTGTCGCATCGGTAGTAATCCTGCAACGGTGTAATCCCTGTTCCCTGCATGGAATTGACGATGCGCCTTCTGGATAATTTCCCAAGTAAGGGGCTATCAAGGGACTTTTCGTTCAGACTGGAGGATTTTAACCTTTGTGGTGCAGTAGAACTTGACAGGGCCGGCCATCGTACCATATGACGACGATTGGCGGACTCCATATAACGTTGTATGTACCAATGCACTTGCGGTCAAGGGCGTGTCCTTCAGGATCAGAATTGGGCACCGGGCAGAGAGCCCCCTGCTCCGGACCAAATTAGGCGTTGGAGCGGGCCGGGCGTCTCGCTGGGCTCCTTGATGCTGAGGGACGGTCTATGGGCCCTTGGGTAGTGCCGGTAGCTTCGGCTATTGACCACGGCGGCTTGGTCCTCAATCTGACATGTCTGTCGGCAACTGGAGCAGCGGCCTGGCAATCTGGGTGCCTGGCTGTTGTTAGTAAGGCTGAGACTCCATTGTGAGAAAGCTGGGACCCATGCCTGGGGTCTGGCCAACGAGACTCACGGTGGTAGTCTCGAAAGGTTACTCAATTTGATCCAGCGAACATGTAACAGTCTATCGGGATGGCGGCTGATCTAGTTGATGTTAGAGGCAGCAAGTGAACAAACGCGTGGGGAAGTGGTATATGATTGTGCGTGCATTGTCATGGTAATAGCACATTCATGCTCCATCTCGATATATCCGGCCCTGCCTCTCTCGGCGTGGCTGCCATGGCGGCACCTGATGGCAATTATAGGGGCCTATTGCAGATAGGTTGACTTTCCTTGAGGGGTCCCAAATGGACGGTGCCTCCAGGGAAGCGAATAGAATCCTGCAGTTACCGCATGAGTGATGCTGTGACAGAGAGTTGTGCGAGCGCCAGTGATCAGCGAGGCGACTCTCGTGTTTGACGTTGCGGAACGCAGATTGGCGAGGCGCCGCGGCTGTCTGCCACTGACTGTCACATCACATCGCTCCACGCCACAGACGTTGGCATTGGCGTTGGCGTGTGTAGGAGTGAGACATGGCCGTTGTCCTACACCAACTAGGTAGCCTCTCCAGCTCTATCATGCAGCCGCGCAATCGGAGTGCGCAAGCGGAGTGCACAAGCGGAGTGCTGTCTGCAAGCCAACCAGGGACAAAAAGGCGCACTGCATAGATACACATTGGCTTAGACTTGTGCTAAGCAATCCCAGACTGGTTTCCCCAGCTCAAATAGCGAAAGGAACGAACCAGCGGGCGCCCGACGAACTGGATCGCAGGGATTTGGCGGCCGCCAGGAGAAATGAAGGACCCTGATGCACTGGGACGAGATCCACATAAGACAAAGTCTTTGACAACGCGGTGGCTGACATTATTAGCACACGTCTACTGTGTAGGTAGTGGCTGGCTGCGGCTCTGTCTCGAAAGCGATTCGAGTCGTGGTCAACGCCGAAGCGATTGTCAAGGTCATCCAAAGTCCTTTTCGCTTGTCGTGGATAGCAATCGCCAGTAGGCACCTTGGTCTCTTGTCTCTATGCTTTTCCCGACAGAGTAGCGCGCTGTAAAGAACAAATGGCCATCTCCACTAGACAAAGGAATGAAACACTAGGCTGTCGTCGAGAAGTCAGTTCTATACAATCAGGCGCTACCCACACATGTAGATGTAGGTGTATCCGCAAGTGACGAGGCTTTTTGTTGGCGAGAAGAAGGTGGGATACTTGCCTACGACGTATGTATGTACTGTTCCCCCACTGACTGCACAAGATGAAACCATGAAGCCCTCGCCAGTCCACCCGCCATCCTACATCCCTGCGGCAGGGCTTTCTCAGAAACGCGGCCGGACGGGTTGCACGTTCCTTTTTTGGCTTACCTTCCTCTCCTTTTCTCCTCAAGCTCCTTCTCTTTCACCACAGGTCCCTATCCATGTATGTAATTTCTATGGTAGGTACGGATTAGGTATGGTAGGTATGGTAGGTACAGTAGGTAGGTATACCTAGGCAGGTGCGTACCCGAGATTTCGGGTTCTTGCTTTTTCAGAAGCCACGGTAGTTGCACTGGCCGTTGAAACATGGAAGACACAGAACACGTCAAGCAAGAAGTTGCAACGAATTATACGAACCTGCATAACCACTTTTCTATAATCGTTCACAAACACCCGATCCTCGATCCTCGAGTGCTCTGCCTAAGGTACCTACCTAGGTAGGTAGGTAGGTAGGTATTTCCATGCCTGCTGCCATTTCTCGTTCCCGTTCTCAAAAGGTGCAACCTTCTGACCCAGTGACGGGAGTCGAGGTAGCAGCGGCGTGCCACGAAAGACTCGCCCGCACATGGGCTTGGGACGGCCCTGGCCATGTGCTTCAATCAGATCGACCAACTGGCTTTCCGTTTCCGCACCTCGGAGCCACGCTATCCTAAGCTTCAACAATGCAGCACGCCGCTGGCTGGTCCGAACCGCCGGCCTTTTCCAATTTCACTGCCGCGCAGGGCGAGACGTTGCAACCTCCAGAATTCGCTTGCGCCGAGGCGAAGCGTCCCGGACCCTCGGCGCGGTATACACACAGGCATCCCCTCGCTCGGCATTGACAGACTACGTAATTGCCATCCTGAATTGGCCACGGCATGATTCAGCCCGGAGCCAAGCTCTGGCCGCCTTGGCCTTGACACTCACATGCTCTCCGGGCATATTCGACCAATATGCACCCTGTAGGGATACACTAGGTCTAGATCGTTTACGCCCGCCCGGCCGGGGGTTTCTGCTTGTTGCTTGCATGTGGCGCCTCTCCACCGCATCGTCCTCGTTCATGTGCCGTCTGCGTTCAGATTGGCAGCAGACAAGATCCAGCTCTTGCGAATCCTGCTTTCACGATACCTCAGAGATGTGACATCTCGAGTTGGGATATGCTATTCCCATCTTGCGCTGTACGCGAGAGGACGGTCCGCGCTGTCTGAAACGGGACACCGACTGGTCATCCAGCCCATTTGTTCCACCCACGTCCCGTGTGCTGTCGGAAGGAAGCGCTTCTCTGCCCTTGTTGGTCTTCATCCGCCTCACCTTGCTTCGCTGCCCTTGTTTCTACGTTATGTGTGTCTGGCTCAGAGACCAAACCCCCATTCTCCATTCTATTCGGCAGGGGAGGGACCATGATCAGCCACAGGATCTTGTGCTAAAACGGTCATCCCCTCAACAGCAGCAGCGTACTGTTGCATCAGAATCTGGATTACGCAACGCTTGATCCTCTGCAGGACGACCTCTTCGGAGTCTCCTTCTGCGCCCGTACGCTGCCTTCCGTTTTCTTGGGGAATTTTGTTTTGGAACGACATCCTTCATGGAACCGCCACGGCTTCTTCCCCTTGGCACCCCTGTTTGGCTTGTGTCAGGATCGATATGCCCGCACCCCTGCACCCGACCAAGCCTGCCACCCTCCGCGTCACACCCATTCACCCTCTATTCTCACCTCTCTGCCCCTCACAGTTCCCACAGCGCACGCC
Organism: Pseudonectria foliicola; assembly: GCA_003693505.1. NCBI lineage: Eukaryota > Fungi > Ascomycota > Sordariomycetes > Hypocreales > Nectriaceae > Pseudonectria > Pseudonectria foliicola. The sequence goes on along the minus strand of QUZD01000003.1, from coordinate 688,772 downwards.
TATTGGTCTAAAGCTGAGGCGACTATCATCTCATCAATCGTGGTGTGCAGCATGGAGTCAACGGTGCGGACAGAAGACACACGGCTAATGTAATAAAGGACCGACGGACAACTCACCTACACCCCGGCCTTGACGCTGAGTACCTATGCTCCCTTGATGTACTGTACGGTTTGTACAATTTGTAGGAACAACAGTTCTGGGCGGGGGTATATGGCTATAGCCTGCCTAGCCGTCAAGACCCGAATGAAGAGGGATATAGGATATAGACAGCTGGCCAAGGTACACTACTCCAGTGGCCTCGGATGCTTCGACACACAGGGCACAGCCGTTGCTGAAGATCTTTGCTACATAACAAAGCCCGACCCCGCTCTGCCATGGCAGCATGTTTTTAATATTTGGAAGCTATGGTGGACATGTTATGCACAGCCGCTGCGTGCAATTGTCACATTGTCTCATTAGCACACGAGGGGTTGAAACAGAGGACGAGCACAGAGACAAGGGAGGGGCGTGTACGCCCATGACGCTTGTTTGATCCATGACCAAGGTACGGCAATGATGCTGCCTCAGAAGTCAGAACGTGCACCGGATCACCCGCGCCAGGTACCAGCGGAGGTAGCCCCCCACATATCGGAAGCCTCGTACAGGGCTTTGGGCCAGGAATCAGTCTCAATACTGGCCGCCACACCCTCTCGTTGTGTCGAATCGACGCTGCCGTCTCCAAGACAGGGATTCTTCCGAGGGATGACCTGGTATATTCCACATTACGGGGCCCGTCCGTAGTGGAAGCGACCGTGGACAAAGGTCGATCACTGTCCCGCCGAGAAAAGAAACGTTTGGTGCTTGGGACTTATACCGTAAAACCCCAACTTTGACGTTCGACTCCTAGGATTGTTCGTTGTTCCTATTCTCAGCCCTCCATCCTCAAACCTGCGTCCTAGACTCGGAGCCATTCAAGTCCTGAACCCACATCTTTTGGGTCGATCCGATACTCAAGTGCCTTGTCCCCGCCAACGGCCAAGTTCTAGCTCTGCCTGATCAGGAATATATCCGTCACATCACGTCTTGCCCTCCAAGCCCATCTCCACGAGTTCGTTGCGTCTGAGCTCCCCCTACACTCATTACATACCTTTTCACTTGTGGTCTCTTCGCTTCTCTTCTCTTCTATCCTCTTTCACAGTACACCGTTGCCGCAGCTGCCGAATCAACTTCACGTCTACACTAGTTTCCCTCTCTAAAGCAGTGTTGCAGCTTCTCCTCTTCTTCTGGACACCTCGGTCTGTAAGCCTGCGAGGCTACAAGCTCAGCACCACGTCCCTTCTGACCTCACCACAGACGAGTCTCTCTTTTGTTTAAACCGGCTTTCGACAACAGCTCTCAGTCTTTACCATACATAACCTCAACGTGGCATATTATATTCGTCGGGCCTTTGCTGTAACCCACTTCGCACAAATGCTTGTTACTAGGCCATACGATTCCGATCACAGCCGCTGGCCTTTTGGCAAGTTCGATTCCTCCCACAGATCACCCAGCCCACACATGCCGAGCCTTCACGATTCGTCGTTGTCTGGCCCAGGAGATTGGCAAAGCAAGAGTTACGGCCCTCCTGGGGCCAATACCGCGTCACCTCAGCCACCTCGGCAAGAGGCAAGAGACTCTCCGACACGACAGATTGGGTTTGGTGGAGGCGGAGAGCTGGTGCCCAGGCCTCAAGAAGGGGGAGAGAGTCGACCATCAGCTTGCTCGGACGAGGTTGTCGGGGCTGGCCAAAGGCATAACGTACCCAGCTCGGCAATTCATCAGCCATACAACCAACCTTCTGCTAGCCAAGAGCTCCAAGCGCAGCTCACGCCACCTGTGCAACGTGGCAAACCGGACTCGGCCAAGGACGAGGATGAGGATGATTATGACGACGACGATATCTTGGAGCCCGAAGGAGAAATTTCCCCTCGGACAGCAGCAGAGCGAACCGCGGCTCGTCGGAAGATGAAGCGTTTCAGGTACGGCTGCTTAAATATCAATCTTTGGGGAAAGAAATATTCTAACATTTCTCAGACTCACTCACCAACAGACGCGATTTCTCATGAGTGAGTTTGCAAAGCAGCCTCACCCCGATGCCGCCCACCGCGAACGTTTGTCGAGAGAGATACCGGGACTGAGCCCTCGACAAGTTCAGGTTTGGTTCCAGAACAGGTATGTCAGCCCTCATAAAGAGAGTCTGTCTTGATGCTAATGCTCTCCTAGGCGTGCCAAAATTAAGAGACTGAACGTGGATGACCGTGACCGTATGATAAAGATGAGGGCTGTTCCCGACGACTTTGACAATGTCCGGGCACTACATTCTCCGTACGGCGCAGTTCATGGCTTAGGGGGGGCTATGCCACCACCCGCTGAATATGGCAGTCAGGCCTACGCAGAGCACATGATGAGGCCACTGATGGTCGATGTTCGAAGGCCAGAAGTCAGCGACCACTCATCTCCCTCTGTTATGGCTGCTAGTTTTACAGGGATTGGTTTCAACGCCAATGGGAATATGAACACATCCGACATGATATCGCCAGCTTCGTCAGTATCCAATGATCGATTCCAGTATGGAAGCACAGTTTCGAACAGTTTAAGTGGCGCACCAAGAACTTCGAACCCATATGGGTCTCCAGGCGCAGTAGATGCCACAATGGATGCGAACCGACAAAGCATGCGCCCCATCCAGTCTCTGCATCTACGGGAGTCTGTGTCTCGGGCGAGATCCGAATCTGCTCACTATCCATTGCGCTCCGGCCTGTCGTGGAAGGGGGATACTATTGACTACGCTCCTTACCAAGGAGGAAACTCGAGTGCCGGCGTTGCTGAGCGAAACTTGTCTTCTCATGCAATGATGGGCACAAATCCAAGCAACCTTGGTACTTTTGAGATGGGAGCATTCTCCAGTGGGTAGCCTATGCATGAGACTCCCTTCTATCTGCTTCTGGCTGACCGTTACACATTAGATAGTTCGACACCGGCGCCACCAGGCACCAACTTGCCTGGCATTGAGTCTCCCCATAGCCGGCCACGTCTCCGAGCCGCAACAGCAACTCTTCCATTGAACATGGACTACCGTGACCAGTATCGTCCTGGGGCCCAGATGCCGACTTCACAAAACCCATTGCGCTCTACTCCGTCGTCCGCCCCCTATAGCTCTTCGATTTACACTTCTGGTTATTCGTCCACGCCCATTCCAGCTCTCAACGACTTCGCACACGGAAGCATGAACGCACGAACATCTGCGTCAGAACGAGCCTCTGTAAGCTCGCCGAGTGGCTTCGCACATGGCCTGCAGGCCAGTTTGCAAAACCAGGGCCCAAGAGCTGCAATGGAGCCCACTTTTGGAAACGTACAGATGCACTCTGACCAAGGGGATGGATTTCAAGGAACCTTCCACAGGCGAAAGAGAAGCTTAACACTGCCTGCAGGGTTGCCGACACCGTCGGGCATTCCCCGTTCAGCCTTGTATGGAGGGGCCCGGTGATTCCATCCGGTGCTTGTGACGCGTGTGGCTAGAAGCCTTGGCTGCAGGGCGACATTTATCCATCGGAGTTGGACCCCTAGAGTATCAGCTCGTGCCCAACGCCCACCCCCTTCTTCTTCTTCTTCCCTTTTTTCCCTTTGTTTTTCTTGTGTGTCTTCACTTCTAACCTCATGTTTCTTCTCCGGGTTTTTTTTCTTGTTCTTTTCTGTCATTTCTCTTCTCTTTTGCAACGCAGCTTTTCTGACCGCGACCAGCCATCATTTGCAGCATAGCGAGATGGTTTGAGCTCATTCTACTGGTTTTTATTGCTCTTTCTTTTGTCAACAATGAATTTCTGGCGCATGACAACGATTGTGCACACATGGGTTTGGGTAGCAAGCTGGAGTTATTGTTTCGAATTTATTCATGGCTGGGATGTATACAGGGTGTTACGATGATGATCTTGAACTCGAATGGCCGGTCAAGAATATGACAAGGGGTTATGGAAACTGGCTGGATCTGGACTTCTTGTTATGGAACAAGCGGCACATTAGACTGATGAGGGGACCACTGGCCCAGGAAGATGTTTCGAAGAACTCCCCAGGACCATCATGTATCGATAAGCAATGTCCAAACCACTGGGTGTCTGTAAGGACTATCAGCTTGGCAGAGATACTTAAGACAGCAACCTCATTCGCAATTCGTTGTGGCGAGATTAGCTTAGGGAAGCGTCAACCGAACCCGACAACGGGTCATTTCTACCACAATGAGACATGTTTTGAATACAATATCGCATCTCAACAGATAGATGACCTGCTCCTGGGATGATTGTTCGGCAGATACTTGATATACCATAAAGAGAGCACCTGCCAAGACCATCTATCAGCTGATTTGTGGCTGGGGAAAACAGTGGATGGTATCACGAAGCGGAGTCGTCAAAGATGGGAAGTCAGATGAAATGCCAAAGTTTCCTCCCGCAAAGCCAAGTGGTTATAAGCCGAGTGCTTAAAACAGCAAGCATGACATATAGGTTTACCAGATGTAAAGGTGTCATCACAGGGATTGAGTGCTCGGTGTTGATAGGCAATTGTTGAAGTGGTTGGATCGACTTACGCAATTGTGCGACCGGAGGCAGGATATCAGGAGGTTGCACTTGCTGCACGCCCATATGGTGGTGTTCCAGTCGAGAACAGATACGGATGAGGTAGGATGGTATGTCACTTGCATCAGGTCATCACCGCATCATGGTAGCCGCACGAGGGGCCCTCGTGGTGATGGTTTTAGGCAAGGTTGTTTTCTTCTGAACCACGCATCCGAGAGTGTCAGCAGCGTAGAGATCGAGCAGGCTGGCGAATTTCGAGGATGCGAGTGGTAGTTTGGTTATTTGTTAGAGAGAAGAAAAGAGAGGAAAAATTCGGCGCAGTCGTGAAACTGAATCTTATCGGAAATTTGAGATCACGTGCCTTGTACGTTGTATGTAGATCTGGCAGCGCGCTTGTTGCACAACAATAGGTACCCTAGAGACGAGGCTGGCAGAACTGGGAGGGCCTTGTGGCACAGGCGTCAAAGTCCGCTCTATCGTGTGGCTTGCTCTCGATTCAGCCGCAGCGTTCGCTGGCAAGAGTGGGGTGTGCTGACTGCTGAGCGCCAATGAGAGAGGGGTGCGTCTAGCAGTGCTAGGCGGGTCGTGCCTCCCTCTCAGTCTTTGCCAACCCTTTTGCCGGGCACTTCCATCGGGGCCACCGCCGCTGGAAGCTGCCTTGTTTCTCAGGCTTCAATGTTCTGCTCCCTCATTCCACTCCACCTTCACACCCTTCACCCACCCAACTCAACCTCCATCAACCGCCCTACAATCGCCTCCTCAGGAACCAACTCTCGCTCCCCCAGCGACATTCGCCCGTTACACCTCACATCAGTCGAATCTCCTACTCAGAACTCCCTCTCGACCATCTTTTCTCGGCTCGCCCTTCCGTCGACGTCCCTCCGTTCGTACCCGAGGAAGAACCACCCCAGTGCATGACGTGAAGCAGTTGAAAGCGGAGCGCAGCGCAGCGACACTTCGCGCGGCGGCCGGCGCGCACTCGCCCTACTCTTCTTCGTGGAGACGTCCACCATGTCGTTCCATCCTCAGACGCCTCAGAGTCCCTCACAATTGTCGTCCGGGACCTCGGACCCCGTCGCCACCGTCGCCAGCTCCATGGCCGCCACGGTCAACACCCTGCCGACCCCAGCCCACAGCGTCAACGGAAGTACCTCCCAAACCGACATCATCATGGCCGACGACACCCCACAGAAGCGGAAGCGCTCTTTGGACTACGCTAGCGACCGTGAGCAGAAGAAGGTCCACCTCGAGGAAAGCAAGCTGGGCATTGAGGACCTGCATCTCGATGTTGGGAAGAAATACCTGCTTTGCCAAACTCGTAAGACTCCCTTCGCCGTCTTCCTGCTGCTCCTTCGTAGCACGTGGAACTCGCGAGTCGCGGGGTTACTGTTGTGATGCTAGCAGAGAACTGTGTGTTAACTTTCGTCTTTCCCTTTAGCGCACCCGGAATCCCTACCGCGGACCTCGGACGATCTCTATGAGATGTTCAACCTCATTGGTCTCGCTGCCGAAGTTGCACGAGAGAAGCCCAACGGCGAGAAGAACGCACTGCGGAAGACATACAAAGGTCACATCAAGCGATTGGGCGTCGCTGGCCACTTTGATGTCCAGAAGAAAAAGGAGGATGCACCCTCAGAGTTCATGTCTATGCTGCAGGTGCCCGACCTAGAGTGGAACGTCCATCAGGTCAAGGGCCGTGAGATTAGCGACGGCTTATCAGAGACAACCCTTTCGAGCCTCGGACGCGCAATGACCATGGCAAAGGGGCCTATAGCCAAGAACCTCTGGGATGCCTCTGTGCTCGGTGAGCTGGCGGCGCCAGTAAATGGAGATGCCGCCAAGCAGACATCTTCTGCAAAGCCGAGCGCGCCGAACACGCCTCTGCCAGGCCCCCAGAGTGCCGTTGGTCGATTGAAGTCGCAGATTGCTCCAGGACAAGATCCTTTGCGACCTCGACGCAACATCAAAAAGCGAACATATGGAGACAGTAGCTACGAGGGCTACGGCGAGGGCTTCCCGGATGACGAGGCAGGAATGGAAGCCGGTTACTCTACGGGAGAGGGAGAGGGTGGACAGAAACGTCGCAAAAAGGTAAGGCTTTGCTTTCTGATGGACGCTCCCAGCCCTCAGTTGTTAATGCTTGAAGCTTAGAACCCTGGAAACGCTTCGCCGTATCCAAGCGCCATGCGTCAACAGAGCTACGGTCCCGGCATGGTTGGCGCATGAGTCTTCTTGACCGTGATAGGTTCTTTGGACAGTGCCGTTCAAGAAGCTGGCCCGACCTGGTCCGACCTGTTGTCCCTCTGCTCAGCATCATCAAGCGCGAGACGCTTCGCCTCTCTGGATGACCTTATGCGATATCTTTCTCCCTCCTTGCCGCTTCTTCAGCTGCACTTTACTGCGCCCGGTTTGCTGCGCTCTTCCACACACTACGTACAGGATGTTGTTACGATACACGAGCACCCTATCCTTCATGAGGAAACAAAGACGAACATCAAAACAAACGAAATGAGAAAAACACTAAAAAAAAAAAAGAAACCGATCTCCTGCTCATCCAATTCACAATTGCAGTTTCCCCCTTCAACTTCACCGAGTTTGTGTTTATTCTAGTGGCATTCTTACTCTTATTACTGGCTTTTATTTTTCTCCTTTTCCCTCTTATCAAAAAGACGGAGAAGGACTTCGTCTGTACAGCACGGCGTTTTTGGGCAATGGTGTGCGGGGGCGGTTTTCGGTCTGCTACGAAGACAGGGTGGGCATTGCATTTGGAAAAGGGGGACACAGAGGGCGGTGGAAGAAATGCGACGTATAGTTGCGCTTGCCTCTTCCCTGACCCCCCTGACAACTCCCCCTTTTTTGTTTTTGTTTTCTTGGGTGGGTCTGCAGTTCAGTTTCCTGCTTTTCTTCTCCTACCAACCTTCTCGTGTCTTTGTTACCCTTGTTGTCTCTTCTTACACTGATGTTTTTTATTTGCGACTTACAAGAGCTATGAGTGAGAAAGGGATGGATGCCAGTTAAAAAAAATCCTTCACCGGCCCGGCTTGGGGACAAGGGGGAACGTCGCCAAGCACATTATACGATGAAATGGATTCATCGTGGACGCCGACCTGCTGTCAAGGCTGGGAAAAGGCCCCCAATGGCGGGAGGAACCCACAGCGCGGCAAAATGCCTGGATGTGGCCTTTTATTTTTTGGTTTAGACACCAGTAGATTCAAAATGATGCCTGGTTCAGCGAGACTGTGTCGTGATTGACCCAGTATGAAGTGATTGTTGGAAATTGTAGAGATCGCTGTTTGTGACGAACCGAGACACGCCAGCAACTCTATGTGCACGAGTACAGGCCATGAAGCAAGAGGTTTGTAGCAACTACTATCAACTCAAACGGCATCTTTATCAAGTGATTAGTTTATCTATCAAGCGCGGTCATATATCAAGCGTCTTCCCATACACTAAAGTCATCGTTTGTTTCTAGATACAAGTGGTTCGTGGCCCAGGATTAAGTCGCCATCTCCCAGCTCATTCTGCTGGTTGATGGCGATTGAAATAATACAGTCGTTACTAAGTTTGTTTGTGACAAGCCAGATATTGTAAGGGGCAAGAATGTCCGTCATCAAGACTGCGATAGATATTCGTTGCCAAAATTCCCGTTTTCCACTGATGGGTATGCGCCGCCACTCATCTCAGCCCAATCCCAATCCAGGGACATGGGCAAGGCAAAGATGTCTTGCGGTAGCAGGGGTTGCTGGAAAACGCCTTCGGGGGGGAGTGGTGGTGATTGCATATCGTTGGCGAGGGCAAATGGATTTAGTTCGCCACTCTGGACATAGGGCGGCATGTGGTGCTCCTGTGGCCAGCCAGCCGAAGCAACAGATAGAGTAATGTCGTTTGGCCCGCCATTCGTCATTGGGGAGTAGAAAGGGTCCTCATCGGGCCTGTGTGGTGACGAGAAGTGAGTCTGGTCGGTGTATCCAGTTTCGGCAGATTGGCCGCTGCCCGAACCACTCGGGGAAGTGTTTGGTGCAGAGGCAGACTTTGCTGGCGATTGCCTAGGGGTTTCCCCTGCTGGTTTCATGTTTGTCGGAGTCGGCCCCGATGCTGAAGATGACGAGCCTGTTCCGTCCTGATTCTTTCGCTTCCGCCGCGAAGACTGCTCTTTCTCTGCCTTGTCGATGATGACCTTGGCAATACGCTCGAATTCCGAACATATGCCCAGCATGCGATGGACACCTCCCTGCTCTGCTTCCTGGCCGAGCATGGATAAGAAGCTCACAACCACGTTCATGAGTCGCGTGTCTGATCTTGCACGGCTATCCAACGGATTTTGCAAAATGTTACCAAACAAGGTCACAAGCGCAGTAACCGGAAAGTACAAGATCAACCTAAGACGCGTCAATAAAGCACGATTAAGGGAGTATTGAAATGACGGCTGCTGAAGGTTACTCACCACACGCAGGAGAAGTCACCCTGAGGGACATATTTTAGAAGCGAAACCGATGCTCTCGCCGCAGCGGTGCAGAGGGACGCTGACGAGAAGATTCTCGGGTTCAGTGGTTTTGCATTGAGGCCTTGTATCGCGTAATTGGAAAGCCGACTTGTCCAATAACCGTGGTGGACGGACATGCGGTGTATCGTGGTCAGGCAGTTGTAGTAGGTCAGATGGAGCACGACAACATGGACGATGAGGGGTGTGTGGTTTGCCTTGATGTCGTGCTCGGGGCGGAAATCGATGGGAATGCTGTCCTTCCATTCTTCCAGCTTGCGGTCGAGTTCGCCAATAGTGTTGAGAAGCTCGCCCTCTGACTGCTTGGTAGCGTGAACGGAATACAAGCGCTTGTAAACCTCACTCTCGATAACAGCAAATTCGCACATGACTCGAAACAAATTCATCTTTCCTTTTCCGTCGGCGAGCGGGATGTTACCAATATTGTCGGCAGGGTCAGCATCCGGTAACTCGACGCTCATATCGTCGTCGTCTTGGGCTGGGGGCCGGCCGGAGCGAAGGCAAAGATCTTTGTCGAGCATGTAGGCAATCCAAAAGACACGTTTTCTTTGCTCGATTTCAATAGGATTCAGATTAAAACCAGTACCGCGCTTATGGAGACCTATGCTGTGAGCAAGGCGGATGGCGGCAGCAATGAGGAGAAATGTTGGTTGTGGATTGGGCGTCCCTTGCATGAACAGGGCCATCCCGAGTAGAGCCTGGACGCTCAGTAAATCCGTGTTGCGCATGGTCAGCTCGGGGAAAACACCCATGGCGTTCTTAAGGTAGCTCCAGGACTTGTTGTCTTCTTCGCGAGGAACAATGTTGCTCATGACACGTAATCGGTGAGCGATAGCAAGGGCGATATTTAGACTTGCCCACCATCCAGAGCCATGATAGGGGTCTTGGGAGTATTGACGTTCAACCAAGTGCATGAATGTGGGTTGGTGAAAGAGTGGAAAGATGCAGTTGAAGTTTTCGAAGTAGTCCTTGAGAAGGGACATGGCCTCTGCCTTGCCGGGCAATGGCCGGAAAACTGGCCGCTGGAACAAGTCGTCGAACACTTCGGGCCTCCAATTCGTCCACTTGTTCGTATCCATGGACACATCTGAAATGACGCGCTGGAAAGATTCGTCTCCGGTTTTCGAGTTGACCCATGAGATTCCTCGGGGCGAGAAGATGGAGAAGCCCGAAGAAGAACCTGCGCAGTGTGAGCTTTCGTCGGTTCAAGGGAGATTGAATTTCCACCTACCGATGAACCTCGTCTCGCCATAGCTATTTGTAACAAGAGAGCACATCATCTCCGATAATTCTTCGACTTTTTCTCGATGCTCGGCCTGGGCATCGAGTGGCGGCGTAATCGACTTGCGCTTCTCGTCTTTACTGGACGTTGGTGAAGTCAACGAGCTCTGGGGCGTAAAAGTGTCACCTTGCGGTACTGTCGCAGTCTGAGCCGGGGAGGCAGGCGCGGATGTTGTAGCAGATGATGCCTGTCTTGATTGCTCGGTCTTTTCCGACAACTTCCTCTCAAGAGTGCCTAGGTCAGAAGTGTCCTCTTCGTCGAGCAGACCTGAGAGCGAGTATTAGCAACAGTGGGTAAGTGAGGTGATGTGAAAAGCTTAGCCTTACCTGTCAATCGTAAGAGGTGTTCCATGCGCTTTAGACGGTTCTCCAGTCCCTCGACATATTTGGCGCTGAAACATAGTCAGTGACAGTTGGTTGAAGGCCTAGGGCTTGGCTCACCCCTTGGGAGGATTGCGCTTCTTTTCCACCTGCGTAAATACGCATTCTGTCTTGTAGTTGATGCAGTGGGAGCAGGCAGGCAGTTTGCCATCGCACTTGATCTTCTTCTTCCGGCACATGTCGCAGGCCTGAGGGAAGTCAGCATCTGAGTCCTAGCCGTCGAGTATTAAGTTGTTCGAGTCGCGCGAGACAGGCGACTCACCTTGGCAATTCTTCTCCTCTTGGCGTCGCTTGGGCCATCGATGAGCATACTGGGATCCGGAAACATCTGCGCCGCGACGTCCGGAGGTAGTTGTGGGAGTCCGTCGTAGCCGCCGAAGATCTGTGGGGGTTGGTTGATGAGGGGCGGCGCCATGCCCTGCATTTGGAAGCTTGTCTGCTCCATGGTTCGTGTTGGCAGGGGGCTCGTAGGGGATCGATTCGGCGCGATGTTGAGAGTATGGGATGCGACAAAGCAGAATGGGCTCGAGGGCTCGTCCGTCCGGGGAGATCGGGGGCGCCCGAGGGTGGCGGGAGAGCCGGAGCTTGAGCCTCGAGGGGCAACTACCGTGTGGCGGTCGCGCAAACACGGCACATGCAGCAAAGCTAAACGGAGACGCTGCGAGCAGTATTGTAGGGGAGCCTGGAGAATCGACAGAGGCGGGTAGCGACTGATGCTGGTTGGAAGGCAATGACGCGTAGACGAAGCTGAGGGCGGCAGGTGTTCTAGAATACAAGATCGGGTGTGGTACAGTACTGGTAGAGGGACGAAGAGGTCGCGCCGAAGTTGAGTAAAGAAAGGGTGGGCCCCGGGGGTTTAACTTACCGTGCAGTGGTTTGGGCCTTTGAGGTGGGGTGGCGGAGCACTACTAGCGCTGAAGACGTGAAGAGTCAAAAGAGCACTCCGTACGGATACCTAAGCCTAGGTACCCAAGCCTGCCAAGGTATGGCTCCTCGATACCGTACAGTAATCAGAGTCTAGAGCCACTGAACCAGGCGAGCCAGGCACCGCGCCCTACTAATGACGTGCTTGCAGAGGCTAGCGTCGTTCACTGCACGGCATCTGCCGTTGCCGATTCGACTTGGGCTCGGTATGCGCTCTTTGCATGGATGCGATTCAGCTGGTGATGTGTAAGAGAGATAGAGAGAGATATATATTGAGAGAGATTGAGAGAGGCCAAGTTGGAAACAAAGGAAGGAAGTTGGGCGAGTCTAGGAACATAGCAGTACATATTAGACATCCACCCAGCCTGGCGGGAATAGGCAGTCACCAACCAATTCGATTGCACCACCTGCCCTGCCCTGCCCGTTCCTTCCCAGCCTGTCAGCTTCCTATCCGCCACTTTACATCTCAGCTTTCACCAATATGTACATTGCAACAAGAAAGTCGGTAAGAGTGTCAAATCAGACCAGCACTGAATACCAGGCAATCGCGATATGTAATCAACAGCTGAGCTATTGTTTACCGATGCTACAATAATACTACTGTAAATATGTATGCCAGGGTCTTCTAGCCCGCTAATAGCCAAGCGGATCGTGCAATTGTGAGCAAGCCCCCCTGCATGCTGACCACATGCAGCAGCAACTCACACGCACACACACACGCACACACGCACGCACGCACAATGTGGGCTCGAAACCCGCCGTCTCGTATCCTTCTTCACTACTCAAGTACGTTCCAGCCGTCTCAATTGATATTGACTATACCTACAAACCGTTGTAATTGACACGCCACCGGTTGTAGTCGCGGCCGCCGCCCGTTGTCTGGTGCCGGCGTGGGGACGAACCGGCGCTCTGACTGCCCACCCGGCCGATCCCGTCTCCACCCAGAACACCATGTACGTTTGATCTGTACAGGTACTCCGTACGGCGCCCTGATCTCTCCTCCATCTTGACGACGTGAAGACGTGGAATCGCGTGATCTCGTAGCCTCTACATCCGATTGGGGCTGTGCAAGGTCAAGGGGCCTTGAAACAGCAGTCATCCGTCTTTGACCTACCTGAGTGCTCCTCTACGTACCTAGGTACGTAAGGTAGGTAGGTATGCAGGTAGGTATACCTAGGTAGGTAGTAGGTAGTAACAGGGATAAAAAGTACAATAGAAAGGCAAAGGAAATGTTTCCTTTTGCCCCACACCCAATCACCCATAGAACGTCAACCTTAAAACACCGTTGTTTCATATGCAGTTACAGTACTTGGTGACAATGACAACAGTCTCCTATTCTGTCTCTAATCCCTTTGGTCCATTCCCGTCGATCCATTGTGGTATCTTTAAAAGGCACACTTCGCAGAATATATACAGTTTCCTCCTCACCACCACTTTCCAGTGCAATTCTCCCTCTCAATCATCAGCATGTTCATTAGAATGGAGAAAGAAGGCGAAGAAAAAAGAGGAGATAAGGGGGGAAAGCAAGATAGAAGCGAAGATAAAAAGCAGAAAAGGGCAGACAAAAAAGCTCAGTTCTTGGACAACTGATCCTTGGATTTTTCCTTCCCCGGCACCACCATATCCATCTCGCGTCCTGCACCTAAGATGCCAGTGCCTCGCAAAAAAGAGCATCGCGAGTCACTAATCATGTGACGGTGGTGCCATATAAACGCCAAATGCAATGCTTTCAAGCTCAAGAGGAAATCCGGTTGGAAACAGGGGCCCCTCGAAGCGATAACAAAAGGTTGTGGACGGGTATCACAACATTTTCCATAGCACAGCGTGCAAAACGCCTCAAGAAAGGAGGACAAAAAGGCGGGAAAGACTGAAAGAGCAGAAGAGCTCGGCAACGTTAAATCCTTTCACGGAAACGGGACGGGGAGGCAAACGGGTCCTCCTGGTAACTCCTTTGAGGTGCCCCAGCCCCCGTGTCTGACACAAGGACATCAGGATCGGGGCGTGCTCGCGGTGGTAGGGGGTCGGCAAACGGATTGGGAATCGGATCGGCCTTCGGGTCGGCAAACGGATTCTCTTCCATTATCTGCACGGGAGTTCGAGCTGGGCCCGACCGGATGACGGGGACGCCACTGACGGGTCGCATTGGTGATCCTAGTGCCAGCCGAGTTGAGCCACCGGCCGTCGGCTCAAATGATTGAGAGCCTCTCCAGTAGTCAGAAGTACCACTCTGCACGCTCTCGCGAGGATCAGAATAGCCATCACCGCCAGCCTGGAGGACCGACGGCAATTTCCTCCCAGACACACGATAGAATCCCCGTTCGCATGGGGGAGAATCGGCCTGGGTATTCCGTTTGCCAGCCATGCCAGCCAATGCCGTCGCCAATGACCAAGATCCTGGTTGCTGGGTCATGGAGACACTCTTTTCACCACTGTTGCCACCAGCAGACCCGCCATCCGTGCCAAGGCCCCTCGGTACGGTTCCAGCACCGAGGATGCCTTCCTTGCCTTGCTTCCTCTTGTACCGCAGGGCAAGCAAGATGAGAAGAGCTAAAATCGCGACTCCAGCAACACTACCCACGACACCACCAATCATCCTCTTTGTACCAGGCGATATGGGGTCAGATCCCGAATCCTCCGAGGCCGAGGAAGCCGTCTCTGTAGGCTGGTGGGAAACATCTGTCAGAGTTCCGTAGCCGCCCCCGCCCCAGCCCCCATAGTCGTTTGCCGTTGATGGGAGCACGTCCAGTACAGAGGACGAGATGTCGTAAGAGGTTGAAACTGAAGTAAACGTAGAGGTAAAGGTAGAAGCAGAGGAAGATGCCGAGGTAGTAATGGAGGATGGCGTCGTAGGCGTTGTAAACGATGAAGAAAGTCCCATGGCCCTCATGACCGAAGAGCCGGACAATTTGGTGGATGATGAAATGGGTGTGGATAGGTTACTCAACGTAGGAGTACCTGGATATAATGTCATGAGCAACTTGATTATAAGAGTAAGTGAGCATTACATACCGATAGTGCCATTGCGTGATCCGCCGAGACCCTCCAAGGCGGAAGGTGTGACTGGAGACGCATTGGGCAAAAGAGTGGACGTCAGAGACGTAGATTGAGAAAGGGCAACAGCACTGGAAGTGGAGGCGACGCTGGGCAGAGGAACCGCAGACGCCGTTGAAGGTGGAGGCATGCTGGGCTGCGTAGTGAGCTCAGGGTCTACCCCGAGGATGGTAAGCGGTATCGTCTCCGGAGGGGTCACGGACGACGATGGCTGAGCAGCATTGTCGCTCGCAGCAGGAGGAGGCAGGCCTAGAGCCGCCGTATCGGGCGAGGGGTTTGGATCGGGAATGGCGACGGTGCTACCAGAAGCAGAATCAACAAGAACGGTTGCTGGAGGTGCGTAATGTGTCTGAATTGCGATGGGAGAGCCAGAGGGGTCCACGACGTGAATGAGTGACACAGTCTGGACAACGTGAGTAACGAGAGGCTGCGACGGCACGGTTGCGGGAGCAATTGAGGGCAGTGGTGGCACTGGAGGCACTGGAGGTGCCGGGGGTGCTGGCAAAGCTGGTGGTGCTGGGGGAGCAGCTATGGCAGGCTCGTTCTGAGAGTCGGCATGGGCTTGTTGACGTCGATGAAGCTGTCGGTGAGAATGGTGACCTCGGTGGCCTTGTGGAGAATTGAGACTGCGCTTGTTGCTGTTGTGGTGGTGGCCGTGGTGGTCGTGATCGTGGCGGTTGTTGCTGTTTTGGTGAGGGCTGTTATGGGTAAGGGACTGGGGCCAAGCAGAGTCGTCGTTTTGGAGGTGAGAACGATTGTCGCAAGAGGTCGAGGGTGAAGAAGAAGAGGAACGAGTGGATGAAGAACGAGAGGAACGACGATCACGAGTATCGTAGCGGAAGTTTTTGTGGCTTTGGTTTGGGACCTGAGCGAGTGAAGGCCCGTTGTTGTTGTTGGTTGTGGAGGAGTAAGTCATGGCGCCTTGCGTGCGTGGGCCGTGCCAGCTGCGGCTTGCGAGCGAGCGAGCGACCAAGCGGTGCGTGGGCTGGGTGGCGATGCTGCTGGCTGCGTTGGAATTGTGTCGAGCCAGATGAAAGGTACCTAGGTACGTACACCCCCAGGCGGGCGGTGCAGGTGCAAGTGTTTGTGCTTGTGCTTGTGCTTTGAGGGTGGAAAAAGACCGAAATAAGCGGATAACAAAGGAGTGGCAGGTCGCAGATCGTATTCGCTACGTAGTGAGTGGGTTCTTTCAAAGGAGTGAATGGAGATTGGCTTCTGGAGATTGAGAAGCAGTCGCGGTCATGAAATGATGGGCCAGCGTAATCGTCGTCAACAACGGCATGGCGATTGAAGGTGTTGCTAGTACTGATATGCTCTGCGCCACGGCGTGTACGTCGGCAGGCCGCGTCGAGGAAGAGAATGAAAGTCGTGGCTGGCCGACTGAGCTCGTTGCATCAACAGCAAGGCTGGGGCATGACGACGACCAAGAGTGATGATGATGATCGACGAGACAACGGCAAGTTATCGAGAAGCAAGAGAAGAGAACAGAGGAGAGGAAGAAAGAGGGGAGGAGAGGCGTGGTGGTGGAGGAGGAGGAGGAGGGGTGGGAGATAAATGAGAGAGATGGAGCTGTCGGTCTTTTCTCGTGTTGCAGTGCTACCACATTCGTCCTGTGGTACCAAGTAGGTAAGGTAGGTATGGTATGGTATGGTGTGGTATGGTATGAATGGGATGGAATGGGCTCTTTACTCACTCCCCTCGCAGGCTCGTACTGACAAATTGAGAGTTGATGCCTGTGACTGGATCAGAGGTTCAAGCTCTGTGCTTTGCAAGCCAGGGCTAGGTCAGGCAGGCAAGCAAGCAAGCAAAGCAGGGCAAGGCAACAAAGAGTTCCTTGGGGCAGAGATGGAAGGGGGGGTGCGCCGATGTTCGCAGCTCTGATGTTGGTGTTGTTGTGGTCGTGTTTGGTCGAGCTTGGTCGTGTTTTTGGTGGTTCTGACCCACTAAGCGGCTGGCGAGATGGGAACAATTTCGCTTGACGGGGGGGGATAGCTGGAGCAGCCAATGAGAAGCAGGCCGGCCGCACGACATGCCAGGGACCGGACTGGGGAGGATTGGAGCCGACAGGGTTTGCGGTAACGGCGACGGCGGTGGTGACGATGGATTGGACCTGGATTGGCTTGGGTTGGCTTGGATTGGATTGGATTGGATTGGATTGAATTGGGTTGGATTGGATTTGGTTGACTTGCTTGAGTGGATTGGAGTGCAGGAACTGGATTGGACTCGATTCGACTAAACTGAACTGTATTGGACTGTGGCCAGGAGGAAATGACAAGGAATGAGCCTGCCTCTTTTGTGCAGAGCATCGAGAGCACCGAGAGCACCGAGAGCACCGAGAGCATCGGGGGTACGTACCATTCCAGTGACGTGCATTTTCTTGTCTTTATCCGCCAGCGTTCATTCATATCCTCCTCCTCCTCCTTCTCCTCCATCCACCTCCACATCTACACACATCCGGAGAGGCACACTGACTGTAAGTTACTATGCACTTGTCTTGCTTGATCCATCTTGGCAGCTTGGTGACAAAGCCTCCCGCCGCCCCAGTTGGCTCTTGGCCCTAGACTGGTGCGAGATTTCCCATACGTACCGATCCTTCTCCTCAGCAAAAGGTCCGCAGCCAGCCCTGCCCTAGCTTGTTGTACCTTGTACCTGGATGGAGCTTTTCGTCTGCATCTCGTATTCCCACCCCGCGCATGCAGCCGACGCAGGAACACGAGAGATGTCCAACGTGCAACCTTTGTTGATGCACCCTGCAGGGAGGGGACCGCCGGAAGAGCCCTCCCTGCTGCCTGACATCTCTGCCCGGTATTGTAATCTGTACTGTACTACCTACCTTACCTTAGATGGTACTGTAGGTAGGTAGGTAGGTACATGGTATGTGCGGATTGCATCGTGCATACTCCCGTGCATGGTACGTATTACGGACGCGGATGCGTGGTGCTTTCTCTAACCCTGAGCATTCGGTTCACGACACCACCATTAGAACGTGATATGTACCTTAGCTACTGTACAGCGACGAATGCAGGATACGAATCACCCAACACTGTACGACAACCCAACAACGGGCGCTACCATCACTCGGCGCGTGGGGACTCCTCCCGCGCGAATTTATTCGTTGGATGGCTTGGATCTCAATCGACGGCGCGGCTACTAACTCAATGGGAAGTGCACATCTCTTCTCAAATTAGAAACTTGCAGAGCATAGTTATGACTATCGCATCGTATCGCATCGCATCGCGCACGTCACGCCAGGCCCGTGGGCCCGGTTGCCTAGGTCGCCGATCATGCCTGGGAAATAGCACTTGTGCAAACCCGCAGTTCAACTTCCAAGTGTGCGCATGCATACAGATTACAGATTACAGATTACGGACTACGGATACCGGATTACGGAGTACCGGATGGCGCTCTTCCCTGGCCTCACTGTGGAATTTGAAAGGGAATGCAGGCGAGGAACCTCTCTGCCTCTTTTGCGAATTCCTCCAGCCAATGCCCTTGTTCTCGACCACGTTCTGGCCATGTCGCAGCCGCCCGATGGATCGTAAATAGAAACGCGCTCCTCCACGCCTTGCTCTCTTGGGCGTAGCATCGGCCAGGGACTTGATCCTCTGCGACTCCGTACCTTGCATACGGCGGATTTCATACAGATTACTGGGCCACTACTTAGAACCATGATTCCCAAGCCTCCAACACTTTCAACCACCTCCTCTTTCACAAGCCTCCCAAGCACTGGATGGTCCTTGCTGAAGAAACATCAAGGAAAAGCCAACGGTTGGCGCTCGTCCAGTGTCACGCCGACCTCATCATTGGGTGACGATTCGTGTTGGCGTGCTTCTACTGTACAATGCAACGGGACTCTAGTATATCCGTGCCCCAAGGGAAGTGGGAGACCTGAAACCCACAAGCTGGCGTGAGAAATAAGGTGTTCCTAATTTTATCGCCCACACAAATGGGCCTGGGGCATGCGAAACTTGTGGCCAAGCTGCAATGCCTCGCCTGAACCAAACATGTCTCTCTGCTGCTGGTTCTGCTGCAAGGGGTCAGTGTCAGTATCGGTGTCACACACGAGGTCTGCCATCCTCCCATATCTCACACATGCCAGGGCAGACGTTGATGGGTCTACGGAGTACGGACAGACAACATAGGAACTGCCTACCTTCCCCTTCGCTTCCTCATCCTCACTCACACGCTCATCCTAATCCTCGCGCTCTCTCCTTTGTCGTCGAGTCTCCAATCTCCAACGACAATGACTCCGCAACCGAAGCGACACTGGATTGCTAAAACTTGACCCCGTTGAATCTCATCTCGTCTTCTGCAAGCTCCAAGCACTCGGGGTGGGGGTGATCGCCCATTTTCCATCCTTCCAATTGATTCGAACGCGCATTGTTCACTGTGTAGATGCCGCCTCGGGGGTGCGCCATTCGTGAGTGCCGAGGGGGCACGGCAGCTTGCCCATGTTGCTGGTGCCGTGCTTGGTGCCAACCATTTGCGATTCTAGGTAAGATGCCGGCTGTAGGTTGTTGATCGCCAAGGTCATGCTGCCTATGTCAAGAGCCGCAAGCGCCGTGACACCTACGACTCATTACCCGCCCATCTACCATGTACATCCAGTACGTTGACTCGTCCACTTGCTCAGTTGCTCGTCTCGCCCTGTGCTACACGGACTTGGTCCGCATGCCGTCTGTCTTGCATTGAGCATCTTGTCTTCCAATCTCTTGACGTGTTCTTTTCCGTCCGCGTATACTGTACTCGGCTACTCTTGCTCCTCTGCCATGTTTGCTGCGTCGTATCGCACGCGAGCAACAGTCGCACCTCACCCTTCCACTGCGGCCACGTCTCCATCGCCAAGGCTCCTCTTGCTCTTGCTTCCCCCCGTACGAAGAGATTACGTCGTCCGTCGCAGGAACCCGAATGTTACGTGAGTGGGCGCCTCCGTCTGAGGCTCCGCCGGTCCCCAACTCCGGGCTCAACGTCGGCCCAGTGCTCTTCCACACAGGCAGACGGGGGACAGCTACGGAGTGGCTGGAGGAAGGGTGGTGGTGGCATGGATTCGCATTGCGCATTATAAGAGAGAGCTTTCTAAAAGTTACCACACCCCTTCTTCTCTTCCCCCCCCCCCCCTCTGTCTGTCTTTTGTATGATGATGATGGTACATAGTGGTATCTCGATCCAAAAAGAACACCTGTTTTCCCCCCAAGCCAGCTTACCCACGCCATCATGATCATGGCCCAACCTACCCATGTGTGTCTATATTGATGTAAAGGCAATTAAAGAGTCTGGTAGAGGAGAGGGCCCTGAGACCCTCATCCTGAAATAGATACAAAGTTTTTTTTTCCCCAACAAGAACGGAATAAAACAAGGAACACCGCCCAAAAGTCCAAGTAGGAAGAGAGCGCATCATCAGTATATGTCCACTTCGCGCACCTGCACATCCAAGTGCTTGTCGTCGTTGAGCAGGCCCCTAATGACGGCCGCCTCTGGCTCGCCCTCTTCAACGTTGACGTCAGTGAGGCTCCCGGAGCTCAGCTCGAGCATACCGAGGCGCACGAGCTGGCCTTGAGCGTCCCAGTTTCGGCGCCCGCACACGAGCACGCTGATGGACTCAAAGGCCTCATTTTTCCAGTCCCGTCCGGCGAGCACCACGCCAATCAGGCTGTGATCGCCAGCGGGTGGTTGGGTGATGGTGGATTCTGCCTCGGCAGATGTTCCCTCGGGGGAAGCCTCGCCGGCGGCGCCGGCGGCAGTGGTGGTGTCTGGAACAGCGCTGTCGTGGAGTGCGCGAGGGAGAAACGTCGTGAGCACCTCGCGATATGCATCGCCAAAGTCGGGTGCGGAGAGAGTAATGACACCCTTCTGATCCTTGGAGAGGAATACATCGAAGCAGTAGGATTTGAGACGCAGAAAGGAGGCCGTGTCGTGTCTTGAAGCGATGGCGTCGGCGTCCGTCTCCCAGGCCAAGATGGAGCCGTCGGTGAAGCCGAGCGAGACTTCGAGCACCGGTGAGGCCGCCACATCTTCGATCAGGGGCGCATCGTTGCCTACCCCGTAGAGCTTGAACAGAGTGCCGTAGCAAGTCCCTTCGGTGCGAAGCATCCAGGCGAGCCACGTCCACGAAGGGTACGGGCCGTGGAGAGTGAGGGGGTGGGCCGAGGCGTTGCCTTCACTCAGGTGCTGCGACATCCAGCCCAGGGCTATCGCAATTCGATCCAGCCTCGTGACGGATGCCGGGTTCTTGAATTCGCGAGGATGGAACAGCGGCAGACCCAGGATGTTTTCGACCGGAGGATCCAGTTGGGTATATCGATCCAGTACACCCCGGAAAGCGTCGAGGCGGTGGTGCGGAGTGGAGAATTCGCGGGCCATGTATCGGTTCACCTGGCTGCTAAAGTCGGCCGCCCGTGTGCCGACGCCGTCGAGCGGAAACACGCGGCCGAGGTTGAGCGTGGGCTTGGTACCCAGCGGGTAGACAATGCTCTCGTGGCAGTGCAGCGTCTGGCACTGGAAGTAGATCTGGGACGGTGTGAAGATGAGGCGCCGGCGCGCCATGAGGCCTTCCTGGAACGTCCAGCCCCGCGCGGCCCACAGCGAGTCGGCGACCTCGGAGTCGGGACGCAAGAGCGACGTGGTGAAGAGGCCGACGGGCGTCTGGAGCGAGATTTGCTCCTGGCGATCCACGCTGACGCCGGGGATGCCGCTCGTGATGCCCTCGCCCGCCGCGACGATGAGCGTCAGCGCCGAGCGTCGGAAGATCTCACCCATGTTCCTCAGCTGCCACCGCTGATCGGTGCTGCCGCTCTGCGGGAAGCAGTAGCAGTCTACCCACAGGTAGCGGAAGCCGAGCGCCTTGGTCGTGGTCATGGCGTCGTCGATGAGCGGCGGGAGCGTCTCGGGCAGGCGGCCTTGGGCGTCCAACTTGTTGATATTGTTGGTTTCGTCGTCGTTGTCCTCGACTGGCTTCCCTCGGGCGTAGCTTAGGGTGACATATTCGACTGCGTCAGCATTCAACTCGTCAATCAGCACCACACGCCTCTCGCGACAATCGAGCAGCTGGAGACGCTTGATGGGCGGATCCTTGGACACGCACGCCGTCTGGCCATGATGCGCAGTGCAAAAGTCTATCCATGTCCTGGCAAAGGCAGGATCTAGCTTCGGGGGGATCAGGCGGCCGCGGATGACGGGCGTGTTGCCGCGATAAGGCGCGACGCTGTCCTGGCCATCCTCGACAGCCCTGACAATGTAGCCCCAGGGCAGGGCCTTGGACTTTGTGTTGACCTCGAACAGGACGATGCCGCCGAGCTCGTGCTTCTCGGCAACGCCGAGGCGCTCAAAGACCTGGCGGATGCGCAGGTAGGGGGAGAACTTGCGCGTCACGTCCGGAGTGGCGCCAATGAGGGCCTGGAAGAAGTGGCAGTAGGGGCAGACGGATCCGAGAGCGACGTCGAGGGTGTGGGCGAGGGAGACCCAGGGCCGGGGCTGGCCCGGCCGCCAGGAGAGCAGGCGGGGGAAGTCGATGTCGGCGCAGCGCGGGCACGGCGGGTGCTGCTCGTCGGCGACATGGCGGCTGACGAGGCCGTTGCGGGCGGGCGTCTTGGCCGGGGCTGCGTCTCCGGGTCGGCGACGGCGCGGGCGCTTGGAGGCGAGCTGGTGGACGTCCGGGGAGGACTCGCGGGTTGATGAGGCGGGCGACACGGGCTCGGTCTCTTGCAGCTCGGGGCGGGGTCGGCCGAGGCGGGTGAAGGAGAAGAGCTTGGAGATCTTCTTGGCGACGGGGGCGCGGGAAGACGGCCGGGAGGTCGTGGCCGCAGCCGTTGCCGCAGCCGTAGTCGTTGCCGTCGCCGTCGCCGTTGCCGTTGCCGTTGCCGATGCTGATGCCGTTGACGTGGCCGCCGGGCGGACGTGGCGGCTCATTGGGTTACAGAACGTGAGGGTGTTGCTGCGTCTGCTTCTGCGTCTGCTTCTACCACTGCCTCTGCTCCAGCAGTCCAGTAGTGGTGATGCGGGAGGCAAAAAGCCATGATGCCGCCGCAATGGTGTTGTGTTTTCAATCCCAGGTACCTCCTACCTTGCCTACCTTGCCTACCACAAGAAGGTACTGTACCTAGGTGCCGCCGGCGGAACCAGGCCGAACGGAGGCACGCGCGGAACGTGGCAACCACGACCCTAACTTGCCTAGCTAGGTAGGCACTGGGTCCCTCCTAGCGGCCCGCCTGGAAGGCAAATTGGTCCACCGGTCCATTGGCCCATTGGCCCATTGGTCCAGTAGGTACCTTCAGCAGCCCACGATGTAGGTGCTACTGTAGTGGGCGGGGGGGGGGGCTTACATGGAGGGCTCCCAGGGGTCCCGTCCCCTATTGGCAGGCCATTGGCGACCCTTCCAGCGGGGCGTTCCAGGCGTTCCAGGCGTTTCCAGGCGGCTCAGGGCGCCCCAGGGGCCTGTTCGTCCGCACTGACATCGTCGAAGCCGCTGCTGATTAGTGGACTTTGGCTGGCGGGCTAAAACCTCGCTACCAGGGACCCGGCCAGCCATCATCCATCATCTCATCCATGACCCATCTCTCGCTCGCTCGCTCGCTCGCTTACTTGGTTGATGAATCACTCGCATTCTCTATACTCACATCAGACGACGTAATCTTTGGACAATTCAAGGGCTTTCTCCATGCTGTTCCCCCCTCTTCCATTTCCGCATTCGCCGCAATAGACTGACTGACCCAACAATCATACATCACATCTCCCCATTTCGTACAAATTACTCCGTACGGATACATCCATTCTCAATCCGTCGTGTACGTATGTACCACAGATTACGGAAAAGCCAGAACCAACAAGGAAAAGGGGCAGCTCAGTTCTGAGGCCTGGCTCACTAGCCAAAACGCTATGTCGCACTTGGTGCGAGCGCGGCTCCACGTGAAGGAGAGCAGCTTGCCAGACCACGCGACCCAAGTGGCGCCGTCCACAATCCAGTCTCACGCTCACACACAAGGTCTCACACACTCACTCACACACACACACACACACACACACACACACACACGCACACACACACACACACACGCACGAATAACCACGAATACAGCATCTTCAGGCCATCATCCAGGTATGTATGTACAAAGTACGGCCCCAGCGACTAGACGTCACTAGTGGCGTTTGCAAAGACGTGAGCCCACTGGTTGATCGTCCGGCAACTTGCAACTCCGGTGCAGAGGCTCGGGCACAGATCGCCGGCCTCGACGGGGAGATTCTCCAGGGTAGCTCGCGTGCCCACAGCTTCTGCTCTTGATGCCCAAGATCATCCACTCCAGGCCAACACCTCGATATGGTAATGGACCGCGTAAATCTTTATTTATCCACTGGGATGGGTGTGCAACCCTTGAGCTAATCAGCTCCACAATGGCCGCCTAGGAGTGCAGTATCATTCAGCCCAACTTACAGATTGAAGTATGTATATCAAGCCTTCAAACACTCATGCTGCTGTATACCATGCGTATGACCAATTCGAAGCCTTCTAGTATACACTAAACAACCATCACATAGGTACCTAGGTAGTTACCCAACGTCTTCACCCGTGTTCGACGATGTGGGAATTGGTGCATGCGGTGAAGTCCAAGTGCAAGACACAAGGCCGTTTGATGCAAAACACAAACCCGTGGCTCATGCGTAAGCCAGCGTCATGTCACCCGTAATCTTGCCCGCCACTCCAATGTTGGCCTCCCCTCCAGACACACACGGTCCTCGGACAACAATCTATGACCTAGGTTAGCATCACAAACTTTCACGGGGTTGTTAAACGTGATCCACTTACGTCTCCTTCATGCTTCTCGTCCGTAGTCTGGTGAGACTGAGAATCCCTCAAGAACACCTCGGTGCACACCGTCGGGGCGCCAAAGTGGCCCTTGGCATCGCTGCCGATCCGGTAGTCATAAGGAGCCGTCTGAGTAATGGCACCGGCCACCTTGGCCGCCGTCAACGCATACATTATCTTGGCGCCGGTGAAGACGCGCAGGTCCGAGAGCACCTGGGCCGACAGGTGCGGCGTGCCGGCACCGGCCCGCTCAGCCACGTAAACCAGGCGGAGCTTGCCCGGCGTGGTGCCAATGGCAGGGCTGGCGTTGGAGGCAAAGGAGGACAAGAGGTTCGAAGGCGCCATGATGCCATCCTGCGTAAGCGTGCGCGTCGACAGAGCGTGGGACGCCTTGGCGAGGGCAGAACTGAGCCTGCTGGACGATTCCTTGTGAGTCTTGAGCAGCGTGCCAGGGCTCGCAACGATGACAGTCGGCGCCACGCCCTGGGTTGCCAACACCAGGTCCGGGCTGTTGCCGGCAACCGAGTTGATAGCGACCGAGGCGTTCGAGTAGAGTGCGGCCAATGTGAGAACCAAGGTGTGAACGTTTGTGAGAGGATCGGCCGGGAGGAACAGGTCAGCAGGGCCCATGCGATCCCTGGTGGGAATAGCAGATAGCTGCGCAGCAATGCCGGAAATCAGGTTCTTCTGGCTGAAGCGCACCATCTCCTCCAGCTCACCGGGCTTGGTCTGCCAAAAGGCGATGACATCGGTAGGCACGCTGTCGGGAGCCGAAGAGGGCAGTTCGTTGCCAACGGTGGCGGGGGCGTCCCTCACAATATCCTGCCAGGTCGCCACGTTGATGCTGCTTCCCGTGCCCTCGGGGACCTCGTTCCAGTCCATGTGGCTGCTCCCCTCGTCGGTTACCCAGATCAGCTGGCGCAGGGCCGGGTAGGAGCTGACGACGTTGTCAAAGGGGAACGAGCCGGGGGCCGTGATCAGCGTGTCGACGGCAGAGCGTCGCAGCATGGAGACGAGCTCATCGTTGGAGACGTTGAACGGGATCAGGACGGTGGTGAGGTTCGGGTAGAAGCTGCAAGCAAAGAGCGAGACGAGGAGCTCGACCGAGTTGGGGAGGTAGACGGCAACCCTAATGCCGCCCTGGTCTGCAATGTGCTGTCCGATGAGGTTGATCTGCCGAGTAACGTTTTCTGAAGAGCCAGTGTTGTTAGCAGGTCACGGACAATTATCGTTTCTCCATCGCTGGCAATCCTACCAAGCTTGTGGTCCACGACGTTGGAACCGAGGACCGTCAGGAGCTTCCCCTTGGCGCCGTCCTCGCTGCCTTGGACCGCCTTGCGCCAGATATCCCTCAGGTCGCCGTCGCGCCCGCGTGACCACTTGGAAGCTCCGGCATCCTTGACATTGAGGCCGCTGTTGAGAGGCATGCCGTGGGGCACCGCGTGCGAGCGGTAGACGGGGCTCTCGCCCTCGTTACGGACGGCCGACGGGACAGACTGCCTAGCCAGGAGCATGGGATGCACATCGGGATCGCGGGCGGCGATGGCTCGGTAGGAGACGAAGACAATGAGGAGCGTGACCAGCCCCGTTGAGTAGATGTCCCACTGGCCAAACAGGCCCGAGAGACCCGAGTCGAGGCCGTCGAGGAGGCCCATGATGATAACCAACGCGGTCAGCTCGATCCGGCAGGCGTTGGCACAATCGTCAGTCTGCTTAGATACGCAGTGTGGCGGGGAGCGTGGGCGGAAAAGCCAGCAGCATGTATCGGCTATGGTGCAGGAGTTGGGTTGGGTTGAGAGGTGCAACAAGCAGCTACGTCTACAAAGTCGACGCGTGGATGGCCTTGGTTGGCAATCAAAAGTGAGGCGGGGGGGTCCAGGTTGCGTGGGTGCTGGGGCTAGTGTGTGTGGCTTGGACAGGCTGCCTCTGCCTCTGCCTCGCACAGCGCGAAAATCCAGAAACACTTTCTGCAGATCGTCCCGGCGAAGACGAGCACGAGATGGACGCAGATGGAAGCAAGATTACATCCGGCGTACACAGATCCACGGAGATGCCTCCTCGGCTTCTCTCCCAGTAGGCCTACAGTAGCACCAACAGTCGGTACGCGCCAACGCCGGGCCGCCTCTAACAATAGCAAGATGTGGCGTCTGGGTGTGACGTCAAATCTTCCCACACGCCAAACTTCACTGAAACGAGACGCTAAGCACGGTACGGTAGAAGCTCTGGGATCTCAAGGAAAGGATATATATTAGTGGGCATGGCTCAACTGTAGAACAACTTGCAGAGCTAGCCATGCGACGTTGAAGAAAAGGTTGAATCGAATTGGTAGCTTGTGAAGGGGGGGGGGGGGGAACCGAGTCTCAGTCGCATGTCTTCTAACAGAACGAAACGAGCCATGATGCCTCGAACTGTCTACGGTATTATGTACCAGTCCACCTCCATTTTGCAAATGCATGTACGCTGTGGGTAAACTTGATGGCTAACAGCCCCACAGGTATGATACCCGAGTCCCTTCAGGCTGACCTAACATGCCGCAGGTGCCAGCTTTTACTGAGTAGACGTGGCACAGGGGACAGTTTGTCTCACTTTGGTATAAACACATCACTTCATCTCGAGACCTCGAATGCAGGTTAAAGTGCAACAGCTTGTATTTTTTTACTCGGACTCCTCAGTCCAGTCTGGTTGTCTGTCTGTCTGTCTACCACGGGAACTGAGTCCACAAACACTCACCTTAAGAGTATCGTGGTCCCGTTATCAGAAGCCTCTTGACCCGGCCCTTAATTCTCGGCCAGGTCCAAGCTCCTCATGTTCATGTGCCAATTGACCTGCAAAGAGCAAGAGCATCTGTTGATCCATGCCGTGCTTTGCCGCCCATACCAAAAATTCATAACCTATGGCGTCGCGCGGCCGCGCTCGTGCTCCCTGGGTGTAAAAAACAGAGAAAACCGTCCTGTTGACCACCTTTCATGTTCCCATTCGTGTGCTCGTCGCCTTCCCATTGGCCCCCCTCGCCCGGGGGGCCGCCTAGGCGATCTTGACCAGAGAACCGAGAAATCCACTTTTGTCTATGTCTGCACGGCGATAACATGACCCTCTATCGTTAAAGCGAGAAAATGCCCCTCGGGGTGGGGGAGCACCCGGTAGGCGGCGGTGACAAGATGAGATTGCGATGGTCGAGTCCAGATCAAACGTGATACTAGATCTACCCACATCGCCTTTTGTCAACGTCGTCCAGTTCCCCAAATCTCGGTCTAAGGGTATCAAGCGAGGTTCCGAAATCAAAGAAACGCAATCTATCGCATGCTTCGTGAATGCCCTGGGACCGAATACAGCATTTCGCCAGTCGATGTGAAAGGCATGGGTACGTCTTCCCAAGGTCATGATGCCGCCGTGGCGTGTAAATTCAGATGTGCGCGTCCAGAGTAAAAGCGTACTCAAAGCAAAAATGACGAAAGACGAAGAAAACGAAAACGATGCACCACCTCGGGAATCGAGGGTGAGCACCTAGGCATGCTGCTCGAGCATGCAAGACACCTGGTGGAGTGTCGTTTACCACCAGGAGGACTGGCCACCAGGGCCGCCAGGGTTGCCGTAGCCACCGCCGCCGTAGCCGCCGCCACCGCCGCCGCCGCCGCCGCTGAAGTTGCCAGCACCACCACCGTAGCCGGAGCCGCCGCCGCCGTAGCTGGCACCGCCGAAGCCGCCGCCGCCGGCCTGGGGAGCGTTGAAGCCACCACCACCGCCGCCGCTGAAGCCGCCGCCGCCGAACTTACGGAAATCGCGAGTAGCAGCACCACGGCCACCGCCACGAGATCGGCCACCGCCGCCACGGCCTCCAAAGGAAGACTCACGGGCAATGGTCTCCAGGAAAGCAGGGATCTCCTGGTTGGCCTCCTTGAGAAGGTCCATGAGCTCACGGACGACACCGCGGTTGCCACGGTTGAAGAAAGCAGTGGCAATACCAGTGTTTCCGGCACGACCGGTACGACCGATACGGTGAACGTAGTCATCAATGTCGGTGGGCAGATCGTAGTTGATGACGTGGGTGACGTTGGGGATATCGAGACCACGGGCAGCAACAGCGGTAGCCACCAGGATGGGGCAACGGCCGTTGCGGAAGAACTCGAGGGCACGCTCACGCTCCCGCTGGGTACGATCACCGTGGATAGAGGTAGCAGGGAAGCTCTGGTTGATGAGGAAGTCGGAGAGGGAGTCGGCCATGCGCTTGGTCTCGACGAAGATGAGGGTGAGGCCGCCAGCGTGGGTGTGGAGGATATCGAGCAGGACAGAGCGCTTGTCAATGTCCTCGACATACTCGACCTTCTGGGTAATGTTCTCGGAGGTGGAACCGACACGACCGACCGACAGGAAGACGTAGTCCTTCAGGAAATCGCGGGCAAGCATCTGGATGTCGCGGGGGAAAGTGGCCGAGAACATGAGCGTCTGACGGTCGGCGACGCCAGGCATGTCCTCACCCTCGACAATTCGGCGAATCTGGGGCTCGAAACCCATGTCAAGCATGCGATCAGCCTCATCGAGGACAAGGTACTTGATGTTGCAGAGGGAAATACGGCCTCGCTCCAGGAGATCGACAAGACGACCAGGAGTAGCAACGAGAAGATCGCAGCCACGCTCGATCTGTCGGAGCTGGGAGCCAATATCGGCACCACCGTAGACAACGCAAGGACGGACCCAAGAGCGGTAGGCAAACTTGCGGGACTCCTCGAAAATCTGAGAAACCAGTTCTCGGGTCGGGGCGAGGACAAGAGAAGTGGGGTAAGCCTTGCGCTGACGGCCAAAGGTGCCAGCGGCGTTGGCCGGAGCAGGAGAAGGTCCGTTGATGAAAGACTGAGACAGGATGGGGAAAAGGAAACCACCAGTCTTGCCGGAACCAGTCTGGGCACAAGCCATGAGATCACGGCCGCCCATGACAATGGGGATGGAGTACTTCTGGACGGGGGTGGGGACCTTGTAGTGGGCAAGCTCGATGTTGCGGCACAGGTGCTCATCCAGAGGAGGAGTGGTGAACTGGTGGATAGCCTCGGGGACGTCGTGGCCGGAGGCCTCGACAGGGATGTCGTCGTACTTCTCAAAGTTGATTCCAGTGTGCTGCTTGGAAGGGTCGTCAACGGCACCGAAGAGCTCACGCTCGACGCGGGGGTTAGCCGGTCCAGCAATGTGCTTTCCGTCGCGCCACTGGCCGTCGCCGGAGCCGCGGGCGGAGTAGTTGCCGCCGCCGCCGCCAGCACCACCGTGACCACCCTCGAAGTTGCCGCCACCTCCAGAGTAGCCGCCTCGGCCACCCCAGCCGCCACGGCGGTTGTTCTGGAAGGTAGGAGCGTCATTGCTCCAGTTCGACTGGCGGGCACCGAAGTTCTGCTGCTGGCTGCAATGACTGTTAGCAAGATGAGGCAAACCGGGCCAACTGAGAGGCGTGACTTACTTAGCCGCCCAGGCGCTGTTGCCGAGGCCGTTGACGGGAGGGCCGCCAGGGACAGGGCCAGGACCGGCCGCCGCAGGGCCGGGAGGAGGGCCAGGGGGGCCGCCAGGGCCGCCGTTGACCTGGCGGCGCATGTGAGGAGGGATATAGGACTTGGGGCCGTTGTGGGAAGGCGGGGCGCCATCAGCACCCAGGTTGAGGCCGTTCATGTTGAGCTGGTCGGCCATGATTGCGGTGCGGTGATGAGAATCGATGTCGGATATCAACAGATTGAGGTGGATGGTGATCCGAGCGAGCGGGTGGGATCTTCAAGGCTCCAACTGGAAAGCTGAAGAGAATGAAGAAGAAAAAGAAGGGGATTCCGTCTGATGGAAAAGACAGAAGTAGAGTTGCAGAAGAGAAAGAAGCGGAAGGCCGATGCTTCCAGAATTTCCCAAACGAATTACTTTTCGGGCACAGACCAGTGCTTTGCAACCTTTCCCTGGGAGAAGACAGGAAATCTTCTAAAGGAAAGAAACAAGGAGGGACGTGTACAAGAGGATATGGCGGGGGAGGGGATGGAGGATGAAGGTTTGTGTGGGTGAGGATGGAGTTGTGGGAGGAAAGAAAAGGGACAGAAGAGCAGAGGAGGCGAGAGGCAGAAAGAAGAAGCGGGTGGAAAAAAATTGGTTTGACGTCGTGCCCCAAAGCGGCTAGGCCGCCTCCTACTGAAGGGTCAGGGGAGGCCGTGAGTGGAGGGGGCGGCTCGTGCTTGTACCTGCGAGGTACCTGGCCACCGCGGGGCTGGTGACGTTGCCAGCAACGAAGCCACCGGTGAGTACTGGCGAGGTGACTCTTGGTGTGGCTGGGCTGGGTGGCCACCATGCAGAAGAGTACAGTACACTGTCGTGACTATCTTGACTGTCCATGGACCAGCAGGGCCACTAAGGAGACGCGGAAGAGAAAAAAAGGAAGACGAGGCGAAGACCACGTGCTACAGTAGTCTAGATGCCGAGTCAATCTTGCCAGTCAAGGCAGCCCAACTTGTCAGACTTGCTTCGGGGTGAGCGTGGTTGAGTTTTGCAAGCAGACCGGATCCAGCTTCTGCTGCCGCCTCCCACCCTCCAGGCTCCAGGGCGATTAACCGCCGGTTCTGGGGATGCGAGCGAGCGAGTGCAGAGTGCACGGGCGCAGTGAGGTAAAGTCGGGGCCATGGAGACCGGGGCTGAGATCATCTGCACAGTAACCTGTACTCACGAGGTACTTGTCCCCCAGGGACTTTTCGTAGAGGCGGTGGGGGAGCCCCCAGCCGGCCCGTGAGACTGGGCGCGAGTCTGTTGGCGTACAAGGATACCGACACCGTGCAGAGGAGAGAGAGAGAGAGAGAACATGCCATGCTATGCTATGCTATCTATGCGAGGCCATGTCATTCACTGGTTTGCGCCAGCCAGCCATGTACTGTACATACAGTTGAGTGCTATTGCTCTTACGTCCCAGGTAAACCAATCTTACCGTTTCTGTGTATTCGTAAGGTGCCTTGTGTACTATACCAAAGTAATCGACATCTACCTAGTCTACCTACCCGACGGAGACCACGCGACACCAGATAGAGCAAGCCCTTTGCTTCTTCTGCAGGAGCCAAGACATGTGAAGCCTCCCTACTCAAGCCCACGAACCGCCTGGCCTGCCAACGGGAGCCAGTCTGCCAGTTACCTGTACATCCTACTGCTCCATTCCAGAGAGGGTACACATGTACTGTCATTGTCAGACACGGGCAGCAGGGCTGTCTGTGTTGTGGCATCATGTGTCGGAACCCAACAATCTGGAGCTCACGCGACAGGTCCCATCTCTTCTCTCGGCGAGACGTTGTTGATCAACATTGACATCACCTGGCAAGATGCTGTCCACCCCAGTCACTCCAGCATCCAGTTCATTCCGGGTATCTGGAAGCCTCCCCTTTCCAGGCCCGTAGCCCTCTTCTCTCATCCGAAAACCTAAAACAACCACCGCAAACGCCCCTGGCCTTGTCTCGGTAGTGGCACGACCGCCTTTTACCCGTGTCCGAGCAGGGCACATGGACAACACAGAGTATGCACGGGGTAGTGGCCGGGGGGGATTTTGCGTAAGAATCGTCCCCGCTGTAGGCACTCACAATCCTGCCCAGTACACAGCGAATGGAGTCAAGAGCTCAGCACTTGGATACACTTGGCTTGATGATTTTTCGAAACAATGGCCGGTTGTCTGAACGCGGCACACCTGAGAGTGGGCGACTTCGTAGTCCTCACTCTTGCGCAGTAAGAGCCGGTCAAGAACAATGTACGGCTCGGGTGACAACCAGCAGAATGGCCATGGAGGAGGAGACGGGCAATACGCCTGTTTCAACTTACATAGTTTCGTGGTGCCACAGTTCACAACAGTGGTAGAAGTGGTACTCTTTGTCCCACGTCTGACACTCTGGGGTTGTCTTTGGGATTGAGACCAATGGGTACATTGGTATACCTCCAACCAATGTCTTTGTAGTCAAGCCCATCATAAGCAGCTAATGGCAACCCGGCCTCGTAAACTGACTCTCATAATGCTGTCATTAGATGCTCATTCTCCGGATTCATCCACATTCCACGTTGCCGGTCACTTGGTCAAACCGGGCCTGATGGTCTTGGAGGAAGCCGTCTGTGAATGCGAGCATGAAGCCCTCCCGAGATCCATCTAATAGTACAAAGTCATGTTGTTCTTGGTTTCTCTATCCCCGGCCTTGCCTAGCACCCTCAAGCGCTCTTCACCACCTTGTCGTCATCGAATTCTATGTCGATGATGCCATCCGCCTTAACCGCCTTGACTATCATGCCCTTGAAGTCGATCGGTAACCGCCTCTTCAGCTCATCCGTGCACATGGTCAGAATCTTGATGCCCTGGGCAAGTGTAATGTCGGGGTGGTGGTGCTTGTCTAGGATGGACAGGCAGTAGTATCTGTTTCGAGTTCTCAAGGTCAGTCAACTGTGCTTTCCTTTGCCCAGTCGCGCGGGGGGCAACCTACTGTGCGTAGCCGTGCGCGGCATAGGGAAGCTCTGCCAGCGACGCTAGGTAGTCCAGCCAGTACAGCGACGGCTTTCCGGTAATGGGGTCGACGCCGCCCATGAGCAGGTTCACGTTGTAGGGCTTGCGGGATCGCAGGCTGGATGCCAGCTCGCCTCGAACAAAGTTGGCCAGGGCGGATGGGCTCAGGTCGGAGTCGTTGCGCATCGAGTAGAGCTGAGCGTTTCGTTGAATGTACTCGGCAAATTGCACTGGGGGAGAACAGATGTGTCAGTCGGGGAATCGACAAGCTGAGGCTGGAGCTGGAGCTGGAGCTATGCATGGAGGGGCTCTCACCTGTGTCACCAGCCTCGCCTGAAAACGCCATCAGGGTATGCTTGTTGAGGGCCCTCGTCTTGTCGTCCGAGGCCTTGAGGATGGTGGCGCCTCGCATCGCCGCCTTGGAGGCGGCGATGATGGTGAAGTCCTTTCCGGTGATTCCCAAGAGAACCTCCCTGAGCACGCAGCCACAAGTTAGCAGGCAGTTTCGAGTAGAACGTCGCAGGCAGGCAGAGCTCACATCTTGGCGGGTTATATGCGTGGCGAAGAGGGCGGAGAGAGTGTTGTCTTGCGGGAGGAGACGAGGAGACGAGCCGACGTTGGGATATGCTGCTGGGGAGGTGCGAGTTGGCGTTGGAATTGGCGTTGGCGTTGGCGTTGGAGTTGTATGTAGTTGGTAGCCTGCTTGCATGTCCCAGCTTCCAAGCACCCGCAAGCTCAACTCTGGCTGAGTTAGGCGGCTGTAGCACTGCGCGTCAATGAACAGTGGAGCTTCCCGCCCACTGATTTGTGCTGCTCCATACCGCCCAGAGCCCGGAAAAACTTGATCCCAGCTGCTGGGGGAGCGGGCGCCTGATTGGCCCAGTTTCAGAGCCAGGAAGCTGGACGGATTTTCCGAGGTCCACTGTTCTCAACTTTTTTTTTCAGAGGCCTAGGAGAGCGCCAGGAAAAATATATCACCAAGGCGGGACGTCAATACGCCGTGTGTAGGCCAGCAACACAGCAACTTGCCGCCCACCATGTCGTCCTTCTTCACCGTCCCCGGCGCCCAGAAGAAGCGCAAGCGCCCCGCGGCCCCGGAGCAGCCAAAGAAGCGGGTGGCCGGCTCCAAGGCCGCCGCCGGCAAGGGTGCCTCTTCCTCCAAGGCGTCCAGCGGCGGCCCCGCCAAGAAGCGAGTCGAGCGAGACGAGTCCATCTCTGGCAGCGACTCGGACGATGACGAGAGCGTCGACAGCGTGCCCGAGGACAGCGATGCCCCCGACGAGAGCGCCTCCGACGGCGAGGAGGAGACGGCGGCCGAGAGGAGGCTGCGGCTGGCCGAGAGATACCTTGAGAACATCAAGGAGCACGTGGACGAGGCCGGCTTCGATGCTGCCGACATTGACCGCGACCTGATTGCCGAACGACTGCAGGAGGACGTCGCCGAGACAAAGGGCCGCGTCTACCGCCAATTGGCCTCGGAATTGGCCTTTGACAGCTCCGCCATGACCTTTTTCCGAAGCAACACAAACGCCATCACCGCCATCGCCACCTGCGCACCCTACGTCTACACCACAACAAAGGACATGTACGTGCAAAAATGGAGGACGCAGGACCTCCCCCAAGACCAGTACCCCCAGACGACGAAGCGAAAACCCAAGAAGCCCCCGGCCCCGCCGCGCCGACGACCCGAGCTCGAGACGTGGATCCGCGGCAACACCACAAAGTCCCAGGACAAGAACTACCAGCGGCATACCGGCGAGGTCCTGGCCGTCGCCGCCTCCCCCGACGGCAAGTTTGTTGCGACTGGCGGCGCCGACCGCAAGCTCATCATATACGACGCCGCCACCCTCAAGCCCATAAAGGTCTTCACCCACCACAGAGACGCCGTCACCGGCCTCGTCTTCCGGAGGGGTTCCAACCAGCTATACTCGTGCTCCAAGGACCGCACCGTCAAGGTATGGAGCCTCGACGAGATGGCCTATGTCGAGACGCTCTTTGGCCACCAAGACCAGGTCGTCGGCATCGATGCGCTGGGACAGGAGCGCTGCGTCAGTGTCGGCGCCCGCGACCGTACCGCCCGTCTCTGGAAGGTCGCCGAGGAGACGCAGCTCGTCTTCCGCGGCGGCGCCGTGGACAAGAAGCCCCGGCCGGGCGTCAACCCGCGCTCCCTCCTTCACGAGGGCAGCATGGACCGCGTCGCCATGATTGACGACGACCTCTTCGTCACGGGGAGCGACAACGGCTCCATTGCCCTGTGGAGTGTGCAGAAGAAGAAGCCCGTATACATCGAGGCCATCGCACATGGCGTCGACCCTCCCCTCGACCTGCTCAAAGCCTCAGCAGAGGTACACCCCGATCCCAGTGTCATCCCTCCCCCGACCCCGCGCTGGATCACCGCCCTCAAGACCATCCCCTACTCCGACGTTATCCTCAGCGGCAGCTGGGACGGCTACATTCGCGTGTGGCGGCTCAGCGAAGACAAGCGCAAGATCGAGCCCGTCGGCGTCCTATCGACTCCTTCAAGCGAAGACGCCATGACGGACATCGCCTCTGCCCAGGCGCAGGGCCCCATCAAGGGCGTCGTCAACGACATCTCCCTGTTTGAGCGTGGCGATCGCGGCAAGGATGGGCTCTGCGTCGTGGCTGCCGTTGGGCGCCAGCACCGGCTGGGCCGCTGGACTCAAATGGCTGGCCGCAACGGCGGCGTGGTCTTTGAGGTGCCGAGGATACGACCGCTAGTCAATGGCGTAGAAGAGGACGCAGGCTCAAACGACGACGAAGAAGCAGAAGAAAAGGAATGAGGCGAGATATCCCCTGGGACAAAACATCAAACATAGAGGCGTACCAAAACTGGAGTAATTGATGCCACGAGCACATCTGTACATTTGCATTTACCTGCTCTGCTCCGTGACGCCTCTCATCACTCACATCACCTTGTATAATTGCTCCTTGGGAGTCCGGCGCTTGGTAGTGGCCTTCTGAATTCACTCTTCATTCACCGTCCGGGTATTGATATATGTAAAACTTAAACCGTCCTCTCTCTCCATGCGCACCATGCAAGCATCTAGCCAGCCAATGCCAAATCTTGCAATCCCCTACCTCTCAAACAAGACGTTGCCACGGCTCCAACGCCGACAAACAAGACTTGCTATGATTCTCCACCTCAACATTGCTCAAATGCTCATGTATATATGTGATCTTCAAACCCAAAAGCGCGGTAGAAACCACATCTTGATATAGCACCCATGTCGGTGAATGCTTCTGTCCCGTTCATTGTTAAGTTAGATCAATGGACCTTGCGACTCCGTCATATCGAGGACCTTTGTCTGCAGACGGCTCATCTTCGATAGACAGAAGGACCACGTTAGAGCCATGTGAGTGCGCAGAGGGTGGTCGTTCGGGGGACTTCTTTGCCGCCAATGTAGTCCTTCCAGGGGAGTC
Organism: Pseudonectria foliicola; assembly: GCA_003693505.1. Classification (NCBI taxonomy): domain Eukaryota; kingdom Fungi; phylum Ascomycota; class Sordariomycetes; order Hypocreales; family Nectriaceae; genus Pseudonectria; species Pseudonectria foliicola. Next base: position 652,338 of record QUZD01000003.1, on the reverse strand, counting down.
CTTCTGCGTGGCTGACACCAGCTCTGGAGGCGAACCAGAGAGCCTGCGCACAAATTTATGCACCTTGTCTGCGCTGCTGTGTCCCCTTTCGGTCAAGTCAATGTGGCCTTTGGCGGCTTTCAGACCAGAACCCCGAGGTGTAGACGGCGCAGAGGCGAATGCCCTTTCCGACCCAGAGGTCTTACCGTCTGTGTCGTAATCGTCCATTAAGCGAGTAATGAACTTGTGGTCGCCATTCACAATCGGGGTAAAGGGTTGGCCGTTTTCAACCAGCGCAGTAGCCACCGGAGGAGACGCCTTTGGCTTTGGTGTATCCTGGGCCGAGCCAGCCCTTGGGGTTTCCACAACGTCCTCGTCGTCCTCAATGCTTTCATGTGCGAGCTTCAGATGAGCTTTGTCATTAAGTGAATGTGTCTCTAAGCCCGTCAATGGTGATTGTGGGGAGGTCTGAGGAGATTGCGCGGCAGATGGCTCGGCGGAAGCACTGCCCTTAACAGACTTTCGTTTCTTCTTCTCCTCTTTTTCGAGGTTCAATCGATCCTGTTGTTCCTTCTGCAGTCTGAATATTAGGTCCCTGACCTTTTCACGAATTGCAGGAGCCTTGATGCTCCATCCGAGATCCTCTTTTTTGAGTATCTTGCGGATAGCTCGGTCTGGGTTTTTGAGGAACTCTTCCATGTAGCCGAGGACGAAGACACCGCAGTCGCAATAGTTGTCCTGCTCAGGAAAACCCCGAGCAGTCATGCCACCGGCTACCAGGGCAAGCCCTGATTTCTTCTTGTCTTCGGCTTCCGCTGCCAGGTAATCCTTGAGAAACCTACAGGTAGCAGCATGGGAGGAACCGAGTGAGTCAAGAGTGATGATTCTGGGAGATTCCATGTTGATCTTGTGACCCCCACCCATCGTCCTTTTCTGGCGACTTTTAGCTGCCGTCTCGGGGCTGTCGGTTGTGTCTTCGTTGGTAGCTGGGCTCGCCGACTTTGACTGAGCAGCAGCTACATCTTCCAAGGAAACAGAAGCGAGCTCTTTCGCAACCGGCGAAACATTGACCTTCTTGTTCTTGTTCTGATCCGTGTCGGTCGGGCCATCTTCAGGTAGCTGCACTTCACCATCATCACTAACATCCTCCTCCGTTGGTAGGAGTCGCGGTGCATTGTAAATTATGGCGAGGTACCAGTGGGCGTTTTCGTTGACCGGGACCACAATGTACTTGTAAGAAAACAAATCGACCTTGGCTGTCCAGGCTCTGACTCCGTCGTAGTTGATCTTGCCTCGATTTGACCTCAGCTTCTCAAAGAAGAATGTACTAAAAAAGTACACCTTTTTGAGTAGCTCGGGATGCTCCAGCTCCATCTTGGACTGGAGGTACCGGAAATAGAAACTAATCAGGTTGTCGTTGAGGAATTCTCCTTCATCCAGCCTGGAAATATCGTCTTTATCCACGGTTGCTCGATTCCTGCCTGTCGCTGGGTAGACCAGCGATCTGTGCCAGCCATCTTCCCAGTTGGGATTCAAGTCAGTCCATCGATCGGGCTCCTTGCCGATGGAGTACGTCGGCGGCGAAGACCTTCTTGTTCGCCGAGTCTCCGGTCCCTGGCTCCGAGTGATGGCACTCCTGATCCCGGCTCTGACACTGGGACTTTGCGCCGCTGCCGTTTCCTCCCCAGGTTTTGGCGACGGAACTTGCATGCTGTCCTTGAGCTTCACAGAACGTATGGACGTGGACTCAGGATCGAAAGGGTTCCTTGCGGAGATGGAAACCCTCGGGCTCTCCATTCCTTGCCTGATCAGTTCACGCGCTCTGGCGTGATTGGGACTTTTCTTGAGATAAGCCTCCGCTTGCTTAAAGTCGTGACTGAAGGTCTTCTCAAGCTGGGCACTATGCCGAATTAGCATCTCATACAGCGAAACCGGCAAGAAATAGAGACTAACGGTGGCCTTTCCTCATATTCGATGTTGCGTGATTGATTGGAGAGCCACTGCATTAAAGACACAGGACCATTCATATTCTCAAACTCGACGTAAAGCCAACCGGTGCCGTTTGGAGACGAGCGGGATATGGCAACAATCTGACTGTGAGTCATTGCATGCCGAATCTTCATAATCTTTGCGGGCACGATTTCAAGCCAGTCCAGCTGTTGCTCGGTGCCGCTGGCCTCCAGCGTTGCGCTAGAGGTTCCTAAAACTAGCCTGGCAGAACACTTCACACTCCCTGAAAATGTAAACCGCCCAGACACTGCCTTTGCAATACTAAGCTTGGAGGGTTTCTGCGAACCAGAGACGCTGACATGAGTTGCTTTCTTCTCTGGAGTCTTCCAAGATGTTCGCGGAATATCGCCGCGAAACCTCGAGATGGCATTCGGACGAGTTTGAACTAGAGAAAAGTTTGTTCTCCGCTGCGTCTTTGCCTCCACGACCTGTTCTTGATCGTGGAGTTCGTCGTCGGATATAGGCTCAGGGCGATGCGGAAGCCCGGAGCGCTTGGTTCGCTTGGGGGTGTGCTCATCAAAGCTTGACAGGCTCCCACGCTTCTTCGTAGGAACAAGGTCAGACGTCACATTGGCGGGGGGAGGGTCGTGCAGATCAGCCAAGATATCTGGACTTGTCCTCTTTCCCGTTTCGACTTGTGCGTGGGTGTGATTTTCGTCCACTGAAGAAGCACCTCCTCCAAAGGTAGAGCCAGCCTCGGATCGGTTCTTTCTGCGTTGACGTTTCTTGCCTATGCCATTCCGAGCTTGGATTGTGCGAAACTCTCGCTGACCGCTCGTAGCGGTAACCGATTTCGCAGGTGGTCTCAAAGCAGCAACTAGGTTTGCTTTTGTCAACTCTCGAGTCCCACTTTGTGAGCCTTGTTGCGTCAAGTCAAGCTGGTCAGACTGGGCTATTTCGGGCGGGTTATCTTCGATCTCATCGTTTAGCGGGACCTGTTGGGACGTAAAGTATCGGGAGATGTGCGAGTTCCCATCTGGTTTTCGTCGCTTCAAGGCTCGGCCATAAGTGTCGTCAAGAGTTGGCTCTTCTCTGCTGCGGTCCGGCTGCCCACGATTCATCGAATTAACGGGCCCCTGTTGGGCGTTGAGGCGAGCCTAAAGGCAAAGTCAGTGACGAGGTTCCTCACAAACAGGGCACTAAGCCTGCTACTAACCAGCCGTGATTTACCAGTCATCTTATCCGATGCGCTCCAGAGCGAGTCAGCAAGACTGATGTGTGTAAGGAATAACGGTAGAGCCTACCCATAATCTGGAAAGCTGTGGGCATCGGAGTAGTAACGGGCAATGGGACTGGGGTAAGATCAGCAAATGGCGCCAGCGGATAGGCCCACGATCGACGCACTCCCATGAGTTCTCAGCCCTCCTCCCTCTAGTTGTGACGATAGGTTGAGCGTGGTCCTCCAGCTTTTTTTTTCTCCTCTGACGAACGTGATCGTCGGGTGGGTGCTTGGATACCAAAGAAGCGAGGAGCGGCGGATGAGAGAGGGCGTTGGAGATCTGCGTATGGGCTTCTCGGCAGCAAATCGATTTCCGCGTGTGTCCGTGACAGCCGGCGGTGGTGCGCAGTGCTCAGGCAGAATCGGCCGGCCGATACTTGAGAGCACTTCTCGATGACAACTTTTTGGCGTCTGGGCGGTTTCAAGGCGGTTGGTGGGGTCCGCACCCTGGTCCCCTGTGTGGATGGAGATGGGGCTTGTCGCGTTGCAGAAGTGTGGCGCGTGCTGGGATCTCAGCCTCGCGTAAGAGCTCCAGCTGTCCAGGGTCCAGTACCCACCATGATCCAATCAACACACACAAGGCTGACAAGTAAGCACCTACAGTACTATCGCCCACCTAAACGTGTCCAGATAGCTGGTATAGCTGCGCGATCCACGGTCCAGTTTGTCGCAACTTCTCGCAACTCTCCCTCTCGCCAGATGCCGCAGTAGCAGATCGTCCACCATGTATAATTCCCTCACCCGCATCTCCAACACCTTTGGGCTCTTCACCACGGTTGCCTTCACCATCGCTGCCCTCATCGCTGCCACCGACTTCCTCGCTCCACGTACCCCAAGCGTCGGCCTCGTGAAGACGACTAATGTTCAAGTGTACGTGCAATGAGCACCCTGTCATTTCCCTCACATATTTCTGCCTTTGTAGCATTGCTGACTATCTCTTTCCCGTGTAAAAGAGTAAAGGGTCGCCCGCATTATTATAGCTCCAAGAAGGAGGAATACGCCATCGTCAAGTTCTCCCTCGACGCCGACTTGTCCTCGCTCTTCACATGGAACACCAAGCAGGTCTTCGTTTACGTGACTGCTGAGTGGCCCAGTCCTGGTCAGAACAACGTCACCAATGAGGCTGTCATCTGGGACACCATCATCACCAACCCAAGCGCCGACCACTTGCGACAAGACCTTGGGCCCGTGGCCATGAAGAAGCTCAAGCGCACCACCCAGGGGAAGACGATTGATCCAAGCCGGTAAGATACATCCAGGTCTTCCGGGCCTTCTTCCCGCCACTTTACATAGGGCCAAGCGGAAAACTAACCTTTGCATACATAGTGGTCTGCTCAAGCTGAAGAATCAGCGACCCAAGTACCAGATCAGCCATCCCACGGGCAAGATCGCCGAAACGCAGCATGTGGCGCTTAAGTTGCACTACAACGTCCAACCATGGGTTGGCATGTTGACGTGGAACCAAGACATCGACATTGGTCTGTGGAAGAAGCTGGTGGGAGCTACGAGTCAGAAGTTTGCTTTCCCGGGCCTCAAAGCGGCCAAGAAGAAGACAACTGGGTACAATGCTCGAGAGGCTGTATAATAGTAGCATGTACAGGCGTTATGGGCTGGTTACGGGTTTATGTTCACATGGTCAAAACACAGTCATCTTCAAATTTTATCTTCGTCTGAATCTTTGGTCAAACAACTATCGTGAACTACATGTACATGTGGCTTTTGTCTACCCGCCCTGCCAAGCTTTCATCACAACATACATCATGACGCCCTCGTACACACGTGGCTGGAAACAAAACGCTCTTGATACAGTTCAACATTGCAGTGGCCGATGCTCTATGGAGCATTACTCGCTGCTCGTAGCCCCATTGCCTGCTCTGTTACCACCTCGTCCACGACCGGGACCGCCGCGTCCCCTTCCACCGCGGCCACGACCACGGCCTCTACCTCGTGACTGATCCAGGCTCGCGGGCGGCGGGACATTGCCATACTTCTGCTCCTCGGGAGGAACGGGCATACCCTCGGACCCCGACGGCGCTGGCGAACCGTGAGAGATGCCGCGACCACGGCCACGGCCACCAGCGCCCCCACGTCCACCTCGCTGTGCAGAGCCGTTGGCACCCTGGTCCTGCGCTGCGCCGTTAGGACCATTACGGTACACCAAGGTGCTGTGCATCAGGTTGGGAGCGCCGCGCTGTCCCCCGTTTCCGCGACCGCGCCCAGATGGGTTGCTACCGTTGACGGCACCTCGCCATCCACCGCGCAGAGGACCTGGAGCAGGCGCATCCTTGTACTGCGTAACCCCCACCGATCCATATGATCCTGTGGTGGCATTTGGTACGGCACGTCGCTGTTGAGATTTGCTGGTCGTGGAGATGACCTGCTTATACGTCGTGTTCAACACTGAAGACGAGGCCACCGTCTGGCCTCGGAACACTGGGGCTCGCTCACCCAGCGTGGTGCCACTCATGAAGGATGTATCCCACACAACATCCAGGAGCAGAGCAGTCGCTGTCCGGCTGATGCCCGCGACTGTTCCACGAGTGGCGATGGGAACCTTTCCAGCTGCAGCGACAAAGGTCACGCGATCTCCCAGGTTAAAGTTTTGGTTGCCAAGAACCATCTCTGCATCAGATGGCTTCAGGAGCGCTGAGCGAGGCACGCCACGCAGTTTCCGAATATCGACGTCCTGTGACGCCGCAAAGACTTGCTCTCCAACAGTTGCCAGTGCCATGACAACTGTGGAGTCAAGCTGTTCAGCCTCAAGAGGCACCCTCTCAAATTTGCTGGTCTCTTGCTTCTTCAGCCATGCACCAATTTCCTTGACTCGCTGCGACGCAACAGCAGGATCCTTCCACAAGTCTGTGTCCGTGACCTCACTCTTCTGTGGCTCCCTTTGAATGGCGGCGAAGAAATCAGGGAAAGCAACGATGTAATCTGCAATCAGCTTGACGGCAAGGTTGCTGAACTCCCACCCAGTCTGCGACTTTCTCGAGTATCCCAGAACCTTGAGCTTTCGACCTTCAAACTTGAGGTTCAATCCCAAGTTCAGTTTGAGACCTGATGAGCTGAGAACCTGGTAGGATGATGTGATCTTGCTAAGAACGAGGGGATGCATCCCGAGCTGCTTTGCGACGGCGAAGGATGGGGTGTATGGGTTGTGGCGCTCTGCTTCACGAATTATCTGTCTGGCAAATTCAGGCTCCTTGTTCTTCAACATGGAGACAACAACTTCCGCCTTGTTGTTGACATGAGCCGTAACCTCGAGGGGGCGCCCGAAGGCATACTCGCCGAGGAAGAACGCACGTGTGCCGGCAGGAAATTCCTCCTCAATAGGAAGCGCTGCCTTCTCAATGAAGCGCTCATCCTCGTTCACAACCTCCTCAACGATGGTCTGTGAGGCATAAACACTCCTCAGACTGGGATTTTCCGCGTACTCTTTGATCAAAGCACCCTCCTCAGTCTTGGTAAGTCCTTTGAGCATATGGACATATACCAGACACTCTACTTGGCCGATGGTGATGCCAAGTCGTTTAGCATGCCAGTTCTCGAGATACTCGGCCTCCCTCGCGAAATCTGCTGCCTCCCGATTGTTGTGGTCTCTGGTGACGATATCTTTACCGTTCTCTGCCAACTCGTAGCTGAAAAGTTCGTCCTGGATTCTCATGACCTTGGCTTCCTGAAGGAAAGGATAGCCGACGTAACAGCGCTGGCCAAGCTTTGCCTTCCAAGTCTCAACCTTGGTTCGCACTTGGGTATCAGTCAGTGTGACGACAACACTGGGGTTACGGCTATCGGCTTGGAAGATATTGATCCCGTATCCCTCAACGAGCTGGGCGGTGTATGGAAGAGTATGCAGAGAAGGAAAGCCTGCCAGGGCAGAAACGCTGAGCAAAGCTCCATTGGTCAAGCCCGCAACGTGGTCAAGGCCCTCCATGTCGGGAAGATCGAAGATATTTTCAATGCAGTGACAGGCCTGGATTTCTGGAAAGATTCCCGGTAGAGGCGAGGGGTATGCAAAGTTAACTTCCGGAGAGTACGTAAACTTGATTGGAACACCGAATCCATTTCTCGCCTTCTCATCGGGCTCCAGGAGGTCGTCCTTGGTGGCCATGGCGGACAGAAGTCGACTCTCGTCAATGAATGGAATTTTAACGACAGCCTCCCATTCCATCTTTTTGCCATTCATATCTAATTCGAAGTCGCGTGGATAAAAGTCGATAATAGGCGATTCGGGATTGGTCATCAGATCATGGTAAGCCTTGGGCACAATCTTTTTACTGCGGTCTGGCAGGACACCCATGAGCTGTTGGTACGGAAGGAATGGCTGACCCTTCTTGAAGTTGAGGTTGGCGTTGACGCCCTTGATGACATCTTTTTTACCGTTAGCTGGTACTGTGAAGGGGGTTCATGCGCTTAAGTCAACATACCTGAGATGAGGGGCGCATAGTGATACTTGTAGAACCATGGCCAGGAAGCAATGCCGCGGTAGTAGTAGTATAGAACCCACTGAAGGCCCTCAACGTAATTCTCACAGAGATTGACCTGCTCTTGCTCATACTTCTCGGGAGCCCATTCCTCAAACTTCTGAAGATAGTACTTGGTCTTCCAGCCCTGGTATTTGGTTTGGTACAGCTTGTCGTACTGCTCTTGGGCATCCTGAGGAGTCACGTCAACCACCGAGGCTTTGTCATATTTGTTCATGACGCGGTAAGCGGCAAGATTGCCCTCATCCTCCTCCTCTTCGTCGTCGTCGTCATCGTTCTCCGGTTTGGGGGGAAAGGACAGTTGAAGATGGCGATGGCCCTCACTGTCCTCTTTGGTAGACCAATCAAGGTGCATAGACTCAGCTAGCTCCTGAACAAATTTGCGATCTTCGGCCTTCAGCTCTACGCCTAGATCGAGAGGCTGGTCGGAGCGCTTCGAGATGTAGGGGCGAATCTTCTGTTTCCAAAGATCTCGCTGTGCTGAGGTGATGACGAGCTGGCCACCCTTCGGCTTGCGAGCGGCCCCACCTTTACCCTCGAGTCTTTTCTCCATCTCTTTAGATGCGAACCATTTCTCATCTGAAACGTCGCCCTCAAACTGATCCACCTCGATCTTGGAGAGCTCGCCAAGCAAGCGTTGCAGGCGTTCCATGTTGATGACACCATTCTCGTTGATGTATCCTTCACATTCCGGAAGAATCTTTTTGTAGATTCGGAACATGTTTGCCAGTGCTCCTTCATTGATATGCAATCCGGGTAGGTTGGGTAGGAAATCGTTTCCAACAAAGAAACCCATTAGAATGAAATCGTCGATGACCTTTTCTAGATCGAATGGAAACTTCAAGGCGCCTGGCTCTTGAAGCTCTTGAAATTCCATTTCCAGATACTCTCTAACAATGCAGAGATGCATTAGGTAGAAGTTTTGATGCTCCAGCTCCTTGGACTTGTTCTTGGAGCCACGTCCAAAGGTAACCTCCTCTCGAAGAAGACAGAAATGCGGATCATGGCTAAGAAGTCCTAGCATGATCAGATCGGCATCGAGGCCGTATAGACAGTGCCTGATGTTGGCGTTGTAGTTCGGCTGAGCCTTGGCATTTCTGATGTACTCCATGATCTTGTGTTCTCCTTCACCGGGGACCTCATGTCCCGAGAGGACAATCTCACATCCCTGCCAGTCAGTATCCTCTGAAACCTTCTTATTGACAAAATATCTTAGTTGCTGCGATAGCTTCGCCATAAAAGCAGTTCCTGTTGCACAGTCAGCATCGGACTTGCCTCTGCATTGCTCGGACATCCTTACCGGGGGTGATACAATTGCTATCAAAAGGCTCCTCCTTAGGCATCTCAACGCCCTCGCGGATAGCCTTTTCACGGGCAACCTCGGCGTCGAGAGCTGTTCGGAATCGTCGAGCACGTTGCTGATTCATCTTGGCTCGGGGCGCAACACCATCGATGGCCATGAAGAAGAGCTGCTTTGGCTTGATCTTGCCAAACAGATGCTCGATGTAATTGAATATGCGAATGAACATTTCCTCCTCACTGAGACGAAACGTGGTATCCTCACCAGCATCTTTGTGAGTGCAGTTGTGGATGATACCATTCATATCCAGCTAGTCGTATGTTAGCAAGCGAGGCGCGGGGTCGAAGTTAAGCGGGAGTCCGAACGTAGAGGCAGTCGAACTCGGGTATTCGGTTCTCTGCAATGACTTGAGAGATAGCAGGGTAGCGCTCGGAGAGCCATCTGAAAAACTTGGGGACACTAGAAGTAGCAGTCAGTAATGCGACGAGGGAGAAGCGGGTGGTGGAGAGTTGTACCCCATGATGGCAGGTAGCGGGCAGTTCTCAGCCCGATCAACAGCTCGAAAAATGCAGAGGTAGGAACTTTATATTCCGGTTTGACAAGAGCGCCGATACTTCGAGACGTAATGAGCAGAATCTTGTCGCGATGTATGACGGCAAGATAGGTGGCAAGGATGTGCGAGCTATTGTCCAAAGGGAGTAAGCAAACGCCGGTCTAGCCCCAGGAAAGAAGAAAGCGAGTCGCGCCACTGAGTCCTTTTCAAAAAGAGGACGGCGCAACGGATTTGAGAAGATGGCGGCGCAGGCGGTGCGGAGGATGTTGGAGAGAAGATGTTGTCAGTTGCCGCCGCAGAAGCTGGAGTCAGTCACTCCGGATGGGGCCAGCCGCCTGATGTGGGGCCACCCCAAAGCTGAGGCTGAGATCGAGGTGGAGGGGCTATTGTGGCGTATGTCTTGTGGCATGTGGCTGGAACAGACAAGGCTGGGGGAGCCCGTCAAACCACCCCACCTAGCTCTCTTCACTTTACGCGTTACGCGTGAGCTGAACCTGCTTCACTTTTCAGCCTTCTCTTATCCGAAGCCTAGGTTGGTTCATTTGTTGGTAGTCCAGCCGAGCGACTTCTTCAGCCTCAATCGCACTCTATTCTATAACTCAACTCCGAAGACAAGAATTCCTTCTGCTCCACCCAGGGTTGGTTCAGGTCGCCTTTGTACAGCATGGCGCCAACTCCAGCGGAACGCGACGTTGATGGTGGGTTGGCTCACAGGAGCTCGCTGGACGCTGCTCTTGGGGAACATCACTGACACGTACCGCAGTCGACATGGTTCATGATGGCGAAGACGATCAGAACGAGCGTCTCATCAATGAAGGTATGCGTCGAATACTTTATTCTGTCGATGATCACTATTGACAGCCCCTTAAAGAGTACAAGACGTGGAAAAAGAACAGCCCTTTCCTATATGATATGATTTTAGGGTGAGATAGTCATCGCTACGTCTGGGTACCAATGATTCCAGCTGACAACTTTTTCTTGAAGAACGGCTCTCACATGGCCGACCCTCACTGTTCAGTGGTTCCCTGACGTGAAGGAGCCCGAGGGCAAAAACTATCAGGTCCATCGGTTGCTGCTGGGTACGCACACGTCTGATGAGAGCACCAACTATCTCCAGATTGCCGATGTTCAGATCCCCAAGGCCGCCGCCCCTAACCCAAATGATTACGACGAGGAGCGAGGGGAGATTGGTGGCTATGGCAAGTCGGGCGACGTGGCAGCCATTAAGTGTGACATTGTCCAAAAGATCGAGCACCCAGGCGAGGTCAACAAGGCCCGTTACCAACCTCAGAATCCCGACATCATTGCCACCCTGTGCGTCGATGGCAAGATCCTCATTTTCGACCGCACAAAACACCCGCTACAGCCAGCGTCGCCCGGCAAGTTCAACCCCCAGATCGAACTTGTAGGCCACAAGGCAGAGGGTTTTGGCCTCAATTGGAGCCCTCACGAGGCTGGCTGTCTGGTATCCGGCAGTGAAGATACTACGATGTGCCTTTGGTAAGCTTTGCGCAGGAACGCAGGTTCGATATCCCCAACGCTAATATTTTCTTGGTAGGGATCTCAAGACCCTGGAGGCAGAATCGAGGATTCTGAAGCCGACACGCAAATACACCCATCACAGCCAAATTGTCAATGACGTCCAGTATCATCCCATTTCCAAGAACTTCATTGGTTCAGTCTCGGACGACCAGACGCTGCAGATTGTGGATCTGCGCGCAGAAGATACCACTAAGGCTGCAGTTGTCGCTCGCCGCGGCCACCTAGATGCCATCAACGCCCTTGCCTTTAACCCTAGCTCAGAGGTGCTTGTTGCCACGGCATCGGCTGACAAGACGATTGGCATCTGGGATCTCCGAAATATCAAGGAGAAGGTCCACACGCTAGAAGGGCACAATGACGCCGTGACGTCGCTGTCATGGCATCCCACCGAGGCCGGGATCCTGGGTAGTGCAAGCTATGATCGAAGGATTATCTTCTGGGATCTCTCCCGGGTGGGTGAGGAGCAGCTGCCAGATGATCAGGATGATGGCCCCCCCGAGCTGTAAGCCGTATCCCCACCAAATTTGTGGTTCCAACCGACTAACCGATCGATCAGATTGTTCATGCATGGTGGACACACCAACCACTTAGCAGACTTTAGCTGGAACCCCAACGAGCCCTGGCTGGTAGCCAGCGCCGCTGAAGATAACCTGCTGCAAATTTGGAAGGTGGCTGAGTCTATTGTTGGCAAGGATGACGGCGATTTGCCGGTTGACGAGCTCGATCGATAGACATGGCGCAAATGTGCCAGATAAAGACGAGCTTTGAGGAAGCGACACGAAGGAGATAGCACCTACAGCATTCGCGATCTCGATGTCTAAGAGGAAGGGGAGCACTAGGGATGGATATTTTGAAACAAGTAGCTGGTGAGAAAGGGCAACGTTGTGTAGAACAAATGGCACACTATAATATCACGATCGAATTCTACTCAATCACCTAAGTTAATCCGATGCTGTTCTTAGGGTGAAGAAGCCGAGCGCCTTTCGCTACAGTCAGTCTGAACCACCTCGATATGAGAGAATGCTGATGATGTGGGGTGCGTAGATGATTCACTCAGCTCCACGATTGCCGAGTGGGACTTGACGGTGCTGGCTGTTTCCATCGAACATCTAGCTATGTGATCTTTATCTTATTGAGGTTCAGGTTTGTTCCTATTGTCTCCTCTGTTGATACACGGCAATGAAGTCGCCCAAAGGCATTCTATGACCACGGGAACATGCTGTAACTTCGCGGTGTTTGTGGACAATACCAAGCGCTTTACACCTCCCGCTCCCATTTCTGAAAGCTTCAATACCTAGGTAGCCATCGATACTCTTTCGCGATGTCGGTCCCCCTGGTTCGACTACAGGGCGATGTCACGAATCGTCCGGTCTACGACATGGAGCTACCCTTTGATCCGAATACTCTGACAAGTCGTGTACAGTCTCAGGGATTCAACAACGACGATGCTGCCGTTTTCGTTCATCTTGCTCTTGAGAAGCTCCGAGCTCTGCAAGGAGATCAGCTTGGCCGGCCAGTATCGGCAGAGCAATTGGCCAGTGCCATTCAGCGGCATGCCAAATCACAAGTGGAAGAGGACGGCGACGCCCATGAGGTGGTGAAGCGTCAGGGAGTACAGTATAGCGAGGACTGCGGCGAAGATCTGGACGAAGAGACTCGAGCGAACTCGCTGGGGCTGAGGGGGCTGCACCCAACAAGGATTACGATTGTACAAACCGATATTGATGGCCGCCACAGCAAGAGGTTCAAGTTCACGCAAGGAGGGCTCGACGAGTTTTTTGAGGGCAGCAACCCATATAGGCTCAAAGATGGCATGGCCACGCTGAGTCTAAAGCATACGAGCCACGATGTTATCAGCGCTCTCTGCCAGCATGTTGAGCTGGCTGTCGAGCTGGGCAAGCATCTCCGCCACAATGATCTCCTGAACTTGTATCTGGCCAGTCGAGCATTCTACAACACCATCAACAGTCACCTCCTGTCCAGCGTGCGCGCGTGGATAGCCCACAGTGCTCCAGAGGCTGGTAGGATCCTCCCATTCAGACTGTACCGAAACCATCTTATCAATGATCCTGCCGGCCGGAGCTGGGGTGGCCAATACAGTGGCGTGGCCTGCGTGACACTGGATGGTCGCAAGCAGGTGCGCCAGGTTCCGGGCATTCGCTATGCCCAAATGATTCTGGGGCGGGAGAGGCACTGCAGAGAGATTACGGCCATGATGGCTCGCCATGGCCACCGTATGCCCAAGACGATGCATGGCACGTTGTTGCGCCTCTGGCTGCTCATGGACATTTCCACTACCATCCAGCGGCAAGCAATGCTGGCCAATCCGGAGATGTGGTCTGATGTCGACCTTTACAATGCACAGTTCTTGTTCATCAAGCTAGGCATGCACTTCAACGACCCTATATACGGACCCAGCTCCTATGAGCTCCTCCACCTCATGCTGGGTCAAAAGGGCTTGTATCCGCTGTGGCAGCTCCTCATGAGCAACAGGTTCACCAAACTTTCTGAGTTCATGGAGCTCAAAGTACGCTACGATTTCCGAGTGCCGCCTGACCACTGGGGCGGCAACTATTTTGAAAAGAGCCTGTACGGCGTGCCTCTCAAGGAGGTCGGTATGGTCCACCGTGAGGGCTGGGGACTCGGCCATCGTCACCTCATGCGGCCAGATGAGCTCATCCCCATTGAGGCCGTAAAGCGAGGCCTGGAGCTCGACAGGCATCTCATGCAAATGGTCATCTGGGGCTACTTTGATTGGGAGACGGGGCGGAACCTGGTGCCAACGGAAGAGGAGACTTACATTGAAGGTGAAGACAAGGTGCTCGCCCACGTCGACACGCGCTACCACTGGAAGGCCAGACACGCCATGAAAGCCCGCTGGTCCGAGTTGACACGCGAGCAACAGGGCAAAATTGAAGAGGACGATGAGGACGACCGACTACGATGTCTGGCATGGTGCATCAACGACGACGACGAGTATGACGACGACGAGCCCACCCCGTATACGCTCGACGACGAGATAAACCGCGGATACCAGCCACTTTCCCAGCCCCGCGGTCACGCCGGCGCAGTGCCCGGACTACACGACACCTCTGGGTGGGAGAGCTTCGTGGGCGCGACGCTCCTGCAGGGCATGCCACCGTCCGTCAGTGAGGACGAGGTACTGCGTGTACAGGCCTGGCAAGACTATCCGGAAGAGGAACTGGAAGTACATGATGATTGGGATTGGAGGCAATGGGTGGCACAAGAGGCGCGGACGCGGGCGGTGCTGCGGGAGGCGATGGGGGGATGGGCGGGTGAGGATGGTACCGTTGTTGACGACGACAATGCGACTGTGGCGATGAGAGGTGCTGAACCGGGCACATAACAAGCAGAGTCGCATGGCGAGGACGAGCCGAACGGCGGGCATGATGTGGCTATGCATGAGGGCATGGCCCCTGACGGACAGCCAAGGCCGATGGAACATTGGTGGCACTACTTCTATGAGACGGAGGGAGGCAACGCAGGGAGCCTAGACCAGTTGCTCCATCGAGGTGAGTCTCAATGAGAGCGTGGAGCAAGGCGAGTCACTTGGGGGCAAGGTCCGTAGAAGGAATCAAGGAAGTGTATCTGATGGATACATGAGCATGGTTGATATACCGGGACAGGATACGTGCCCTGCAATGTTACTTACGTCCTACATTCAGCGCCCTTGAGCTTCATATCCAGGTCGCAACAAAAGATATAGACACGGCTATCCTGTTCCATCTAGACTATGTGATTGTAGGTTTACAAGACACGGTTGTCCACAACGCCAGCTCCAGATATGCACACAATGCCGTCAAGCCCTGTCCCCCAAACCAACAACGAAGCGAAACAAAAACGACAACGACAACGACAAAAGAGCAGACAAAATCAAAGCAGTTCTTTTTGCATCCTAACAGTGTGCGGCATCTGTGACAGAAGAAGGCGCCCCCAAGAAAGATTAACCTATCGACGGAAAAGCATCCGCCGACCCCTAAAGCCAACAGCCAGCCTTTGTCCGTTCCGTCCCAGCCCATCCATCCAGCGAACCTATTCCAATCCAAAGCCAGCCAGCAAGCCTGCCAGCCTCCGTCCCTCTTGCAGTTTCTCGGCGACCAGAGTTGTCCAAATCGCCCACCAACGCCTGTTTGGCATCAAAATGATACAGACCAGGTGGATTCAAAAGTGAATCAAGAAACCCCTACTCCCGCCGAGTATGTGGGAGAGGTTATCGAGAGCAGCAAACCGCCAGCACCGAGAGAAGCAAGCAAACAAAGATACAGCCAGCCGTTGCGAGAGATTTCCATACACTCCCCGACTCCTCCCGTCCGCCGCCGGCCCGTTTGGTTTCCATAGCCACTCCACCGCTCCCAGCTCCCGCGTCCAAATAGAATGAGATGAAAGATGAAAGATGAAAAGACGACCTAAAACAATCGAGAAAATGACAGAAATGGGGTGTGAGTTATGTGAAGTGATGTGCTGTTTCGTGGGTTGTTCGCCGTTGCGAGTACCTGAGGGAGAGGGCGTAGGTGTGAGTGATGAAAGAAGGCAGAGAGGAGAGAGGAGGAAAACGAGGAGAAAATGACAAGAGATAAAGCAGATACAAACAGTAAAAAGAGCAACTTGACGGGGTAGCAAGCAGAAATGCCGGCGAGCTGGATATGTCGCATCAAGTCTCACACACAAAGGCAAAGAATATACCCTTTACACTCCCCTTCGCTATGCACCCGTCCCCCAGAAACCAGCTTTTCCAGCAAAATCCGCGTCCCTGATCCATTCGGCCCATCCAAGTGCGAGAGAAAATATGCCTCTGTCGAGTGATACGACGGCGGCGAGCGCGCCAAAGAGAGCTGGAATGGCCGAACAAGACAAAGCAAGGCAACGCAGAGCTCCGAATAAATCGACCAACCCAGAGCAACCCTGGCACTGGAAAGATAGCCACTTTTGTCTTCCAAACATTGAAATGTAAACACGCCCCCGCCTGTAAAATCGAGTCCGAGACTCCTGGTCTCCCAAAACCAATACACACCGCCCCCACCGTGCCGTGCGAGAACAACCAAGTCCAGAAGGTATCTTGCCAAGTTCAAATGCTCTATGTTCATCCTTCCGAGGCCGATTTTGTGTTTTTGAGAGTTTATTCTGTTTTTTTCTTTCCGGTCGCGGCAAATGATAAAGGACAAGCAAACGTATGCTGCAAGCGCTCTGAACAGGTCGGAGCATATATCGCAGCATAGACAGCGACGCCAGCTTAAGCAGCAGGCGACTTGTTGGGGGCCGAACCACCATTCTGGCGAGGGTCACCACCGCTGACGGAGAGTCCACCAATTCCACTGCTCAGAAACGCAAATGGGTCGTTCTCGGGGCCATTGTTGTTGTTGTTGTTGCTGTTGCCATAAAAGTTGTTGGAAGGACCTCCGGAAGCAGGACCGTTGGTCGCCGACTGGAAGGCAGCCTCGGCAGCCCGGCTGTCAAAGGGGCCGGCACCGTGAGAGGTAGGGCCCGAGCTAAAGCCATGCGTGTTCAGCGAGCCGGGGTAGCCACCGGCGCCGCCGCCTAGGCCGGACGGGAGGTAGTGGCTGGGAGGACCGCCAAAGTGCTGGTTGTAACCACCGCCACCACCAAAGGAGGCGGCGGAAGAGAAGGGCCCGGGAGGACCGGGAGCCGGGGTTCCGGCCATGGAGCCCTGGCTCATGCTGTACTGAGACGAGTTATCCATGGGGGAAGGATAGCCTGAGTCGGCCACGACCGCGGCACCAGCACGGCTGGCGCCGCAGCGCAGGCAGCAGACATTCTTGGCAAAGTTGTGGTAGCCGCACACTTCATTGCCGCACTTCCAGTCACCGGCACGGAAGGGAACAACACCACTTCCACCCATGCGTCCACCTCCGTGACCCATGTGGCCGTGGTGACCGCCGCCACCGCCGTGAGGGGGAGGGGGCATCATCGAGGGCGGACCGTAGCCGCCACCGCCGTAGCCGTATCCGCCAGGGCCGCCGGCCATCTCATTCCCAGGTCCAGCTCCAACAGCGGGGAATGAGCATCGGAAACAGGCTGTCCGGCGCTGGAAGTTGGAGAAGCCGCAAGAGGGGCAAGTCCAGTCACCAGGGCGAGGACGGTTCTTGCTGGGAGGGAAGGGAGTGAGGATATCCTGGGCGCGGTCAAGGACGCGGCTCGATGAGGGCGAGACCTCGATGGCCTTTTCGTTTAGAGCTCGGCCGTTCATGCAGAGACTCTCAGCAGCCTGGTCGTTCAGTCAGTCAGCATGTGTTTCTTGTCACCGAATTGGCCCACCACAGTTCTGCACCGCGCACAACAGCTAGTGGCAAGTCAATGACAAAGGAATGAGGCTTACCTCTTCATGGGACGAGAAAACAGCAAATCCAGTGCCGGTGGGCTTGTGCTGCTCGGGGGTACGCAGGGTCCAAAAGGCAATGGGACGTCCACCAAACTGGGTGAACCAGCTCTCCAGCTCGGACTGGGTGGTGTCATGGGGTAGGCCCGACATGTGAAGAACCTTGCTTCTTTCGGACAGAAAGGCCCGAACATCAGCTCGGGCATCCATGGGTCGAGTCAAAACATCGGGGTGCTCCTGCGGGGGCTGCGACTTGCGAATCAGGCCACGGAGCACACGGGCGAGGGTGATGGCCTCCTCCATGGCACGACGAGGCGAGGCGGGAGCCAAGGCCTGGAGATGAAAGGGCAAGTTGTGCTTGATGGGGGCACTGGACTGGACAGGCTCGACCTCGAGGGCGGCACAGATGTTTGAGAGCATTGAAGGGCCGAAAGGCAAAGACTCTGGGTGGTGCTGCTGCCAGCGCTGGTACTCGGTGCGGAGGTCGAAGGTACGCGAGTGCTGGAGATACGGGGGCAGGACGACGGCCTTGTCGCGGGCCTCGCGGGGGAGCTGGACACGGAGGTCCCAGGCATCGAGGGTAACGAAGACGAAGTCGAGGTTCTTCGAGGTCAAATACTCGGTGGCGAAGGTGTCGAATCGGTTGATAGCATCTCTAAAGGTACCAGCGTTTCGGACATGCTCCCACGTCAATGTGGTCAAGCTAGCTACAAGGGGGACACGTCTGTCAGCATCTGCTGCCAGGGGCTGAGGCGGGTTGTCTGCCGAACGATATCGGAGACGGTTGTTTTTGTTTGTGGTACGGAGCGACTTACTGCAAAGGGGAGTGATGGGGGTGTTGACGGGCTTGACGAGGACGCTCTCGTGGGTAATCTGGTGGGAAAAGACAGCTTGGTCAGCTATCCGTGAGGTCGGAGTTGAGGGCAATCCAAAGGTCTTGGCAGGCCTGGATTGTGGCATTGCTCACCTCCTCGAGCGAGTTTGCGTCAAGCAAGATCCAGCCAAGCTCAATCACCTCGGCCGAGTCCTTTGTCACATAGACGCCGTGCTCATCGCAGGTGGTGGCTACGTGGATGACGACGTAGCGGTCGATGTTCATCTGTTGCGAAGCCATGTTTGCAGCGGTTTGGGGGGTCCGGGTCGGGTGGTGACGGAGGCAAGGAGAAAGGCTTCAGAGGGGCGTTTCAGGCCGACTCGGGTTGAGCTGATGTCAAAGGGGGCTCGAAAGGCGGAGACAAGGACGGCGCCGAGACGAGGAGAATGCGCAACAGGTAGCAACTAGCCCGTGGCCCGGCCAGATCGCGAAGTTGAGACGGGGGTCGAGGGTTGGGAGGTGGATTGGATGGGTTGGAGGGAGTCGGAAGAGGCCACTCGAGAGAGGAAGCTTCAGGAGTTGAACAACCGTGCCGAGCAAAATGGGCCGCGCGGGCCGGAGGGTTTGTTGTGGGGAAAAGGTGAGCACACAGTGAGTGAGTGGCACAGATCCCAGATTAGCCGCGAGCTGTCGGAAGGGGGGAAAGATGGCAAATGCCCTCGGTCACGATACAGCGGGGATGCAGCAAAGGCGGAGCAGAGTACGTGAGTACAAGACAGTTGTCAGGGTGCCAAAAGGAAGGAAAGTAGGAAAGTGAAGATACGAGCCCCGAGGGAACAAAGGGAACCGATGAAGTGGTGATGGACGAATGGACGGATGGATGGGCGGAAAAACTAGGCGGTGGTGGCACCTGTTGCAGCGTGTTGCAGCGTGTTGCAGTTATTACAGCGCTGTCTAGCCCATCGACAGGCAACTAACGCCCTGGAGCAATGGACTGGATCCCAAACCCAGCGGGCGGTTACCTAGCCTACAGTACAGTAGGTGGCAGCCCTCTAGACCTGGGATCCCCATAGTTCAGCCGCCCAGCGCTCAGCAGCATAGAAGCTGGAAGCTGAATACAATCCGGTTGGACTGCTGGATGGCTGCGTGCCCCCACTGCCAGGTAAGGGGCCCCGGCAGAGGACCCCATCGAGAAGCGATAGGAACATGCATGGGAGGAGAGTATCACTCGCTGCGTGCGTCAGGCAATTCACAGCGCTTCGTACAGTACATGCGCCATAGTACGTGCAGGACTGGACGTGATGTGACGGATGCTGGCGGAGACGACCCGTCCCATCCAACGCGCTGGGTCTCAACTACCCGCGTACGCACTGTTAGGCGCTTCCTCAGGTTGATGGCCGCCTTCATTGTGGCCCCTTCTGCCATTCTGGCTCGTATACATTAGTATGATACTATAGGTAGGTTAAAGGCAGACAGCTGAAACGGGCAGTGGATATGGGGACAAAGCTGCTTCTCCACTGCTCGGCTGCCAAATGATACAGTACGTACACGTGCTGGCAAATGCACAATCCTCAAGCATCCCCGGCCCTGCGGATGCTCCGACAGCTATAGCAACAGCTAAACATCATCGCTTGGATGCCGTCAGTGACAAACCCATACCTCTAAATACCAAGCGTCCTTTGACATATGCTTACCTACCTACATATACGCGGATTTACGGCCAGCGGTCGAGAAAAGTGACGAAAAACTCAAGCGACACTATCCACTTTGGGCGTCACTTGTGCGTTGGACCTTTCAACACCATTATTTTATACCCGCAGCACAAACGGGCCCGGTATCAAATCCTAGTTTCCTGACAGTCTCCACTTAGGACCCAACAGACACAGATACAGTACGTACCGTGAAACTGCCTCCAGGCTCTTCTATTTATGGCTGCACACCCCGTGGTCTGGCTTTGTGAAGGTGGTCTTCCAAGTGCAGTGTGTGATTGTGTTGTTTAGTACGGCACAGTATCTACCATCATGCAATCAACCATTAGGTGACGGTAACAGGAACCCATGGTTGAACTTGTCGCCCCTCCATTCCCTGCTCTGCTTGTTGGGCGTCTTGAGTCGTGGCTCAGTCCGGCGATAGATTTGAACACTGTCAACTCAGATCCAACACCATGACTACCTACGTCTGTCATGGACCTACACTCCATAGGTAGTCTGTCCCTCAATTTTGATACTCCATCCATTCATATGTCTTGTCGCATCATCACAGCCAGGCTCAGTCTCTTGCACTGAGATGTTGCCAGGCGATACCCTGGAACGCGCAGCATGAGCAGTTCATGGCGCTACCTCGTGGCCCAAGCTGTATACCTGCAGCTTGACCAGTTCACTCAGACTTCCCCAACAGGATGATGCAAGTGACGCTGACCAATGCGTCCCATTGCCAACGAGCAGACAGGGTGACATCGACGCGTGTGCACACATACACAGTACACAGAGTGCCTGGATACAAGAGCCGCCTTGCGCGAGTCAAAGGAGCGTTTTCCGCGCGCCGTTCAACATCTTTGACTGGCGGGGCTGGAAGTTTCGCCCGGACCTTTTGCGTTGCAGTGTGGTTGGTTCCACTCTGGCCGGGTTGGGGGAGCTCTCGATATCGCCTCGATTTGAGGCAGCAGCCCACGATGAGGGGCTTTCTACCTGGCTCTGGAGGCCGCTGTCAAGTCCAAAGTGTTGTGTGTCTGTCCAGGGCCATGACCCCGTCTCCAACTGCTCTCAACGTGGAGACGACCACGCCATCGCTTACTAGGTATACATGGATGTCATCCCGGCAATCAAACCATGCATACAGAAGTACTGTCCTTAATCCTTTGTATGCTATGGCCTCGCTGTTATACCCAATTCCTGGAGCTGTGCGCAAGACTCGAGGCTGTGCAAACCGTCGCGGCGCGATAGCGACCTGACTGATATGTACGTAGGTACCTAGGATGGCATGTTAGACAAGCCACAATGTTGCACCAATTTCTAACCCTTCGCAGCCGTTCAAAGAGACCCCTCTTGACTTTTATCGTCTCAATAGGTGCCTTATGTGATGAGTATATACTTTTGACTTATGTTTCCAAGTGAATTAGAGGGAGTTTCCTCCCACGATGCTGAGCTACCTGTTCACAGCTCGCATCGACGACCTACAATTTCCGTCTCAACACTCTTGGACACATGAACCGTGAATCGATCACGTCTCGCGCCCTGTAGCTTACGCGAAACTTGGGCTTAGAGTTGGCAGAACTGGGTGCTTGTCGCGTCTAATTGAGTTTCTCCCACGCCGCAAGGTACCTGAAAATACCATACGTACCTGTCTCGTAGCCTGGGCTTACGTTCGCTGCTTGGTGGTGTGAGTTTACAGCTGCTGCCTGCGAGGAACAGCATGTGGTCACTTACGTCATAGAGCGACGACCACAGCCACGTCACGCTCGCCATTATCGCAAATGCTGCTGCGAGGCTACGATAAGTGGTTAGCCAGAAAGGACCAAGGCAAAAAGCATTTTCCGCGGTCGCTATTATCCCCTCACTCTCGTTGCCCTCTCCGCCATTTTACTTCTCTCTTTCATTTCCATTGCATCTATCCATTTCGCTCCACTCAGTCCCCTTGCTCTACAACAATACGTCCGAGCCTCGATTACTACCCAAGTTAGGTAGCGACCAATCCGCATACAAGATGGGAGCCGTCTCAGCAGTCTTCCTCGTTCTCGTCACCATCCTCTGTAGGTTCTTGACGTCCGCGGGCTGTGTCGCATGACTAACATCTTGGCAGTTCCGCCCATTGGTGTCTGGGCTGTTGCAGGATGTGGCATGGGTAAGTTAATCATCCGCGTCCGACAGCCTTTTCCCAGAGCATTGCCTGACGTGTCGCAGATCTATTTATCAACATCTGCCTGACCATACTCGGCTACATTCCGGGGCACATACATGCCTTCTACCTCGAGTTTGTCTATTATGACCGCCGCGAACAGGCTCTCGAGGGCCGCTTTGCCACTGGACCGGCGCCAGGCGTCTACTCGGATAACGTGCAGACCGGAGGTCAGAGCTACGGAACCATAGGTCATGCTACGGCCTAGTTGTCAAAGCCTTGATACGCCATCCCCGATATTGCCAACGGCTCATGGGAGGCATGTGGATCTGGATCTGGCGCGGGAGTCGATGTGGGATGAGACTACTAAATGGCAGGGCCAGTTTCATAATGAAGAGGTGACCATGCGGTAGTAGATGACGTGGATATAAGATTCACTCTCCGGACGTCTGTAATCTCTAGGTGAACGCCTGATGAATGACTGGCAGGAAAGTGCTTAACCTCATCGTGACCGTTTCTGGTGTTTGCAGTAATCCCATGTTACCCTATAGGGAGAACCTGGCATGACAGGACAGCATAATTATTACCACCCCATACTGTGTAATCCCGACCAAAACACTCATACGGACATCCATATAGGCCAACATGTAATGTGTGTTGAGTGTTTGATTCGCAACAAGGGAGGTAGTTAGGTAGGCATGAGTGCTGGGGAGCTGGAAGAATTTGAGTACGGCAACAGCTGCGGGTTAGAAGCTTGATATTGAGTGTTGAATAGAGTGATCCCGCGCATCCAACGCGGCCGAATGCCAGCTGTGTGAAAGGTGATTTAGACACTGGCTTTCCTGTAGACATGGACTCCCAACATTGTCTTCAACCCTGTGACATCCATGTAGGTGTATTACGTCGCCTCTTCAAGCTGCACAGAACCTCCTGATCCCCAGGTAATATGTGTGTCAAACAGGGCAAGTAATAACTGATCTACACCACCTACCTGAGGTAGGTTTGAGATCCACGCAGTACATAAGACCAGCCAACTGTCCGATGATTGATCATCGAGGATGGCTTCCTATTGGGTACATTGGCGTACTCTACATGCAGCAAGTGAGCCAGACAGCCAATGGCGGGGGAAGCCGCAAATGGAATTCGTCCTTTGAACGGCAGCCACGACACTCATGCATCGTGCACCTTCCAGCTTCCAGCATCGAGTATCCGCATCCGCATCCGGCATTGAAGGTATCAGGCTAACTAGCACTTTGCATCTGCACGTCTCTCAATTCCCCTCTGCCTTTTATCCTTGCCTTTCTATCACATTTCAATCCATCTCACTCCATCTCGCTCATCCTTGTCGCCAGTTGCCCCAATCCTCCTGGATCGTCTTTCCTCTCCCTCTCTCTTCAACGCCCAGCTAGCCCCAGCCGGCCCAACCGCCTTCTCCTGCCTCCTCTCTCCGAGTTTTGCTGTCTCGCCAAAAGTTCGCTTCATTTGGTGCTCGGTGCATATTTTCAGCGACAAAACACCAATCCCATTGCGTGGTGCCATCTCCAACTGCAATCTGCATCCGTCTTCCTGGCGCCCTGCATCATTCCACAGACACATACCATACTATTCCGCTTCCTGAATACCGTTTGAGACGGCCGCCCTTCCCCTTCGGCTGCCCTCACCCGCTCGCCCTGCCCTTACCCCGTCTCATCGCGCCCCAGGCCACCATGCTATGACCTGTCACAAGCTCCATTGATTTACTATCCCCAACTTCTGCCGCTCTTGACCTGCAGGTCGTACGCTCTCCTCGTCCCCGCCTCTACTATCCGTACCCCGTACTAAGACGACATATCTCGACGCGTATCTTGCTGCATCGCCAGCTCTCAATGCTCCACTGAGGTACAGGACAAAGGACTCTTCCACCATACGACTGCCGTTCATCCCACCCTCTTCAATTCGCCCCCATCATCCATCCATCCTTATCTGGCTGGATATGTAAAGAGTACATATACGCACGCACACCGCAAAAGTCAGCACTGAAATATCTCACCATGTCGTCCTCCGCGATTGACCCTCATCGCGAACCTCGTCAACGTCCCCCACAAACCGCAACTGTCTCGACCATCTCAAACCCTCGTCGCCACTCTCTACCATTCTCATTCCCACCGCTCTTCCAGTCCAACGCATCCTCGACAAGTCTTGTCCCCTCCACCGCCAAGGGAAAGCCCATACCCGTCGACGATTCCACTGCTCAGCACCGCACCTCAGCTCTTCGTGAATTCAACTCCAATTTTCCCCGTCGGCATCGCTACGCAAAGTCTACCAGTGCTCAAAGCAGCACTTATTCCCAGCCTGTCATAGTACGCAGCTACTACGCGCCACCTCCTAGTCGACCAGCTGGCCATGACCGCGGTGTCATAGTGGTCAACGGTGGACCAGCTGTCCGTAGTACGGCATCAGATAGCGGTGGACCTGCGTCCGCCGTGAGACGCATTATTCCCTTCGCGGCGCGCATGTCCGTGGCACGAAGTGGTGCACTGAGCAGTATGGCTCGAGCACATTCAAAGAAACCCCTTGAGAATTCCGACGAGGCCAAACTCCCACCAGTCGATGCTTTCCGATTTAAGAGCTTCATGGCAAGCTTGGACGAACAAGGCGGGGGGACTGATATCAATGCTGATCTGGATCGGATTGCCGAAATATGTGCCAAGTCTCGGTACTCCTTGAGTAATCAGTACGAGGTCCATTACACTCCCCACGGAGCTGGATCGTCTTTCGCCCCCAACGGGTCACAAAATCCGGATACCCAAGGCCCGACCTTACAAGTTGTATCCGACGACGACGGAACCAACCCAAGTCGCCAGAGGAGGAGACCAACTGGCGCCAGGAGAAACAGCAGAGCCATGGGAACTCTAGAGACAATCATGTCCTCCAGCCGTTCATCCGATGAAGACAAGTCTAAGAAGAGGTCAGCCGCTGAGATTGCCGAAGAAGTTCGAGGCAGAACCGCAAGCAAACAATCAGCAGATGTCTCTTCGTCTTCCTCCCAAAGTGGCTTCGAGGTTTATCTGCCCCAGGAAGAGGTTGAGACGGCCAGGGTTCCGCGTACAAGGCGGTCTGGCTCTCTAGCACTTATAGATGCTTCACGACTTAGTATGACACTCGGTGAGCCAGCTCTGCCTCAAACTTCGAGTAAGCAGCTCGAAATTCGAACTACTCCAGATGTGCCAATTTCCACACGGATTGAAGCCAAACCTCCCGCATGCGGAGGGTCAGGAGGTTTTGATCCGCCGTTTGCTCAGGGAGCCATGTCCTCAGTGGATACTCCCAGCTCAAAACCTGGCCTCATGTCTGCTCTCAGTGGGTGGATTCCTTGGAAGGCTTCTGATATTGTCAAAGGTCGCGCAGAGGGAAGTCTCCGCGAGCTTCTTCGAACAACAGATGTCAAAGGCAAGGGCGTAGGAACAACTGCGTGGCATTGATCCACGTCGTCGGCCCTTGGATAGGAGAGGTACACAGAACTCTTCTTCGATCGATGCGCCATGCAGTATGCCAAAGCATATGGCCACAACAGAGCTCATGGTTTGATACAAAGATATTTCAAACAAAGCTCCGAGTCCCGATACGCGCTCTCCAGTCGCTTGTACGATGGTACTAACGAATCTTACGAATATACGACAAAACTATGAACACGAAAAGGGGTTACTGGAAAGTAAAAAAGCACAAGAAAAGGCCAGTTTAGGTAAATCACAATGTCCAATAGATATTCGCATTGCCTTGCAAGGGAAGAAGAGTGCCGTGCCTCTCGTTGCCAACCAATCTTGACGTGCCCGAGTTCATACATGCTTGCACATTAGCGATATACATACGAGCAGTACGAGCTATATTCTACCTCGATGGTGACCTTATTTCTATCATGTCCCGTCCAGCCAATTTAGGTAGTACACTCGGAGTGCAAAGAGATCTGATCCGCCCTATTCCACGCTAGCCCGTGATACCTATAACATACCGACTCGTTCCCTAATAACCCACTTCGCCAATGCCATGCTATAATGTCATGCCGAGCATATCCCCAGGAGAACAACAATTCATAGATATAATAGGAGGGAAAAAGAAAGAAAGCAAATACTCGCATAGAGATCGCTGTTAGGGCGCTCAACCCAGTATGTGAGTTTGTTTGCGCACAAGGCAAAATGACTGCTCCGGCCAGTCCCTACGAAGCCATCACGTGGCCCCAGAAGAAAAGGAACTACTGTAGCATCGATATTAATCGGACTGCAATGGAGATGATGAATCTGGGGGTCGATTTATGCCTTTGCAGGCGTCTTCGTCTGTCCGCCCGGAACTTCCGGAGCAGATGTCTTACTGCCGCCCGGGGTATGCTTGTCGACGTGCATGCGCTTTGCGTCACGCTGGTGGTGGTCGTGAGTCTCGTTGGGTCGTTTCTTGTCCTTGTCCTTGTCCCGCGAGTTTTCCTTGGCGGCTTTGCGGGCCTCGCGCTCTCGGCGCTCGTTTTCTTTGCGCAGCGCCTTGGATTCGAACTCGTGCCAGTCGCCGTCAATGTTGGAGAGTCTGTTGTTGGTTTGTTAGTCCCGACTGCAGGCTGCGATCATCTACATTGGGCATCACTTACTCTATAGCCTGCCGAGGAAGCGGCTCCTCGGAAACAAAGTAGGGATGCCGTAGGGCGTCGGCGGCACTTGGACGTTTGGCAGGGTCGTAATGGAACATGGAGGCCATGAGCTCAAAAGCGGCCGGGGTCAGCCGTTCTTGATACTTTTCCGCAAAGACGTTCTTCCGCTTGACAGTCGGTCGAAGCAACTCGAACCAGGCCATATCTACAAGCCCAGGCCAATCTCGTAGGTTCGGAGTTCCCAAAATATTGTAGATCTTGTCCAGCTGGCTCAGCTCGGTGCCGTCGCCGGGGAAGATGGGATGCTTGGTGAAAATCTCGATCATGACGCAGGCTGCACTCCAGACGTCAACCGCGGCAGTGTACTGTGTTTCACCGAGAAGTAGCTCAGGTGATCGATACCAGATGGTGATGACCCTGTTGGTATAGTCGAGCTGATGGCGTTTCGCGTAGAAACGTGCCAGGCCGAAATCCGCCAGCTTGAGGGTACCTTCGTTGCTCACCAGGATATTGGCGGCTTTGATGTCTCGGTGCAGTACCCCACGTGTATGTAGGTAATCGAGGCCTTCAAAAAGTTGCTTCGCGAGGTGCTTCTTCTGGGCTTCATCCAACTTGAATGAAGGATGGTTCAGGAGGCCAGTCAGATCGTGAGAGAGATACTCAAAGACCATGAAACAGTCGTTTTTCTCGACCATGACTTCCTGCAAATTGACAATGTTGTTGTGGCGAAGTGATTGCAGCAGCTTGATTTCTCGGACAGCAGTTACCGGGAATCCGTCCCTCTCTCCCTCCATGCGTATTCGTTTCAACGCCACAAGTCCTTTGGTATAAACATTGAGTCCCTTGAAAACCTTACCGTAAGTGCCTGAGCCAATCACGGACTCATTACCGGGTTTTCGGAAAAATACTGATTCTGAGTTGACAAGATCCTCTGGAAGTGTGGGCTTTGGCTTCGGTCGCCTCACAATCTTCTTAACCTTGCGCATCCTCGGGGTTGCCCGAGGTCCATCCAGACTCTTTCGGGGGTCATGTCGGGCGCGGGCTGAAGCCGGCTCAGTGGGTGCTGAACGAGGTGGTTCTCGATCACGATCGTCGGTCGTGGGGGCTCTTCTCGGAGGCGCAGCGTTGAACTTTTGAGATATCTCAGGCTTCGGAGTCGCTGGGGTTGGCTTAGAGGATGGCTTGAACGCAAAACTGAATTTGCCCGCGGAGCTTGCCTTTGAGCCGTTGTCCCGTCGATCTGGAGGAGCCATTGTACTCGTTTCGTCATGTCTCTGGTGCCTCTCACCCTCACCTGCCATGTCTTGTGAAGGATGGAAGGATCCAGTGTCCACGTCCATTGGCTCATGCGCAATCTGTTCGTCCTGATGCTGTCCGCTCGAATGGAACCGGCCATTGTTCATGTTGTCATCGGGGCCCCGATCCAAGGGGCCCGAGTTTCCCGAGCTCCAATGGGAGTTTTTAAAACCGGATCCCCGGTGGCCTCCTCGGCTGGAGAACTGGCCTCCCCCACGAAAGTTGCTGCCCCGATACCCACCACGGTAGTTTCCATGTGGATGCTGGGGAGGGCCAGAAGAAGTGGAATACGTGGGAGAATGAGGCGGATTTGAGTGGTAGTGTGCTGATGGACCACTGGGAGGCCCATAGTTGTTGGCGGGGTGAGAGTATCGAGGGGGATATTGCCTATGGCTCATTAGTTTTGACGTTCCATTTATTTGCTATTGCAGGGCGTCTTACTGTGGCGAGTACTGCTGTCCGTTCCATCCGCCACGGCCAGCCCCATAGGGCGACTGTGACGGTGACGTGTGATAGGAGCTGGCGTGAGGAGGCGACTGTGAGTATCCTCCATGATCACCCCCGTGCTGTGATCTGGGTGGATACATGGAGTGATGACCTCCTCGATAGCCTCCGCGAGACCCCATCATCTCATCCGTGTCTGGCCTCGCTGGGCGATGACGCTCTGGGGTTTCCTCTCGCGGGACCCGGTCTCGGTAGGAATGGGGAGACCTGGCTGGCTGTGACCGATGGGATGATGTTGGCCGGCGATCCAGTTCAGGGCCCCGATCTCGAGAAAAACTCGAGGAAGACTCAAAGGTTCCTTCCCGAGAGGAGGGGCCAGGGCGACGCAACGGAGGATGTCGGTTCCCCGAGGTAGGAGAGCCACTTCTAGAGCGTGGACGTGGATTATCTGATCGAGGTTTGCGACGATCGCGGTCTGTGCGATGCGATCCCGCCTCAGACCTCACTGGTGACCTGGTGAGAGACCTGTGGGACAGGCGTGAGTGTTTCTCCTCGGATCGAACCGGCGACCTGGAGGAACGTCCACGGCCGCGAGGAGACGACCTCCGTTGGTCGCGAGATGAACGGCGGCCGCGCTTCTTGGAGCTGTGCCCCGGGCTGTGGTCCCTTTCTCGGCCTCGGTACCGAGGACTCCGATCTCGCCTCGCCTTCTTACGATGGGAACCTTGAACCGACGGGCTGCGGCTTCTTTGCCGTTTCCCCGGAGAGGATGAGCCAGCCCGGCCTCGGCCTCGATTCCGACTCTGGCTGCGACTGCGAGGGCGCGAATCGTCCTCAGGGTCACGGTGGCGGTCTCTGCCTGCGCGGTACCGGGGGATCAGATCGTCGTCGTCGTCGTCGGGCGCTCGGCGTGCCGAACCAGACGGATCGCGTCTGGAACGGTCGCGTGTGCGGTCGTGGGAATGGCGGCGACGATGGGAAGAAGGCTCGGGCTTGCTGGCAGGGCGCGGACGAGCTCTGTCGTCGGGGCCGTGGCGGGGCTCGCGGGGAGATGCTGGTCGTGGTGAGGGCTTCATTCGCCGGCCGTCTCGAGCCCGTTCTCCGTGTTCGTCGCGTCCTCTATCGTCTTTCATGGCAGCATGTAAAGAGCGACGTGGGCGACGTGGAGGCGTTGGCGAATGGCTGCTTGGCAGCGATGCTGGTTTGAGTTTTTAGTACAGACGTCGCAGCTTAAATCGCCGCACCTTAGCCGAAGCGGACCAGGGGATCGCCTCAGCGCGTGCTCAGTGCTCAGTGCTAACTGCGGGGGGAGCGAGCCAACGCCTTTCCAACGCCTTTCAAAGGGATACCAGCTCTGGTCAAGCCTAGGGGAAAAAACAGCAGCCGACAAGTCCAATGTGCGACTGTGACGCCACACGGAACAGAGATGGTCTGATCCAGGACTCTGCTGTCTCCTGCGAGTGGCGGTGCTGATTGGCGTTTGGTGGTGGTTAAGCGCCGTAGGCCCGTAGATAGGTAGTTGGGCGTCAAGTTGCAGCAGCCTCAGCAGCCTCAGTAGCCCCCTTCGTTGTGAGGCTCAACAACGGTTCAGCTGGTGCACTTGCACCCTTGTGTTTCCTCCATATCCTTGTGCTCTCTTCCCGATCGACCAGTCCCAGTCTTGCTCTCCCCTCCTCCTTCGCTTCAGCTTGATGTGCGAAGGAAAAGTTGGGTATGCCATCACGGCTACCACGGCGTGGTAGCTCTGTCTGCTCAGGACATTCTTCACGGTCCACAGGCTCGCCAGCGCAACCAGAAACTACATAAGAATCCGAATGGATCGTTTACGAAACCCCGCCGATGTTCCACTCATTTCATCATTACCTCTCCCCAGCAAGAGCACTCCATCATCTCATCCGAGGTGTAAACCAGGCCGTATGCCGGTGTAAATGAGGATGTCTGATTGCCAGCAATAAGTACCTTTGCATAGGTAGGCAAACGGCAGCGCGTCATGCAAGTCAAGTTCGTTCCCGACCGAGAGGACGGGCGGTCGAGGGTCATTTAGTGGTTGCCGAGAGAAGCACATATGGCGACGCTTCTCCGCAGTGAGTCCCTGAAGCAGAACGCTTTCTCCACCACACCGCTTCGACACTCCCATACCATCGCGTTGCGACCACGTCCTCAGGCTTGGGGGGCTTTTCAGCACCCTGTCCTTGCAGGAGCCAACACGCTTTATAGCCATTTGTGCGACTTGGGAGGCTAACAGCTTCAAGAGAAGCGAGTCTTGCGAAAAACCCGGACAGACTCTTCCGCATCCGATAACCAATGTCTCGAGTGTTAATGGCTAGTGACTGTAACGCTGGGAAGGAGGCGTCATCAACGGGCTTTGCGATCTCTGGCGTGGCCGTCGCGTCGCCTGGCCTGGACGATCCGGCCCACGCAAGCCCTGGCATTTCCAACGCCCCCATCGCAGCTAGATTTTGTCGATTACATCGTGATTTGGTACCCCTCCCCATCCACGAGGTTGTAAGTAATGCATCTTAATGCCAGATATAGGCAAGGCGCGCCGACGGGTGCATGGTTTTTGGGTCGGAACCAGCGGAAACAGAATTATTCGGAATGGCGGACTTTACAGCCTCGCGGAGTGGCTGGTTTACTCCATCGCGGTAGCTGGTAACGCCTGTCTACAGCGGTGCGAGACGGGCGCTTGTCGAAGGCTGGTATATTCGTATGGCACAGACGGGGTTGGAGTCTTATCATGCGACAGACTTGGATGAGTTGGTCTGAAAGGCCAGGCTCTGCAGCAAGCCTAATTGTGTGGAAGCCTTAGGGGCGGCGGGATAAAAAGTCACGTGACTGAGCACATGGCGCCCAGAGTGAATTCCGTTCGATACTTGCTTTGTATTTTGCGTCATAGCGGGTGTGGCTAAAGCGCCGCCACGTTTAATCCGTCGCCTCTATTTCGATCTCTGGTTTTGTTTTGATGGACATTAACTAAGTTGATTCTCTTGGGATGCTTCGGGCATGATTCAGGCCTGCAGACTGGAGTTGCGGTATCATAAGACGCCTTGAAACTTGATCAACGCCCAGTCGCTGGGTTTATATGGACTATTGCTACAGGCAGCTCGTTGTGAGCAAATCCCAGCGCGTCGCAATGACTTTTACGGACACCGCCACGTACTTTAGCTTGGACGCTTGCAACAGAGCCTCGGTTCATCATAGCCATGACCCACCAGCCCTTTGAACTCCTCTCCCGTACAGTACTTTACTTTGGCCAATTGGCCGGTGAAAAACGCAAACGGTGGCCACCGTCTTGACTCGGAATTGTTCTGGAAAAGGGCTAGCATCGTATTGTCCAGTATTGCCGCCGAGGCTGCTTGACAAGCCCTGGCCTTGCCGTAACCTGCCGAAGCCGAAAATACCTTGGACTTTTCAGTAACCCGTAGTTTAGTACAAAGTAGGTAGGTAGATAGGTAGAGGTGTCTTGGGTGTTCAGGCACAAACAATAAGGCCCGGGATCCGGTCTCTACGGTCCCGCCGAGCCCGTCGAACAGTCCGTCGGGATTGGGATTTCTCCTATATTAGTACATATTGCCGCCAGTCGATCCGTTGTGACCCAGCGCCCCGTTTTCCCCTCCAAACTCCAGGAACCAGCACGACACCAATCCGTATCTGCCCTACGTTAGTTAACTTACTTTGTTGCCCAGGACTGCCCATCATGGAGTGGCTCGGCCAGGCTCAGATCGACTTCACCCACGCGCCTGCGCCGCGAACCATCAGAGAAAAGGATGGCCAGGAGACGGATCTTCTCAAGATCTGCGAGCAAGCCACGCCCCCTTGCCACGTAAACCCGCTGCTCTTCAACGGCCATCTGCAGACCATGTGGTCCGCCTCCAAGCCCGTTGGCCCCAAGATCTACTACAAGCGCAAGCTCTTTGACGCCGACCACGAGACCTACAAGGGCACATTTGCCGTCGACTTCGCCGTCGCGCCCCACGAAGGCCACGATCCCACGCTGTCGCGCCGCACCGTCTACTTCACCGACAATGAGCTGGCCGCGCTCCCCTCCGACGACACCAAGCCCATGCTTGTCATCATGCATGGCTTGTCCGGCGGCTCTCACGAGGTCTACCTGCGAACCACCATTGCTCCCATGCTCGAGGAGGGCGGCTGGGAGGCTTGTGTCGTCAACTCGCGTGGATGCGCCAGGAGCAAGATCACCAGCGGCGTGCTCTACAATGGCCGCGCTACATGGGATGTTCGCCAGGTGAGTCGCTATTGTCAAAACATGCGCCAACGTCCATGCTAATCTCTCGGGTATAGACCATCAAGTGGCTCAAAAAGACATTTCCCAACCGGCCGTTGTTCGGCCTGGGCTTCTCTCTCGGCGCAAACATGCTCACCAACGTAGGCCTGAGCCCACTCCCTTTGTGATACCTCATATAGCTAACATATTTCAGTACTGTGGTGAAGAGGGCTCCAACTGTCTTCTGAAAGGCGCAGTTGTGTGCTCCAACCCGTTCAACCTCGAAGTCTCCAGCAAGATTCTTCAGAACCGATACATCGGCAGAGAGCTCTATCTCCGCATCATGGGCTGTCAGTTGCCTCTCTCTCTTTCTCATGCTACCACCACGTCCCAATTGAAGCTAACAATCAATAGCGGCTTTGAAGGAACTCGTTGCTGGACACCGAGAGTCTCTCGAGAAGCATTCCAAAATCGACTTGCCAGCTGTCATGGGAATTACCTACCTTCATGAGTTCGACCGCCTGATTCAGTAAGTTGCCGCCTCGGCCAATGCCGTGAATACGAGACTAATTGACTTTCTTCAGGTGCCCTACGTGGGGATATCCCACCGAGTACGCCTACTACCGCGATGCCTCATCGACCGACTCCGTCCTAAACATCAAGATCCCCTTTTTGGCCATCAACTCCACCGACGATCCTGTACGTTGCCCAACAGGCCGATCTGAGCAAATGACAGAGTGACTAACACAAATTGTAGATTGCCGTCAAGGAGGCGCTGCCCTACGAGGAGATCCAGCAGAACCCCAACACCATTCTCCTGACCACCTCGCTGGGTGGTCATCTTTGCTGGTTCGAGACCGGCGGTGGCCGATGGTTTACCAAACCCGTATGTGCCTCCAGAACTGTCCATTCCAAACGCAGAATCCATTCAGCTAACTTTTCCCACCAGGTCGTCAATTTCCTCAACCACCTGGCATTTAAAACTGATCATGAGAGCTTGGCACCTCAGCAGGACCCCGAACCTGCCGAAGGTGGACATTGCTACCAGCCAATGAGACGAAAGATGTTGATTCCCGATATTCTGTAAGCTAGGTAGACTGCGGCATGTGCATACATGCATACGAGAAAAGGGGTGCGTGGGGTTTAGCCCGACGTTGCATATAGATATTAGAGTCCTGTATATTAGATAGACACTTAGACGGCACGACAGAGTCATGATATCGATGAGTGGTATCAATGCGAATAATCATTCAACATGCCTCTACATCAGCAGCTTTCGACACGTCGCCCAGCATGACGGATATGCCACTGCTGGCCGTCCCCTTTCCTGCAACCCCTTCATCGCCAGAAAGCCTGCCCATGTTGAAGCCCTCCTAAACTCCCAAGCGCCGAACAATGCAACTGGACCGCGAACGACTTTTTTCTTTTTTGCCATGACCCCTTCTTCCTAAGACCGCGTATGTCCCAAGCCCAAGGACTCATGCGAACGATACGCGCTTCTTTGACTTGGCCTTGGTAGCCTTTGTACCCGCGGACGAAAAGGACTTGACGTTGTCGTCGTCTCCACCGCTCTTGCGCTTTCTCTTCTTGCGCAGGGCATCCTTTGTATCCTCAATCTTGGAGCTTCGCTCACCCTCCTTCTTCTCTGCCTCGGCCTTGCGGGCCTCGCGGATCTCCTCCATCTGGCGCGCCTTGGTGATCTTGGACTCGATCTGGCCGTTCTTTTCGGCCTGGACGATTGAGAGAATCGTGGTCATGCTTTCCTGTAGAGGGTGTGCAGGCGTCAGTAAACAGTCATGCCTGGATCTCGTAGGTTGCGGATTGGCACAAAGGATGAAAGGCATACCCTATCGTCGCAAAAGACCTTGCCCTTCTTCTTTCCCTTGGGCTTGACAACGCCGACGGGGGTGATCATGTTGAGCTTGGGGATGCCCAGCTCCTCCTCCGTGTACGTCTTTCTCTTCTTGCTCTTCTGAAACCTCTTGAGCGCATCGGCGTGGCCCTTTTCCTTGAGCTGCTTGGACGGCGGGGGGCCGCTCTTGGGCTTGGATCCTCCGCGCGACTTGGTGACGCCGTCGGTGGCGGACCGCTTGCCAGGAGCGGCGCCCTTGGCACCGGCGTGCTTGTTCTTGACGGTTCTCGTGGGCGCCATTGTTTGCAATGGGGAGTGGCGGGTGTGGAAGGGAGCGTGGTACAGAGGAGGCTTGGTGATGGGCAACAAGTTCCTGGCTTGGACCCTCTGAACTTTTTTTTCTGGAGGCGGGCGGCGCCGATAAGCTCACCGAGGCGATAGTGATTCGGCCGACGGTGAGTGGAAGTGGGGCCGGTGCATTTGCATGTCCATATCCGTGAGGTACTGTAGTTCTTACAGTAGTTCTCCCTCGGGTGGTTCTGTCACTTCCATTATGTTGGCGACGGCTACTTTGGGACTGGAAAATATCATAGGCTGCTAGCTGTACCTTATGTTGTGTGACATGTAGACTTGAAGTTTGCCGCGAGAGTTGATAAAAGTCCCAGAGCGAATGAAGCATGCCGACGCGTGCCTTGCAGGTATCCGTAGACTGCGTCGCAGCACCATCGTCATTGGGAGCGGACCACTAGCTGACTGGTTCACCAGCTCACTGCTTTCGGAGTGGCCAATGCCTGCAGTGGCCAAACACGAGTAAGACCAGAGTTGGCCGAGTTGTCTTATTCAAGCCCCTTCAAGGATTGCAGACTGTCTCAACGACCCAGGCTGAGAGGTCATCATCTCTCTCTCTGGGCGTTCGCCCAAACAGTTGGGTAGCTGGCTATGGTTTAGACAGAGAAAGCCCCCAAAACGCCTCTGGGGACGAAGAGCTAGCACGTGTTTGTACCCTATTCTCACCAATGCCAACTTACATGGACAACCAGTAACCATGATGCATCCCAGCCAGTTTGATGAGCCCCAGAGTAAAGCTGCTTTTATGCAGACGAGACGCCCGCAGAGTGGGGGCACGCACGGAACATACGGAGAGTAGGGCTTCACTTCTCGAGGTCTGCCTGTCAGGCCGGGATACCTGGCCGAGGGTGAATAAACGAGCCATCCTACGCGATGTTTCGATTGTTTACCGAGTGGCAGCAAAATGAACCATTCACCTCGTAGCTTTTTCCCAATGCTCCTTCGTAGATCCCGCCAACGATGCATTGGAAGGGGAGCTGGAGCATGGCAACTCGTACTGTAGAGATACGTTGCCGAGGTGGTCATTCTAGCCAGCTCCAGGTACCTGGCATGTATCTCTCGCCTGCAAGAGCAGCACTGTGAGGTACCCCAAGTTCCCAACTTGAGGCTGGAGACCCGTAGCGCCGCCTAAATGGCTCGACTGGAGCGGCCGCTTCGGGGTCGTCGACGCGTCAATTGGACTAGAGGTACCTGAGGTGGCCCCCTCATCCTGGCGGAGGGTACCTCGCCATCTTTTTTTCTTGCCCTTGCTCTGCTTGGTTCCATGTTAGTGGGCAGAATCTTCGCCGTCCGTTCTTGACATTCTTGACCTCAACCATCCAAAAGCCAACCACCGGTAACCACAAAACATCCACTTCGACCTCGTCTCACCTCGCTCGTCGCCACCAACATCAGCATCAGCATCAGCAACAGCAAACCTCACCCTGCCTCGCCATCCTACCCGTATTCCTAGTTCCAACCCTAGATACCCAAGCCCGCTTCACGCTTGCCCCCCCCTCTCGACCTCGAAACCCCATCTGGCCACCATTCAGGCCCTCCTCAACCATCGTCTGCTCATCGTCGCCTTCCCCTCCTTTCGCCCTCGCCAGATCAAGCCCCTTCTTCGTCACGTCCGCCCTCGACACGTCGGCAACTCTCCCGCTGCGAACCGACCTTTGTCGCCCTCCTCATCCAGTCTCTCGCCCTCGCTCTCGCCCTCGCCCTCGCTTTCGTGCTCGCTCTCTCACCCCAACGACGATCTTCAAGCCACCCCGCTGCCGCCCTCTCACGATCCGCCCACAAACCATACTCTGGCGACGAACCTCGCCCACGCCTAATCCTCCATTGTAGTATATCTCCCCCCTTGCCGTAAGCCTTAATGGATAATCTATGGACTCGCCGCACAAAGTAAGCATTCTCTAGCATGGCCCCGGCAAGTTGTCAACCCCGCTGACTCGTTCCCGCCCACAGCTCCGGCAAGCTCTCACTCTCCACAGCCGGGCCTGGATCTAACGGGGCCTCGACCGGCGACTCTTTCAGTCGCAATGCCTCCTTTTCTAAGCGTCAAGGGGGCGGCGGCGATACGCCAACGTCCAAGGCAAACCCCTTCGCTACGACTCCCGGGGCCCTCGTCTCGCCCACGAGCGGTGCCTCTAGCGCCTTCGGCCTAGGCTCGGGCGCCTTTGCCTCGTTTGGCTCGGCAAAGACGCCCAAGTCGCAGGGAAACCCGTTCGATTCCCTCATGGCGTCGTCAGCAACCAAGCCTGGTCAGCCTAAGGACCAGTCCAAGGCTGTTGGCCGCGCCCCTGGCATGACTGCCATCTCCGAGTCCAAGGGCTTGGCGACACCACAAGTCCACCCGCTGAAAGATGCGTGGTCTTTCTGGTACCGCCCCCCTATCTCAAAGGCCCATGGCTTTATCGAATACGAGCAGACGCTACACGGCATCGCCACAGTGCAGACAGCGGAGGAGTTTTGGGAGATCTATTCGCACCTTAAGCGGCCGTCTGCACTTCCCGTCGTTTCTGACTACCACCTATTCAAGAGGGACATCCGCCCGATATGGGAGGACGATGTGAACAAGAAGGGTGGCAAGTGGGTGGTTCGCATGAAGAAGGGTGTGGCGGACCGCTATTGGGAGGACCTTTTGCTCTCCCTGATCGGAGACCAATTTGGCGAAGCCGGCGAGGACGTCTGTGGTGCAGTGCTTAGTATGCGAAATGGTGAGGACATCTTGAGCATCTGGACGCGCACGGATGGTGGGCGAGTCATCAAGATCCGGTATGTTGCCCCCATTCTTAACCTGCCCGACAAGATGGATACTGACCCAGTGGCCACAGTGACACCATGAAGCACGTTCTCAACTTCCCTCCCAACACCCGTGTCGAGTTCAAGAGCCACGACTCCAGCATACAGCAACGAACCGCCATCGAGGAACAACGCCGCGAAAAGGCCAACCAGCACCACCACCACGACAAACGCCACGCCGTGGGCACACCAAAGCAGCAGGGCCAGGAATAGTGCTAGCGGGGACCACCTATGATCTCGCTGTCTGGGCAGGATCTATACCCCCTCGTGCCGCTCCACGCTTTGGTGTACTGTACAATATACAGCGGGAGCGCATCTTCTTTTTTTGGTATCCCATGACAGCCTCCCTTTTTGATCTTCGCATATTTTCTTGCTTTCATCCGACTTTTTGTTTTTTCTACATGCGCCGCTAAGGTGTCTTGGCCCTTGGATGAGGGTGTATCATCCTCACGCATCGTTCGTGATGGATTGGATGGACGGATATCGGGATCGTGACGGAGGGAATGGACGATGATGACATGTGTCCCCTACATTTCTGTCGGAAGCTTTAGCGTTGGGTCGGTCGGTCGGTTCGGTCGGTTGGTGCTTGGGGGATGGGACGGTATGAATCTGTACTATAACGTAGCCGCAGCTACAGACGGCCGCGTTCCAGCAACGGTGCAGTCAAGTGCTGGGCTGTTAAGAGTTATACAGTTGCAAATGAGCTCGCTCTTGCGGGCCGGTGACGTTGTCATTTCATGGGCCCCCTCCCCTCCTCTTGAACTTGCGACATGGACGTAGAATGAAACGGACCTGATGTTACATGTTGGCATCTAAATCTACAAACGCTGAAAATATTTTCCCCTTTGTCTTTCCCTCACCAGAAGAGCAAGGTTTTATGGAGCAGCCTTGCCCTTGCCCTTGGGCTCTCTCCTCCGCTCCCAGATCTGCAGATACGCCTCGCCCAAGTACAGCAGCTCGCGCTGCACCTTGTCGACGAAGAGGTCCTGGCAAACGACCCACTCGCCGGTGGCCTTGTCGCGGACCTGGACCTTCCACGTCTTGCGCTCTTCGCTGTCGACGACGTCCTCGCGCACGCGGACGGCCTCGTGGACGACGTTTGCGACGAGGTCGTACCAGATGGGCTCGCTGGGGGGCCACTCGGCCGGGTTGGGCTCGACGTAGGGCGAGACGTCGAGGTTGCGCGCGTCAAAGGTGACAATGGTCGGGTTGCGCTCCGACACAAACTTGTTCTGCGAGAAGCGCTTGACGTGGAAGACGAGGTAAGGGGGCAGCGGGTGGAGCAGGCGGTATCGCTTGCGCTGGGAGTGGTGCTCCTGGGAGTGCTGGCCGTCGTATTTGCTGAGGATCGTCGTCAGGGGCACCTGGGGGATGATGTTCTTCTCGAGCTCGTCCTGGAACAGGGGCGCCGACGGCAGGTCGAGCGTCAGCAGCAGGAATCGCACAATGTCGACCTTGACCTCGGCGGCCTCCTCGAAGCGCAGGCGGTCGCCGGCGTCGGCGCGGGCGGTGATGGCCTGGGACTCGACCTTGAGCTTGCCCTGGAACGTGCGCTGGATCATGGAGCTGCCGGGCTTGGTCTTGGAGCCGCCGAGGCCGAGGTGCAGGTTGTTGAGGAACCAGGAGAGGAACTCGACGGGGTCGGACTGGGCGGTGAGGGTGAAGCGCTTGTTGGAGCGCAGAGAGATTTCCTGGAGCAGCTCGTGGGGGGAGACGTGGGCCTTGAAGGCGCGCGGGTTCCAGATCTTGCGGACGAGGATGCTGCAGCGCTTGACGAGCTCCGACTTGCCGGCAAAGTCCTCGAGAAGCAGGTAGTTGCGCAGCGGGGGCACGTGGGCAAGGGCCTGGACGACGACGTTGAGGTAGTCGTTGTCCTTGATGTTGTTCATGCCGACGAAGCCGGGCGTGTACTGCTTGCCGTTGAGGGTCCAGCTGGAGCGGTGGGCGCCGCGGTCCATGTCGATGACCTCGCGCTTGGTGTAGCGCGGGTCGGCGACGTACTTGATGTCGTCGAGGGCGGCGCTCTTGACCTCGTAGCCCTCGGGCAGGACGTAGACGTGCTGCGTCTCGAGGTGGATGTAGACGTGGTGGTCCTCGTCGAGCGAGTGGAAGTAGGCGTGCGACTTGGGGCCGCGGCCCTGGAAGTACTTGCCGCACACCAGGCACGCGTAGACGTTGATGTTGGACAGCGAGACGGAGCACAGCTTCTCAAAGTCAAAGTCGAGCACGTGCCGGTCGATGGTGTCGAGGTAAAGGTCGTCGTAGCCTTCTGTCGGCGCTGCTTGTCGCAGTGGTGCCGCGGGCGCGACGGTGTTGTCGTCGTCCAAGTCGTCATCGTCGTCGTCGTTGTCGTCGTCGTTATTCCTTTGCGCGTCGCCATTCTGTCTCATCTCTCCCTCCTCTCCCTCCTCCTCCTCCTCTCCGTCCTGGCCGTTCTCATGGGGCAGCGGCGAGTCAAAGTCGCCCATCCGGGACCTTTTCGATGCGGGCGACGCAATGTCCGCCAGCTCGTCGAGGGCTTCTTCAGCCTGGCGCTTGGCCATTGTGGTCCCGCAATCAAAGTTTCGAAAGCTGTGCTAGATCTGGGGATATTACAGTCGCTCCTTTCGAAGCTGTTTGCAGCTGGCGGCGTGTATGCGTGCTATGTCGGAATGTTTGGCGTGTTGAGTTGCGGTTCTGCCCCGAAATTTCGATCGGAGGCTGCATGAGAAGCATGCGGCGGCGGCTGTGGAGCTGCCTGGATTTCCATCTGTTAGCGGAGTACGTACCCGCGATTGGCTTCTACAGAGAACTAACTTAACTTACAGTACAGCTGTCATTAGGCGACGCAAGATTCACTTGGACCAAGGATGCGAAGAATGGAACAAATCATGCAAAAAATCCCCTTTGTAGATGCTATGTACCGGCGTAAAACCTTCACTTTTTATATGCCTCTTTGCCCTATCCCAGAAACCCTAGCCGACCATGACAACATCGCCCAACCCGTCTGCGCCTTCGATCATTGCAGCATCGTCTTCCAGAGCCGGCGCGAGACTGTCCATCTCCTGGAGCGTGTACTCGACCAGATAGCTCTCATCAACAAGCTCCTCCGCTCGCCTGTAATGTCTCTCCGTGTACACGCGAATGGCGTGCAGGACATCTTTGAGGCTTTGCTGCCCCTTGGCACCCTTGACGGATAGGTTGGAAAACTTGGATGCGGGATAGCTGCGGATTATCGTCATGAGAATTCTCTGTGCCACTGGAGCTGTCCGGGCGTTGGTGTTCCAGTCTCGTAGTCGGAGGAGCAGCAGGAAGATCTGCTCGTCAGAGAGGTTCGCAAGGACATGGTCCACGGCCTTCAAGCCACAGAGGCTGCCCTTGTCGGGGGTCCGCGTGGTGACCACAGAGGTGAAGATGCCTAGCAGGCGACCTGGGTGGTTGAGCTGCAGGGCGAGCGTAATGGCCTCGCGATACGAGCCTGCGCGCATGTGGTTCTGAAGCTCCTGCTCCTGCTCAATCACCTGCTGGGCGGCCTGAGTTGCCGCAGCCTGCGTCTCGGATGAGGTATCCTTCCAAAAGGTCACGGTCGAATCTCCGCTTCCAGACACAATCGTGTTGCTCTTGGGGTGCACCACCACCGCCCACACTCGATCCTCGTGGTTGTCAAGCGTGCACTCCGTCTCGCCCGAGTTGGCATCCCACACCTTGACG
Source organism: Pseudonectria foliicola (assembly GCA_003693505.1). NCBI lineage: Eukaryota > Fungi > Ascomycota > Sordariomycetes > Hypocreales > Nectriaceae > Pseudonectria > Pseudonectria foliicola. The sequence goes on along the minus strand of QUZD01000003.1, from coordinate 610,994 downwards.
AGACCATCGCCACCAGCACTGGTGAACTGAACCCGCTTCTTCGATTGCTCCTGCGAAGTGGGCATGTTCAGCCAGGCAACCTTGAGAACGCTGTTGGAATGGCCCTCAAACGTCTTGATACACGTGTAGTCTGACAGGCTCCATAGCTTGATGGTCTTGTCACCACTGCCCGTGAGTACTAGGCCCTTGGTCGTGACAGGTCCCTCGTCGCTCTGAATGGCGGGCATCTGAGCAGGCGAGAATTGGACGGACCAAACTCCTCGCTTGTGGCCACGAAGGATGCCTTGCACCTCTCCTTCCGCCACAGACCAAATCTTGACTGTTTTATCTTGGGATGCCGAGGCGAAGAGCTGGCTAGTGTGTTGAACGTTCAAAGCGTTGATGTCCTTGTCGTGTGCCTTTCGTGTATACATGGCCCTTGATCCAGTCTTTTGACTCTTGTCTTGGGCAGTACGCGGAATCTCCCACTTCTTTACCGTCTGATCCTGGGATCCCGTGATGAGGAAGGCGGGAGGGTGGTTGAGAGGATCCGTTCGCGCGGCCGAGGACTCTTGTGGAACGGCCTTTGGCAGTGCTACTGCGCCTAGTGACTCGGCGTGGCCAGAAAAGGTAGCCCAGCAAATGTACGAGTTGTTGGCAGGGTCGACGCGCCATAGTTTGGCTGTGTTATCTTTGGCTCCCGTAGCAACCCAGTGTCCAGACCAATCCGCATCCAGCGAGATGACAATGTCATCGTGACCCTTGAGCAGAGCAACATCCTGGCCAAAGTAAGGCTTGGAATCCGTGTTCCACGCATCCTCGGCGTCCTCAACCTCGTTTGACAAAGCAGATACTAGCCTGATATCCTCCGAGTTGGTGGCAAGGGCAAGCATCGAATGGTCCGGAAGCAGGTAGGCAAGATCGATGATTTCGTCGTGGGTTCCCGATATCCTTCGAAAAGGCTCAATGGATGAGATTGAGGAAGCCTCTACCTTGGTCGGTGCCTTGTACAGAGCCAGAGTGTGGTCGACTTGGACACATAGGATGAAGGGAAGGCCGGGACGGTAAATGGCGGAAACGATTCCCTCCTCCTCACTCTTTGATCCTTGCTTCGGGGTATATTCTTTTCCTGTGTCAGTGTCCCAGATCCGTAGGCTTCCATTCGCACCGGCCGAGTATGTGAGCTCTCCTCCATCAATGAAACCTGCCGCCTCGACAAGCTCCAGACAAGGAACGACCTTTCGGATCTTCCATGACTTGGCGTCCCACCAGATTAGAGTCTTATCCCTGCCAGCAGAGACAATGGCGTGCTGCTCGGGCGAGTAGTCTATCGCCTGGACGTCGGAGACGTGGGAATCCAAGTTGGCGACACAGCTTCGCTTGTTCAAGTCCCAAATCCGCACCTTTCCGTCCTGGCTGCCGGAAGCCAATCTAAAATTGGCCACCGGCGCGCTTTCGTCCTCGTCGTCGGATTCCTGCTGCTTCTTCTTGTTCTTGCGTGCTTGCGAGACGTCCTTGGAGCGAGCAGCCACCTCGAAAAAGTGCAGGGCAGAAACAAGGACCGACGGACCACGAAACGTGTGAGTAACGTAACCGCCAACAATATCCCAGACCTTGATAGAGCCGTCTGTGCCGCCAGTGGCCAAGAGGGTGCTGGTGCGATCGACCGCCAGGACTACGACTGGCGTGCCATGGGGCTTCAGTGTCCTGATGAGCGTGGGCTCAATCGATCCATTCTCTGATCGGTTCAGCGCAAAGATTCTCAGCGACAGAGAGCGCGAGCAGATGATGAGATGAGTTCCCGAGGGCGTCACTCCAACATTATTAGTCCGAATCTTTTATCATAGTCAAGTTGCCAACTCACAAGTCAAAGTAGAGATGAGCTCTCCGTCCTGCTTGTAGATTAGCGGAGTGTCTTTCTCATTGCGCAGATGGAATCAAGCCTTACACCCTCAACCTGAGCCAAATGCTTGCCGTTGGTCGGATCTGTTAAAACGGCATCCTCGCCCAGTACTGTTGCGAGGATGCGCGCGCCATTATCGAGAGCCACCGATCCACCAGTGAAGATGGGCCGAAGCACATGGTCAACGTCAAACGTCGTCTTTAAAGGCTGTTTACTCGCCATGATGTTGATGCAATTCGGCCTTCATTCTCTGGTGGGAGAAATCGGTTGCGCTTCTCAAAGGACTTTTTTTTATCGACTTATCGGAGCGCCAACGCTGATTGGCGGAGGCGCCGGTGCACTAGCCACCTCAGCCACGTACCCACACTCCTCCGGGGGACGTCCTTCTCCAGATGGCAAAGGCAACATCTCACTGAACAACCACTGTATAGTAGACGAGGCGCTCAGAGACTCTTCATCATGGGCATGCAAGGGCCACTGACGGCTCAGGCCTTGGTAAGAAACATCCTTCTTTAAGTTCAGGTGCTGCTTCTTCGTCGGAACTGATACGATACAGGGTCGCTCCCCCTATGATGATGTTATTGAGTGGGACGGCGGCGAGGAATCATCCCGCGAGCCCAGGCAAGAGTACGATCACAGAGGCCGCCCTGTCAACCCAGAGACAAAACGCATGAACCGCGATATCATCCGCTCACACAATGAGGTCATGCTTGTTATTGGAGTGGCAGAGCCCGACAATCCCAGCCAGAATCCCGAAGTAGCGTCTGCTAGGCGTTATCAGGAGTACGAGGATTCCATTGGCGTGCGGATTGCTTCATCCGCTTATAAATGCATCGAGGCCGTCGGCGTATTTGGGGTGCATGCAATGCGACAAAGGATATTAGTATGCTCACTCTGGCGCTCTCTTGGTCAACCGAATCAGTCCAGCTAATTGCCATCAGATTTATAAACGATACTCAGACATACCATTCTGGGATCTGTACCAGGCTGCCAGGAAGGACTTTTCGTTCTCACAGGACATTGTTGCCGGAGCTCCAAGCAGTCTCGTGTCGACTTATGCTGACCGGTTTGTTGCTACACTCTGGCTTGGACAAGAGGATCGCATCGTAGCACGAAGAGTGTAAGTCGGACAACAATTCAAGATCCTGCACAGAGTACCAACTGACGTTTGCAGCGCCCAAGAGATATGGTCATATATTCGCGTCCATCTGGAACTTTTCGCGGTTACACAGAGGCTGGGTCTTGTTCAAGCTACCCAGCTGCTCCCCCCTTTGACGTATTTCATTCCCTTCACGGCAGCCTCACCAATCGCTGCCCCTCCTTTGCCGGAAGACTTTGGATTTGAGCCGATAGCCAAATTTGTAGGTGCTGCTGTATTGTCCGCCACCCCGTTATTAGTTTGGGTAATGACGAGGAGAATGGTTCGAGACTGGCGGCATCGGGCATGGTCGTTTATTTTCCTAAGGCTACCAAACACGGCATTGTCTGGGAAGAAGCTCCCTCCCCCTCCGCCTCCTCCACCACCACCGCCACCAGACACCTTGCAGGAGACGAACGACGCCACAGCCGACCGTATGGCGACAAGCGACGAGCGAGCTATGGGCGGGGATCATGCCGTTCCACGAACAGACGATGCTCAAATGTCTGACGAGCGGGGTCCTGTGCCTCGGCGTCAGAGCACCTTCTCAGCCCGTGGTGATGACTATGCCAGCGACTGTGACGAGAACGAAGGGGTGAGCGCGACGCTTATAAGTTTCGATGTCGAGGCTGGCGAATCGACCGCCGATGCCCCGTCGGGCTTATGGTCTGCAGAGTTGAGGCCAAGCGTGTCTGCTGAGTCAAGGCCGGCTGGATCATCCCAGCCAGTCTACAGGAACACCATGCTTACCCAACTTCCGCCCCTCATGGCCACTAATATTTTCGCCGACGCTCTGGCAAGGCTTGTGACGGCACCCTACGAAGCCACCGCCCTTCGTTTGGTAGCCAGGACACTTCGTACTCGGCAGGGTTTATCGTGCTCTGACCTTCTGAAGGTCAATATTCTGAATGGACTTAACTGGACCTTTGCAATCAACTTCTTGGGCTCCGAACTTGTACATCTTCTGCTCTCAGGAGAGATGTGGGCAGCCTTCACGGCCATTTCGCAGTACTGCCATATGACTGACGAAGAGTGGAAAGCGGTGGATGCGGCCGCCTAGTGTGTGTCAAGGGGTTCGAGACACGATATGTTGTCGTCACTATTTGGTGAGCAGTAACTTTATCTTTCTTTACGGAGTGACGACTGGTCATGGAGAGAGTATGCGGCTCTGGCCCCATCGCGGGTCATATTGTAGGCAAATCTTGCCCCTGTCGAACAAAATCAATTCTTCAGTCCTCTACGGCTCCCCTGTCGAGAACGGTGGAGTGAATGTCTAGGTCAAGGCCCCCAACAACAACGCACGACATCTACGATGTACCCCCCCTGAGGCCTCTTTTCTCTTCCCTCCTGGCACCCTGGCTCGGGCTTTACCAACTCTCCAGGAGCGTGGGTGTCTTGTATTTGCAGCATAGCCCAAGACCAGGGAGGTAGCGCCTCTCAAAGTTGAGTCAGAACCAGGTACCTTGAATAATTCGGACGACAATCAATTTCTGTCGGCTATTGCACCCCAAGGAAACGAAGCCCTCTAGCCCTTGGCAAGGAGTCCTTTTGTTACATCACTCATAGGCAAGGCCCCATTGAAGCCACATTTGGCTACTCAAGATTGTTGGTTCTGACCGTGAATTTCGCTTTGTTATTTGATAGCAGTTTGGCTCGACGCCTCTTCTGTCAGCGGTGGGGACATGATACCTTGTTCCCGGGCGACTCCTCCAGCTGTCATTGGGGCTGGCAGCGCTTGCCGGGGTCCGCAAGGGCAACTCTATGTAGGCCCAGCAAGCTTTGTTTCCCCATTCAAAGGTTCGTCACCATCGTCGTGAGCCTCATTTAATGGGGCTAGCGCTGGTTGATGACCGCAAACCTTGACGTCCATCCTTCGGGGGAAGTAGGGGTATGGACAGTGCAGTAATGCGGACGACTATCGCTTCACTTCATGCTATACTCCTACAAGTCATAGAAGGTCGATACCATCTTCTCGATTGGAACCTGGGTTGATAGGGATGGCAGGCTGTGGACGAGGCGTGAGTAACACTCCTCCTCCGCGCTGACACTGCCGTTTGCTCGTCCTGTTCATTCAAGCAAGAATACGATGTAATTTCAGGGGCCTGACGATCTATATGATGAGGACTACGCAGGTCCGGCCGTGGCTGAAATTACAAAATTACCTTGCGCGTATCTGCGCACGGGCTCTGACCGGGACCAGAGATTTCATTCCTAATCTGCTCTCGTCCATCTTGGCAGTAATACAACTTGATGGACGGCACTTGCTCGTTTCCGGGGTGTGATTTGCCCTAATGTCAATGCCTTAGCGAAGCACTTGATGGCCTTGTCGCGGAGGAAAGAAGCTCGTGGAAACAGAAACAAGAATGCGAGCTTCTGTCTTGCATATGCAGATAGCCTGGCCAAGCAATGACGAGGATGTCACAGCCGCAAACTGGACACACGGACCAGATACTCTGCCCTGGCAGTCGTTGAGAATCCTAAAGCCCGCTTGCTGATCCGGGCAACGATGGGCCTTGTCATTGCTAGGATCTGCTGACGCCGTGCCTAATGCGCGAATCAGCGAGAAAGCGGACCTTCGATTGTATACAGATCAAGTGTCTCGGACATACGCAGTGATTCTCGCGTGGATTTGAAGGTGACCGGACACTTGGTTCTATTGTCTTGATCCCGCATTATCTGGATTACCCCTGAGTTAGTAACAGTACCCTCCTACCGTGACAGCATCGTTCAAAAAGCCTCATGTTCGGATCATCTCACGGTTTCTATTCTTTGCTTCGACTCCCGTCATATATCAGGCCTAAGATGCGCAAGGGGCCCCATGACCCCAGTAGCTCACGCCACAACTGCTGCCGGGGGTCCAAGGCCCCCGTTGACGAACCTGTCTTACTCACCTCGACGTGAGACTGGACGGGAATCTTTCTTTCTTCTTTTCACACTGCTGTGCTGAGTGGCTGCCTAGCACGATAACGGAGAAAACGACCTAGCCCATGCCAGTAGAGGACACGGAGGAGACTTGCATGTACGTGCCCATCCTATGCCACTGTAAAGGCTATTCATTAGCCCATATGTATGGATAATTTTGGCAGCCCATTTCCTGAATGATCTGAGGTGTTCCTCCTCCCGGTCGGGAGTAACAGGAGTGTACTGTTCGTTCACGAGTGGCTCCTTACCTGGCCATCAGAACTACGTGTATCCCAAGATGACTTTACCAAGGCCAGAGGCATGTGTGCGGAGTCAATTCACTACCTGTAAGTCTAGCTCTTGTTCTCGGACCATGTAGTGCCTACCGTGAAACGTTCTATTCCCAATGGAGGTATACGCCATCCCCGCTCCATGACTATGCCTCGACAACTTTCTGATCTCTCATATTCTGATTGATATGTCGAGATGGAGGCTCGCACGGAGAGCCTCTGGTCGTGATTGACGAGCCAGGTCTTGTCTCTCTAGCCTTCTTTTCTCTTCTCCCAGGGGCGTATCTGCACGAGCCTGGCCTGCTATTACTTGGGTTGGCGCTGACCGGCGGTGAAGAAGTTCCTAGCAGACTGCTATGGAAGATTGAGATGTAGGAGTTAGACCAGCGATTATGACTATAAATGCCCTACAAGCGTCTTCACTTATGGTGTTTTCCCCCCATCCCAACCCCCTTACAGTGTCACTCCCAGTTACTCCTTCAAACTCTCACTTTATATTTTCTCGATCTAGCTCAAAGTATCTGTTATCTCGTCTTACAATGGAGAACTCAAGGGCCACTGTTTTTCTGCCGTCGAAGCCAAAGCCTAAGCCGTCGCCGAAATAGAAAGCTTAGAGAGTGAAGATGTCACAGATGTTCATGCTGACCTTGCCGTGTAAGTCAACACTTGCTCTATCGCAAAGTCCAACCCTGAGTCCTAATCTGTATCGGCATTAGATTTGGCGTGTTCACCATGCGGGCTCACGTTAACATGTCCAAGCTGGCTGCTGTTGAGCCCTGGTGAACCTCTGTCTCTCTAGTAGTAGGAGTCGATTACTCGGTCGAGGCCATGCTCAGCATGAAGAAAATAACGAGAGCTAGCATGAGATATTGGAGCCCACCTACCATTCTCAACGGTAGTTGTAGGATCTTTCTACAATAAAAGTCCTTTGCCGTACAGACGATCTCGGCCGTACCAGTTACCTACAGTTGAGCGTGTCGAAGTCGTGATGCCGTAATTGGTTATTCAGTCGCTGTCGCGCAACTGCTCTGATTTGCTGGATTAGCGCGAGTGCTGATCCAATTGTCTGGATGCTTCTGCGGTGCAGTGAGGAATGTAACAGCCTCTGATGAACGACATGCAGCGTAAGGCGTCTCGGGGCTGCTGCATGTGTCGGGCGCATGAACAAGTGATTGGCTGCGGTGATGCCAAAGGGTTGGATGAAGAGGCTCCGGTATCTCTTGACCGTGTGGGCTGTGTATATAAGTGTGGGAGGAAAACTTTCACATAGGTAGTCACCAAGTCATATAAATGACCCTCGACTCCAATGTTCGCGGCTATTTCGAATCGCATCTCAAGCTCATACGATCCAAATCTACCAAGAGTCTATACAATGTCGTTGAATTCCCGCAAAGAGCCGGCAAGCATCATGGAGCAGTCGACACTGGATGAAGCCACAGCTGCCAGTCACGTTTCAAGATCCATCGACAGTCCGAGATCTAGCACAGATCGTACCTGGGATCCTTCCGGGTCGGCTACAGGGGGGAAAGACCTCGAAGCAGGTGTGGCTCAAGACGGTACCTCGAATTGTGCACTGCTTTGGGGGCTATGAACTAACACACTCGAGAGTTAGCACCGGGGTTAATTGGCCTTTGTCAAAAGCGAGGCGATGAAGACATGTACATGCTCGGACGACGATTCAATCAAGCATCAGGGATCTGCATGGAAACTCTTGCAGCCCGGGTGGACAGAACCGCCCGGGAAATAGAGCGCGGCGCTAAAACTGGTAGTCTTGAGGTTGACGAGTTGATCAAGGAGCTACAGATGGACGTGGCACAATACTGTACATCTTCTCACCCATCTGTAGCTGGTGATGCGGCAACTAACCAACGTTATCAGTCCAAATGGTGCTCCTGAAAAGCTGGGTCAACGCTCTGGATAGACCTAACGAAAGGGCTCTGAGCAACTTTCTCAGGGAAGCCAAAGAAAGAGTCAAGGGAACAGGCATTCTACTTTACGATGCTCCTGCTTCAGATTGGGTTACAACAGCACAGATGGACAAGCTCAATCGATGGATTGAGCTGATTCCCGAGTATTCTTTTGGGAACAAGCTCTTGGTGAGAACTATGAATACACCAGCTTTTGCGAAATACTGACCTTTAACAGAACTTCCTCCCCCAGACTGTCACGACGGGGGACAATGGCTCTGTTGTGAGCTATGGAGAAACCAAGTTTTTTCGCATTCTGGGTCTTATCGCTTACTTTGGCTTTGTTGTTGCCTTTTTCTGCATTCCTGTCCCGTTGCAAGCCATGGACCTTCTGACGAAAGGCGGCAAAGCAGTAACATATGTAGTGACTGTTGTCACGTTTAGCTCCTTTGTCATCGCAACCAACTTGGGGCTCCAGACGACAATCATCCTCGTCGTAGCATATGCGGGCTTGATGTCTGCGCCCTTCTCTCAGGGTTGAGCGCAGCGCAAGCTGGAAGCAGATGAAGATTTGGGGCAGGCGAGAGCGTCGGACACAGCAGTCGAAATCTTTTTTTTATTAGGACCAAGTTGAGATCTTCATTCACACATTTATTGCATCTGTTACAAGAAGTTAACAATACCCGAGATTGCCAAGTTGCAAGTTTCTTGTGTCCCCTTGGGACGGAGAAAAGTGCCAGCCTGAAACTGCTCTTGAAACGGGAATGGGGATATACAAGGCTACCCGTAGGTGAATGAACCCGATATACCGGTTTAGAGAAATGCGGAGTGTAGTGTAGGCTTCATGGGTGACTTTTTCGTTGATTCAATAGCACCCTGGCTTTTCATTGCCAAGGCGGAAATGCATCTCTCACGACAACAGCTAAAAGCACCGCGCCCGACAGAAGGAGCCTCTCGACTCATCACATTATGATGACTTAAAAGCTGAGAAGAGAAGTACTAGTCACTAAGCTAGACGGATTGATTCTAACATTGGTCTCTCTCAGGAGCTTTGGGAAGCTGATGAGGGTCATTTTGGATGAGCGATTCATATCCTTAATCTTGGAAAACCACATTGGCAACGTTTGGGCATGAACAAAGATCCTCCCATCACTGATCAAAGATTTTTACAAACCTGAGTCACGCCCAGCTCGATCAAACTGGTCTTATGTTTGGGTCTACCACTTGTCCAAGAGGCGGTCAGTCCTAAAATATGCCCAACAATCGTCGATCAACATTCGCCGTCAGCCCGTCTTCTGCCCAATGAAATACTGAGCCTACGCAGAAGGCTGTGCTTGATGTGGATGGTTTGCTGCGTATCAAATGCGTCAGAACATGTTTCTATACCACGTTTCTCCGATGTGAAAGCACCATGCATCAGGTGTTAGAGCTTGTCCAGGTAAGCGTGAGGAAGAAGGGTCAGGGACGATTTGTAGCGATGTAGATTTAACAAGTTTCAAGAAGATATAGATAAGAAAGACTTTCCCCTAGGGATCTCGAAAATTGCCCAAACCACAGCATCTAGGGAACTGGTGGATCTTGTTCCTCGATCAATGGCCCGAGTTGGCTAGGCTTATAGATAAGCACCACGTCACGACAAAGCCGAGGTCTTTTACCACAGCCTAGAGAGGGCGGCGAAGCCAGTAGCTGTTGGCTGATGGTGTTAATTTGATTGGTACTACTTGCACGAGTCTTGCAGCCGGTGAGCCTGCTGACGGACCTTGGCCATAGACAGTCAAGCAGTAACTTATGGCCCCCACACTCCCATGATAACACCACAGCCAATGGGCGGTATGTTCAACTACAAAGAGACAACACTACATCATTGGCAGCGCGATGTAACGGTTAGTTACTCCCTTTGTCTTAGTCGTGCGGGCACTAATGAGTAGGCTGCACATGTGCGGGATCACAATGTATGCTACAGATCTTCCGTCATCTGACAGATGCAGCTGCGCATGCCCAGTCGCCCCAACCTGCAGATGACAGCATGGCAACACAGCCTGACAGCCATTTCAGTCGGCAGAGCCCGTATCATGACACCCCCGGTGTTGTTTGGGCATCAAGCGGGGTTGAATGGTGGTGACGTTGGTCTTTGCGACCCATCGACCAGCTTGCGGACTGCATCATGGATACGCGCCAGTGCGCTTATTGAGCAATCAGAATATGAGTCGAATGGCCAAGAAAGAGTTGCGAAGATAGGCGCGGGTTGTCAAGTAGGGGTCAATCTGCCGTTTACATGAGGTTTCAGAAGGAGATCGACGCTATCCAGTAAAGGAAAAGATCTTGTAGAAGTCCTGGTTGCTCTTCGTCTTGATGTGCTGCTCCTTGAGTGCAAGGTAATCCTGCCATTATCCCAGCCAGCTGTGACTCCGTCAAGACATCTCGTGACCTCGAAAAAGCCTCGAGACATGTTGAGGCACGGCAACACTAGATCATTTTACTGGGCTGTTGGGCCTGTGAAGAGCGTGCTTGAACCCACACCCACGATAGGCTTGAGTTGTTGGTGCTTGAAAGGAACAACTAGAGCATACTAGGAAGACGAAACCCGCTTCAGATGTACATCTCCTACATCTAGGTTTATAGCTAACACGTTGTCACCTATGCGCCGTGGGCTACATCTGTCGGATGAGGGAAGATCTGTACCACATATTCTGATTCCGCAATTGTGCAGCTCCGTTAGTGTCCACACCTCTAAGTCATTGGGAAATATTTGGTCGTAACTCGCACAGTAGACTCTCACTTGTAGACGAGTTGAAGTCGGCTTGCATCAAGTACATCTAAAACAGGTAGATGTTATACAAAAGCTTGCCTCGTGTGAACCTGCTCCTCATCTCGTCTCATCAGTCATGAGTCTCCTTTTCAGCAAAACATAGCTATCTGTAAATACATAACATCGGATATCAATGAAGCAGCTACAACCATTCCTTATCAAGCTCCGTTTCGGAATATCTGTGCGCCTTGGTTTCTAAACATGATGGTATCTCTCCGCTGCAAGATCATCAGTGCCCTGTTCAGCCCCTGCTCACTGTACCCCTTGCCCTCGACCATCTCGCGGCGTAACGTTGCCAGGCTGGTACTCCAGCCGATGGGCAAGCGGCGCTTGAGCTCCGACTCGATACGGTTGACCTCCTCGTTGAGCTCTCGCGAGCCTTGGTTGCTGCCTTGGTTGACGGCATCCATTGTGGAGCACAGGAAAAGGCGAATGGCCTCGTCGACGTGGACCTCGGTGGCAATGGGCGATAGCGAGAGCTTGGCGAGGGACTCGCTTATACGCACGATAGCCTCAAGCTGACGGACCGTAATGGGAATAGACGAGCGGGTATTGGCTTCCATCTCCGCGGCGTGAACTTGGCGTCGGATCGAGACGAAGTGAGAGGAGAGCTTCTCTGCGGCTTCGGGGCTAAGGCGGGGTGCGCAGCGACTATACTTCATGTTAGAGACAACGCTTCCCTCTTTGTCAGAATTATACTCACGTCTTGCAGTATGTCAGATATCGCCGCATCTTCTCAACGGGGATCTCTGACTCGGCAACTTCCTCGGCACCTCGGCCGTCCATGTGAATTCCCATGACGTGTCTCGCTATTCGCTCATCCTTCTCTCGAGTGTGCTCATCCTTGACGATGAAGATCATGTCGAAACGTGATAGGATAGTCGTCTGAAAGTCAATGTTTTCTCCTGGCGTCTTCATATCATCGTAACGACCAAAGATTGGGTTGGCCGCAGCAAGGACAGACGTTCGTGCATTGAGGATTGTGGTGATACCGGCCTTGGCAATGGAAATGGTTTGCTGCTCCATAGCCTCGTGGATCGCCACTCGATCTTCGTCCCTCATCTTGTCAAACTCATCGATACAGACAACACCTCCATCTGCAAGAACCATGGCACCACCTTCGAGGTAGAACTCGCGCGTGGACTGGTCACGTTGCACTGAAGCAGTCAAACCAGCAGCAGATGAACCCTTGCCGGACGTGTAGATGGAAATGGGAGCTGCTCGCTCGACAAACTTGAGTAGTTGAGATTTAGCCGTACCAGGGTCACCCAGTAGCAAAACGTTGATGTCTCCTCTTAGTTTCATTCCGTCAGGGAGGATCTTCTTGGAACCTCCCAGTAGCAAGCACAAAATGGCCTTCTTGATATCTCGGTTTCCGTAGATGGAGGGCGCGATGCAATCGGCCATGACGTTGTATAGATCTGGCCGTCTGCTGAGCTCAAGAAATTCTTGCTCCTCCTCCTCAGAGAAAGCGGCATTTGCTTTGGCTGCCTGATCGATGCCAGTCTTGATTCCGACAGCTCGAAGGTAGGGTGTTCGAATGGCCACTGCACCACCCGTTGACGAGTTTTTGGATGCCTTGTTCTGATAAATGGAAAAGATGCCCATGACAGTGCATCTTGATCCAGGAACAACTCGATTCGTCAAGTACCTGTCCGCGGAGATAAGTACGTGCCTGGGGAGCTCTCCCACGGGGACCTGATCAGGGGCCTCCTGGAGTTTGATGATCTGTTGGTCGACAAAGCGCGACTTCTCATGCATGACAAAGTAGGGGTCCAGTGGGCATTTTGGTGTAGGCTCATTAGGGACTCGACTACGGCCGCACTGTCGCGGCAGGGTCACCCCCGTGAAGCCTCCAAAGACTGGGATGGTTTGTGAATGTTGACAGTTTCGACACTGAATCTGAAGCTCAGTCGCCTTCGATGACATAACAGAAGCGCCAATGACGATACCTGGCACCCGCACCAGGCGGGCAATGGTCATGGAGTCGAGGCTTCGAATCGACACATCGTCGGCATCGGAGTGGAGGAGAAGTTGGTGATCTGGGAGGTCGACCTTGGTCTCGTGGGGGAAAACGATTCGGTGAGTGCACTTTTTCAAAGCATTCTCGAACTGTTTCAGAGCGGTGAGCAAAATTGTTCATGGCGGTCGAGGTTGTGTGTCGCTGCGTACCAACGGAATGATCTCTGCGGGCTCAGACGCCAATCTATGCGCAAGCTCCTCGTTGAAGTTGATGAGGTCGTTGATGTTGACATCGCAATAGTATTTCTTGAGCAGTGCATTCTCTCGTAACTGATCTCTAAAGGATAGGTTAGGGCTGCCAAAGTCCCGGTGCAGAATGCAAGGGTGCCAACCTGTAAACAAAGTTGTTGTCGAGTCTGAAATCGAGGATGAAGGTTTCGAGCTGGGTTTGTGTCTGGAGACGAGTGTCGGCATTTTCGCCAAAACTCGGCTCATACACGTGAGTCGAGTAGACAGACTGACGATCCATGGCGACGTCTTTTCCAATATAGAGCTACGGTCGTTGTCGTATCGGGTTGTCTGGGCCGCAGGAAGTGAACAAGGAGATGATGCCGCCGTGGAGGGGCTCGGCTCCGCAAACTTGTGGTTGCAAGGGGCAGCAGACTACATAGTACCTAACTTACAGTGTAGTAGTAGCAGACGCGTCTTTGGCGACGTGTTCGCGTAAAGTGGTTGTAAGGTACGTTCCCACTACCCCAGGGAGTTTATCATCACGTGTCCTATCGCTTAGCTAACCCAGAGCGGCGTATCAGGGGAAAGCGTCGTGGCAGTTGACAGCTATGGCGGGCAAGGGACCTCTGGCGTGTCTACCTAGACAGCTATCTCTTGACGATGATGATCCAAGCCGTAACCTATTGACTTTCACCCTCGACCTTTTCGACTGAGCGCACCCGCCGGTTCTTGCTGTGTTTGTCTTGCTAGCAATGATACCCTAATATACATTCAAAAGTGGCCGTCAACAACACAGTTGTCGGCTCTGTAATACTGGTGGGCCATGTTCGCTCACAGCGCTGCGAAGTCCGTCGACAACCTCTCGGCATTGCCGTCCGGGAACCGGGCAGAGTCTTCTTTCCATCGGTAAGATCGCGAAGCTTGTCGCGGTGGTGCGCGCTAACCAATACGACAAATACAGGCAGCCTCAAGTTCGTCCGAGTTCTAGGCGCGGCTCAACAGCAAGCTCGCTTCATTCTATCGGGGGTGTCTTGGACAACGTTGCTGGAGAATGGGGCGACTCGGTTTACGAGTCTGGTCAAAATGGTGAGTCGGCGCAAGACCGATCTGGAGTGGATGCTAATGAAGGGAAGCCATCTCTACGCTGCTTCAACCTCCCATAGTGCGAACGGGCCTCCAGCCTCACACATCTGCGCCAACGTCGAGCACGCATAAACCTCCTACTTCGAAAGACATCCCTCCTGTCACCCTTACCAATATCACCAAAGTTGACGTCGAAGAGTTCGCGCCCTACCTGAACCAAATCGGAGCCCTATACGAGCAGCTTCGGCGAATCAAGGAGAATGCGGAAGAGAGCGGTCCTCAACCGGGTGGTAGGCAGGAAGAGAAGGTTGATACAAGCAACGATGGGTACCTTCAGCCGCGATCGCGATCTAGAATGGCTCGCAAGGGCTCGACAGCATCTCTTTCTTCGATCGCCTCTATCGAAAGTACGACGAGTCCCGCGCGAAGACCCAGCGCTAGCTTTGGTCGCAACAAATCCCACCAAGGCCCGGCTCCTTTATCCACAATCCCCAATGTATACTTTGACGAAGACTTTCGCCTCGAGAATCCACGGACGTTTGATGTAGTCAGTGAACGTTCCGAAGTCATACGCCCAACGAATCCAGATGCGGAGAAGGGGGCCAGCAACGGAGCCGCGGTTATGCCTAGAAAGGCTCTAGCGACAAATGCCATCCTTCAGGAGAAACTATCATGGTACATGGACACCATCGAAGTCCATCTGATCAACTCAATATCAACAGCATCGACGACCTTCTTTACAGCTTTGGGATCTCTCAAGGAATTGCACTCGGAAGCATCGGATTCTGTCCGAAAGATCAAGGCTCTGCGAAAGGAGCTCGAGTCGCTGGATGAGGAAATTGCTGCTCAAGGCCTGCATATCGTCCAAAAAAGGCGCCGGCAGGATAACTTGAGACAATTGAATGACGCTGTGCTGCAGCTTAAACAAATTGCTGATGGAGTTGCGAGCTGCGAGGAGCTCGTTGACAAGGGAGAGGTTGACGCGGCTCTGGCAAGTATTGGCACCCTAGAAAAGCTCATTGCCGGCGAGCGAGAGGCAACAGAGGAGGTCGGATCCGATATTCAGCTACGAGATCTCAGGTCGACTTCCGCCTTACAAGGTGTCAATGCAGACCTTGCAACGTTGAGAGTCCGTATCGGGAGGGCATATGAGACCAAATTTCATTCCATCCTCATGGGCGATTTACGAAACCATATCGAGTCCATTTCGCCTCAAGAGGTTCTGCTGCGATGGACAAACGCAGCATCTCGAGTCAAAGGAGGGACTCACTCCAGGCATTCGTCCACTTTCCCAACCTACATGACGGTGTCAGATGAGACAAAAGCCCAGCTCGTGCCCACCATGGTCGGCCTCCACCGGGCGAAGCACATTGCTGCGGCTGCGGCTGCGTACCGAGAGGCGGTGCTGCGCGAGATTCGGAACCTGGTCCGGCGACCACTTCCTAGCTCCAACGACGATGACAACGAGTCTGTCATGTCTGCGTCCACTAGCGGGGGAGGCCGACAGATGTCGAATCAGCAAAAGTCATCCGCTCTCGCACGGAACCTGAGAGCCTTGGATGCAGAAGATGGCGAAGCACTGCTGATCAAGATCTACGTTGGAATCACCGAAACGCTGAGACGGCTGACGACACAGGTCAAGGTATTGCTTGAAGTGACCAGTCTCCTGACGGACCCGTCTTCTGGGGCGCCCTTGAAATCGCCTCCTATTAGGTCGCCAATGACCAGCCCCAGGCCAGACCGCCCAGCGGTATCCAGTGACACAGTCCAGATCCAGGAGGAGATTCACAAGACTCTCGATGTCGCAAATCTTCTTGGCCAAGCTGTTGATGTAGCACTTGATAAGATTGTCAAGATTCTCAAAGTCAGAGCTGAACAGACTGCCCAACTACCCCTTGATTTCTTCTTGCGATACTTCACCCTGAACTTGTTCTTTGCAAATGAATGCGAAGCAATCTCTGGGAGAAGCGGGACGCCTTTGAAAACGGTGGTCAATGGCCATATCAAAGACTTTCTCCAGAAGCACCGCGATACCGAAATGCAGAAGCTTGCTCAAGGGATGGAATCGGACAACTGGAACGCCGCTGATTTCACTGAGAAGGACACAGAGCTACTCAACGTGATCTTGGAAAGCAGTACTCAGGATGCGATGGAGTGGAGCGAAAGCCTCAAGATTTATGTGCCCTACTCGGAGGCCCATCCAGCTACTAATGAGGAAGCACCGATCTCTGAGACAAGCGGAACCGGTAAAGAAAAGACGAGAACAGCCACGATTGATGCTGAGACGTTCATGCTGCCAACGTCGGCAGTTCTTTGCCTCGCGGGCATCACCAACTTTGCGCACCTGATATCTGGCATTCCGTCAATGACCACGGATATTGCAACGGCGTTGATAGCGTATCTGCAGCTTTTCAACTCGCGGTGTACCCAGCTGATTTTGGGAGCGGGCGCCACCCGGTCAGCCGGATTGAAAAACATTACAACCAAGCACCTGGCCCTGGCATCACAAGCGCTTTCCTTTGTCGCGACCTTGATACCGCATATCCGCGAGTTTGTTCGACGGCATGCTGGATCCGGTGCAGGCGTTTCCGGGCTCATGGGCGAGTTTGACAAGATCAGAAGACTTCTGCAGGAGCATCAAGATAGCATTTACCAGAAGCTTGTGGAAATTATGAGTGGACGAGCAGCTGTGCATGCTAGGACTATGAAGGGCATCAATTGGGACGCAGATGGGGCCAAGGGAGTCCATCCATACATGGAGACGCTGGCAAAGGAGACGTCAACTCTCCACCGGGTGCTCACAAAACATCTACCCGAGACGTCGATCCAGATGATAATGCTCCCGGTATTTTCCAATTATAGGGAGCAGCTAGGAGGAACGCTGAGCGATGCAAGCCCCAAGACTGAGGCGGGTATTCAAAGGTAAGATAAGGCGCGAGCGAGGAGATGCGGAGTATGCTCGTATGCTAACAAGATGCACAGTATGCTCAGAGACACCGAGTTCCTTGCCACGAAGCTGGGGAAGCTCGACGGATTCTCGGATACGGCCGAGTATCTTGAGAAGATCATCAGGTCGAAAGAAGTCGAGAAGAAGGAACTGCCAGCGCCTCCCAAAGAAGCCGAGGCAACCGGGGCTGAAGCAACCGAGCCTACGAAGGAGGCGGAAGAGAGCCAGGACGTCGACAAGGACGCAGAGAAAAAGAAGGACAAGGAGGAGGCGCCTGCGCAGAAGCAGGACAAGTAGGTGATTTAGTGGCCATCCATCCTTGGCAGTACAGGCTTGTGAGGGCGGCGTTATGGGGCGAACGCAGCGAGGTTCATGTATCAGCAGTCATCTTTCTCCAGCACATAGAGATTCCACGATATACCACTGTACAAAGTGTCATCAGTTGCGAATCGCCTGGCGGGTTTCTGCAGGCGTGCTTATGATGGATGACTTGGGGTCGAGCCTTGAGACCCCAACGGATCGTCGGTCTCAACCAGGAGCCGGTTGTAGAATGTGAACGAGAAGGGTTGACGTGATGGAGCGATGAGTCGATGGCCGTGCATGGCATTCTAGACTGGGATACAGCACAGTGAGCCCACGGTGAGCCTACGGTGTATGCAATAAGCTGACAGGATTCATCCCGAGCAAAGCTGTGTGCGAATAGGTGAGCCGTGCATGTCATCTTGCGCGGCTCGGCTCATTTACCAATACGACCAATTCGGATCCCCACAATCATACAATGTCAACCGAAAGAGGCCGTGTGTTCTGGATCATCTGGCATGGGGTCCAAAAAAAGGGAGAAGAGGAAGAAGGAAAAAAGGGGGCCCGTGTAAATACGCAAAGGTTACATGCAGCTTCTGGGCCCTTTGCTTGGACGTGCAAGGAATGCACATTACGCGGACGCGTCCCCACGCCGGAAATAGAAACTTTGGATTAAAACGGCGTCCGACTAATCTAATGGTGTGCTACGGATACATACATGTGTGATGTATCTACGTGTGTACACGGTACGATGAATATGGAGATGGCGGGCTACAGTACATAGCTGGCTGGGCTGATGGGGGAGATTGCGAGCTGCGATGAGGGTCGCGGGTGCAACCGTAGTCATGAAGATCCCCAAGAAACCGGGACGCCGATCGGACGGGAAGCAAGCAACAGTGTAAGTGGACGGGCCATTAGCGCTACGACGGGCCGGCTCTCCTACACACCGGCATAGCATATACTACAAGGAATTCATTCAACTGGAAAAGTACCACTGTGTATCGTAGGTATAGGGCTCAATCAACAGCGAGTTTGTGACGTGGCGGAACGGGATGGGACGGGATGAGACGAGATGAGATGAGGCTTGCATTGTCACATTCCGCTACAGGGGCACTTGCTTGACTTGACCTGTACCCGAGCGTGACGTGGTCGAGCGCGAGGCCGCAATGGCACGAGTAAATGTAAATGAATGGATGGATGGATGGATGGATGCAAGTAGTATCACCAACTCGGGCAAAAGTGGCGTCCATCTCGGAACTGTCAAGCTTGAAATGCGGGGAGAAAGAACAACGTCCCAAGTTGGTGTAGCACACCACCAGAGACGGCATGAGATGAAACAATTGAAGCAGTCACAAAGAAACAATGTCCGTGCCATGGGGATGCATACACAAAGCAGAGTGACCATATCAATGTCTCAGAAGAAGTGCCAAGTTTTCACTCAGCTATATATATAAAAATAAAAAAAAGTTCTTCTCGAGGTGAATCCTGCGGATGTCAAAGACTCCGTCTAATATGTACAATGAAGTGTTAAACCATAAAACGTGTTCCTCAGCGAGTGTAAGAAGTGTCAACATGAAGTGCAAGCGATTGCCAAGCCCAAAGCCACCGTAGTGTCGTTGAGCTTGTAGTTGGACTGTTGTCCGTGAATCCGTCTATCGCGCCAACCTCTCCATCCCAAGAAAAGCAAATATCTATAACCCGCTGCCATATAACCTCGAATCTTGGCGACTCGTGAGGGGTATTTGTTCTATCCGCATTCTTTTTTTCTCCTCTCTCCATCTCTCTTCTCTAATCGTCTTCTTCTTCTTTTGGTTTGCAAAGGGGGGGTATGTGAAGTGATGGATCGTGTCATCGTGAGTATCGACGCTCAGCGTCGGGGTGGGTGAAAAGGGGCAGTGGCCTGAGAAGAAGAAAAGGGGTCCGGGGGGCAGGCCGCTCTATCGAGACGCTTAGTGGGCCTTGCCCAGGGTCTGAAGGATCTCGACCTCGTCGGTGACCTTGGTCTGGACGTCGTCGGGCAGGTAGTAGGCGTTGTTGCAAGGCCAGACATTGCAGCCAGACTTGGGCTCCTTGGACTGGACGGGCCACATCTCCATGACGTTGTCGTGGTCGTTGGGCATGTCGATGGCAGAGACGTCAAAGTAAGTCTTGCCCAGCCAGCCGCCGAACTTGACCTCGCCGAGCATGCCGAATCCCTTGTTCTCCTGGCCCTCCTGGACAGCGTAGTACATACCCTGCCAGTTGTCGGCAAAGGGGACAACCTTGGTCTCGGAGCCGCTGACCTTGACGGGCTCCATCTTGGCGGATCCAGGGCTGGGAGTGAAGTAGATGGTGCGGACCTTGTCATCGAGAGTCTTGAAGTGGACCGCGGCGGCGGAGACAGAGGCCGCAGCAGCGACGAGAGCCATGGCAGCAGTAGCGAAACGCATCTTGAAGGTTGGATTTGCTTTTTGGTTGATTGATTGGTTGGTTGGTTGGTTGGTTGATTGGCAGGTGGGTTCTTGTCTTCGAGACAGACGGACTGGTATGTCGGGATAAGGACGGTGTGGATGAGAGCACAGCTCAAATCAGATCAGATGGGTAAGGATAGTGGGTGGGCTTTCGAAAGGAATGAGAAAGCTCAAGAGATGGGCGTCCGAGGACAGAAAGTGTATGAATCAAATGATGGTGATGTCTGGGGAACAGGAAACAAGCAACGACGGGGGAGGGCCATATTTTATAACCAGGCCACACATCACATCAACCACCACCACCACCACCACCACCACCAGAACTACCGTTAACGCCAACGCCAACGCAGCCAACCCACAACCCAGCAGCCTGGGACCCAAAGCGAGGGACAGAGCTTGATGAGAGCGGCAACGTTGGTGTGTGCGGCAAGGTCGCAGGGACCACACAGGGCCACACAGGGCCACAAAGCCACGAGGCCCACCCGGCGTCAACCAGCCGGCCGCCCCCCGACAAGGCTTTCTAGATGCCCGTCGCCACCATTGGATGGCTCCGTCGCCTTGTGGAGCTCGGGCCTGGAGAGACACTGTGCGCGTACCTGGGCGATGCGATCCGAGTGTTCTGTTGGCTGGCACACGAGATGATTGATGATTGTGATTTCATCCACGCACACCCTTTCCGCCTGTCCTTGTTCTTGTCCTCTTCTTGCGTCGCTCGGTTTCCGTCTCCCCGCGCGGCGCCGCTCTCTGGCTGCCAGTCCGTCTCGATTGTGGCGGTCGCCGGCGTTGTCGACGGCGCAGTGGCCGCTCTTCAACACTCCCGTACATGTACAGTACCGAGTACAGTAAAGGTTACAGTGCTATGCATGTACATGCTAAGCTGAACGACCCCCTGTGCGTGTTGCTTTGTTGTCAGCAGTGTCAGGTTCTCCGCCAGCCCAGGAGTACATCCATAGTAGTGGTTATTATCGTCGCTTCCCCCTTTGTCATCCGCCTCAACAATGACAAGGACAAGGCCGACTGGGCTGTGTGGTATCCGTGCACTGTATCCCGGTATCCTTGTACAGTTTAGTAAAACGTGTAGCCGGATTTTTCACAAGTACAGTATTAAGCGTAATATTCCTTCCCACCACACCAGCCTGTCTCCGTCTGCCAGCACTTAAAGAGCCAACGCTAGTGCAAGGGGCGATGGAAAGCCCAAGCCCGCGTGTCCGGGCACAAGTCGGACTGACAAGGGCGTGGTTTCTTCTAGCTGCATTCGCAGGTTGGCGCCGACCCAGTCTGCTTCCCATCATTGGCTCGATCGTTGCCACTTGTGCCTGGTTCCTGGCAGCGCTCCATGTGGACGCGTGTGAGAGGTCTTGGGTCTTTTGGGCCCAACTCTTGGAGGGGTGGAGACTTTGCCGAGAATGCCTTGGATGCGTGGCCCAGTCCAGGCACACATTTGTTCTTAGTAAACCGATGTGATTGCCGTAGGCTGGATATCTTCTATGCTGACTCCGTACATAGTGCTGTACTGTGCTGCACCGAGTAAGTAGTCATGGCACGGCGAATCTGACTCGGGCCAATATGGCGCTTCTTTGTCATTGATGACTCGGTCTCTCTCACGATCCAAGGCACTAGAAGGCTTTGCAGATGCCGTGGAATAATCAAGACCACGAGGCAATGAGGGGGCTGCCGTATGCTTAATGCGCCGCTTGCACAGCCCTGACCGCCGGTCGCGCAAAACGCCGAGCCTTTCGGTAAGCATGCGCATAGCCAAGTCATGTAAGCATCGTACTTACATACGTAGTAGGCTGCTGCAATACTCATACAACAAGCTTTCTGCGCTCTGTTCCTGTCGATCAGTGCCCCTCCTGCAATGCTGTTCCTTTACCAGGGATCCCTACCCATTACGGATGCCCCGGTACTGTACATATTGTACATTACTCTGCCCTGGACAGATTACCCTGTAGGTAGGTACATACAGTAGTATAGTACATAGTGTACCATGAGTGCATGGATGCGTACTCAGATGCAACTACACTGCAAGCCTCCCATCACCGTTGATGTTGATGAGAGCACCGGGATCCGACAAATGAGGGGACGTTGCGGAGTCATGCCAGGGCGTTCAACGTTCTTTCTGGGCTTGATGCTGCCAGTTCAGCCAACTGGTTGTCGCTGGCCTCCAAAGCGCGGTGACTGATTCCCTCGATGGTCCAGACCCTTGTCCCTCCTCTAGACCCTTGTTGGATTGCTCGTTTCGTCAAACTCGATGGCCCGGTTCTCCCACCCATCCTTTCGTCGACGCTTCCATGGCCGCGCGGCCTCCACGACTCGAGCTGCGCATCTCACTCTGCCTCATTGGATGCCAAGCAGGTTCAAGAACAAGGCTTCCGACGACGTCGTGCCCAGAGTCCGTCTCTTCTCTCTCTATCTCCTGCCTTCCTTCTTCGTCATCCACTTGGTGCAACTCACTGTGTACCTTAGCCGAATCTGCTACGACACCATGAGTGATTTTCTTTTGGAATTCCCTGCTCCAAATCGTGTAATCAGGGCTTCATTTGGAGAGGTACGTATGTTTGCAGAAGCTGAGGCGTGCATCTCGAGGTCGCATCCACCTACTCTGTATGGAAGACGGGGAGAAACGACCTGGATCATTGTCAGGCCTCATCTCGGAGCGGCGAATGTCAGTAAAAAAACGGGATCTCGGGCATTTCGACTTTTTACCGCCTCTTCTTCTGTTCCTTCTTGTTCTCTGCGACTCACCGTGGCGAACCCAACAGCCATTGTCATCTTCCCTCGGAATCCTTCCATCCTGCCCTACGAATGAGCATTCCACACAGTATAGTCCACATGGCGTCTCCACTTGCAGCAGGTGAAAGCGTCGAGACCGTCATACAAGTCAAGGCAGGTCCACAGACCAAGTCAGGCTCTTCACTATTTCAGCGCTGCCTGCCATATCCGGCAGAACTTTGCGTAGAACCACCCTAGAGAAACAGAGTTTGATCGCGACCGAGTAGAGGGCTTCCGGGAAAATACCTCATCCTACAGCCGAAGATGCAAGTCATGGCCATGCTGTAAAATTCTGAACGCGGTAAAATCGGGCAGGCTCCGGTCAGATTGTTAGTGCCGCTTCAATCCGAATCGCTGCTTCCAGGGCCAGTTAGCCAAAAGCCACCCAACGTCGGGGGGGTTTTTTTTTTAATCATAATGCAGCGAGACCACGTGTAGGAAGGATTTTTGAGCCGAAAGCGAGCGACTCAAGGGAGGAAACAAGTGCGTAGAGCAAGTCCAGTGGTATTCCAGTATTGGTAAGCGCACGAGGAGCCCTTAGTAAACTGGAGGACGATATTCTGGGAGTGGCAAGAATCCATCAGGGGAGCCGCGCGGGATGTTTTGGATATGCTTGTCAGACTGGAGCTGCTCCCATCTTGCCGCTGGAATATTAACGGATGAGATGGTTTGATCGAGCCTGCCATGCAACTGTCCATGAGTTACGTCTTGAAAATCGGGCAGTCTCGCGACGTGCTGCTACCTTTTGTACCTTGTAGCATCTGCGTCGCAGTGCTGGCTGAGTCGCTGGAATCTCTGGAGTCGCTGTCACATAGTAGTGAGGCATGAAGGTTGGGCGATGAGGCAAAAACGACGCCCATCGTGGAAGCGATTGGCGGGTGCCAGAATGGTCTTGTCCTCCTGTTGCTTCTTTCCGTCCGAATATGTACATCCGAACTCGCTCGGGATGAACGCAGTGGCTGCTCCCTTCTGTCACTGGGTGGGGCTGAAGTAAAACGGCCCGTGACACATATCACACATTATCACGTGACTGAGTCCACAAATCAACACAGCTGCCGCCGGTTGCAACGGATCTCAACAGTAACCCCAAACTGGCTGAATGCCTCTAACTTACATACCTACCTTACCTACCTTACCTTAGTGCATTCTTCCTCGGATTCGGCTTCTGAGAAAGAGCCGAGCTATGGGCTGTCGTCCTGCAATCTCGTTGCGAGAAAACTTTACATTTGTGTTGCTCTCGTAGTTCCCCAACTTGGCCGAACTCCTCCGTCTAGTTTCCCTTGTCGATCTTTGTGTGTAAGTGTGTATGCCTGCCTGCCTCTACATATATGATGACAGTCAAAGCCCAAAACAGCCAAAACCCCAAACACTCTTGCGGGTAGATGAGTTGCAATGCAAGCAGCAGACTTTACCGTTATCCGGATTGAGATGCAGAGCGATGGAGTTGATCTGCAATGACTGGACTGCTGATGGTGGTTTCGCACTAGCTGCATTCCAGTTGAGTCGCTTTAGCCTGTTCTCAGCTATAGCAGAGGCAGACACTTGAACGAATCCGTCATTCCCCTGGCTGCCTGGCTCCAGCTGCGAAACGTCCTTTGCAATTACAAGCGACTCGTTTTCTCCATCTCAGCGAGAGTCGGAGCGAAATGTCTGGCCAGGCCCCATCCGACCTTCTGCGCCGGTCAACTCTCGGGGACGGGCAAGGCGGGCTAACCCAACTGTTGTGATGTCTGTTGGCATGTTCGCATCCGGCGAAATGCAAGCGTGGTCCCAGCTCTGTTAGCGCCAACCAATGATTGGGTTGCAGCGGCTCTTCTCCATCATTTCGTGCTGCCGCATCGATCTGCAGGTCCGTCATCTCTCTGCTGCTTTCAAGTCCGGTGAAGATGATATCCCGAGGATCCTGGACCACGCCTGATGCATGCTCAAAACACCAAGCTTAGAGGGCATCACAGCTTCGAGTCTCCGCATTCGAAATATGCATCTCCATCCGTGTGGGCAGGTAAACACACTAAGGAAGCTTTTCTCAGTTCGGATAGACTTTCGAAACTTTACCCCTTGCCGAAGATCCAATCCCTTGCGTCCTATTCGGCGTCCTCCGTACAACATGACATCAGTATCCTACTCTCCACCACAGGCTCATGCCGTCTTCGGGTAGAAGCCGTAATCCAGACTCGACCTTCACCGTTCGTCCAATCAGATGTTGCGTCCCCTGGCAAAGAGATCCTCTCAAGAAACTGCTGATACTTCAGGAACAAGTAATCATGCACACTGCTGTTAGCGCAACATTCCTTCTGAAAGATACCAATGGCCTAGGTCACCAGTGGCCCGTATGCCAAGAGCTGGGAGATCGTCCATATCCGGGACGCTGCTCGATCAGTAATGTTGCTCGAGCCTCTGGACCGTCGACTACAAAGAGAGGTCAAGCTCCTCGCAAACTCTTGATCTTCCAACAACCATCAGCCCCTTTCACCACCGGTCTTTGATCAGCTTCTGCATCTTTCAAAAGCCTCTCGTTGAGCATCTTATCTTGCAACACCACTCGCTTACTTTACTTCCAACTCAAGATGCGTTTCACCAGCTCCCTCGCGCCCGCTGCGGCGCTCGTTGGCATGACTGCCGCTCAGCAGACCCCTGGTACTCCCGTCAACACCCCTACTAGCACTGGCAACGTCGCCCCCGTTGTCACTGTCAAGACTACCACCTTTGTCACCGACTACGAGACTTACTGCCCCGTAAGTGATCAGTCCCCCAACTTGAAGCTCGCTCAACAGTTGTAACTGACTCGATTCTCAGTTCCCAACCTCCGTTGTTGAGAAGAACGTGACCTACACTGCCCTTCTGCCTGGCACCATTACCGTCACCAGTAAGTCAATAACCAACCTTTGAATGTAAGCCATGGCGTCACTAACAACTTGCCTTCAGACTGCCCCTGCACGGTCACCTACAGCACCACTCCTGGCCAGCCTCCCATCCACCCTCCTCCTTCGGAGTGCCCCCCTAACAAGCCTCCTGCTCCCCCTACCGGAGTTCCTCCTCCTCCGGCTCAGCCTCCCAAGGGAGCTCCTCCCGCCAACCCGGCCAACCCTCCCGCTAACCCCCCGGCCAACGTCCCGGTTCCCCCTACCCAGAAGCCCGGCGCTCCTCCCGTCGTTACTGCCGGTGCTGACAAGGCCGCCTCCGGCATGGGAGCTCTGGTTGCTGCTGCTTTCGCTGCCTTCCTGCTGTAAATGGAGCAACCACGCAGTGAGCCTTGCAAGCAGACGCTTGTGATGTCATGAGTGGAGGAAATTCACGGTGGAGGGTTTTTGCATGGAAGACTTAGTGGTTTTGTCTAAAACTTCTCTGTCCAAGCTCGAATATATAAGATTTTGGGAGAATTGGTTTACATGGGCTGCTGCACTGACTGATTAATCGGATCTAGTAGCTAGCTTTGGGTTTCTTTTGTCAGTTGGGCTGGGAAAAGGAGGATTGATTTGGTGTTTGCGAGAATGATCCGGGCTATACCTCGGGGGATTTAATATTTGCTAAAGAAGTTGGGTAGGTATGTGTTTCTTCATAGCCTCCTAGTTATCTGCAGCACGGAACAGGCGCGAATTGACACGGTGTTTTTTTTTGCTTGAAACCTTGGGCCACTACTTTCTTCGCTTTGTTCGCATGCTTGATGAAGAGAGACACAACTGCCTGGAGTCGTTATTGAGCATATCCTAGACTCGTCGTTTATCAGCATCCAACAACATGAGCACACTTTGATTCTCCCACAGTTGTCCCGGCAAACATTGACACGTTCAAACGGCAAGATAAACGATCGCTTGGTGTTGGCGTGATTATTCGTAGCTTCATAAGACTCGATGCAGCCATCTGCCTAAGCCCCGCTTACACGTCCTTCTAGCCAGCTAGCTTGGGGGGGCGAGCATTCCTGATGCCTCCATCCGTGACCTGACCTCCCGTACCAGGGCCTTGGCCTCTTCGACCTCGACGCCATCCTGGCAGAGCTCTCCTGCGAGGCGGTTCGCCGTCTCGTAGTCTCCGGTGCGTACGGCAAACTTGGCGAGCCACATGCGTGCCTTGCTGGTTGCTGCGGTGACGCCTGTCCCTTCGTTGGCGGCGTTGTCGTCCCCTTCGGCGCCGTTGTCAGAACCTGGAGGTGAGTCGTTGTGAATGGCAATGGACTCCCCGAGATCAACCTCTGCCCCGGCCCCGCCATCCTCCTGAGCCACACAAATTTCCATGTATGCTTTAGCCTCCTCCTCTTCACCCAGTTGATCGTACATGACCGCGATCTGGAGCAGAATCTCCGGGTCCATATGACCCGTTGCGCTCCGACCACCAGCATCACCGCCACTTCCAAAGCTGCTCCCAACGTCATAATAAGCGTCCGCTAGCAAAGCTCGTTTCAATGCCTTGATTCCGTCACGATCACGTCCCATCTTTTGCAGACATGATCCGACCGCCATCCACATCTTGCCGTCCCATGGACGCAGGCCCGCTGCCTTTTTGTAGTACCATAGTGAGTACGTATGCATTTCCAGCATCTCGTATGTTTGGCCCAAGCCATACCACGCTCGATAATCGCGGCGATTGACATCCACAGCCCGTCGATAGGACTCAATGGCAGCGTGTGTGTTCTTGAGCTCGACATATTCATGACCCATCAGTGTCCAGGCCGAGAGGCATGATCTATCCAGAGTCAAGGCTCGTCTGAAGTACTGGACCGCCTTCTCGTGCATGGAGAGTAGGGAGTAGTAGTTCCCGATTACAACGCACGACTCTGGTCGAAATTTGTCCACGCTAGAACAAAGGTGCGCTAGAAATGCCAGTTTTGGTCTTAGATTCAACACGTAGAGGATATTGGAGTAATGATCAAGTGAATCGAGACGATGGGGATGTAACGACAGCAGTCTACTAAAGTGCTGCTCAGCGGTCATCAGGTCTTTGGAGTGATATGAAAGCAGAGCGTTGCAGGTTAGAAGAAATGAGGAGGTCGGAAAGATGGCAAGAAGTTGTTCTAATGAGTTGGCGAGGCCCGGACCTTGCTGGTACAGTTCCAAACTGGTGTGAAGGTGGAACATGTAGGACACTATGTTTTGCGGGCAGTGCATCGATATCCTGTTCAACTGTGAAAAGTCAGTCTTGTGCAGAACTTGCTGCATTTCCCCATTTTCTGACTTACATCCTCGACTCTAGAGATCAGCGATGTCATCTCTAGCCAGCACCCCCAGTTCATCGTGTACTTGTGCACACTTTGGATGAAGTAGGAAAGTGCTTTTTCGTCATTCTTCTCTTTCGCAAGAACCATTCCGTACCTGATGATGTCAAGAGTTAGCGATCCCAGCTAGCGAGAGTCTCGTGGCACTCACAGATATTCTAGCCAGCCTTGGCTACCCACGACCTCGCCGTCCTCTGTCGCTCTCTCTTTGAACCATGTCGCAAGGTAGCGCCCGACAATCAGCAACTGCTTGTTGACGACGGTTCCCAGATCTTGGGGACCCATGACCATCTCAGAATCCTCATTCTTCCTCTTCTCTCCTGACATAAATTTGGCGTATAGAGCCAGGAACAAGCTCTTTTGGCTAATCTTGGGCAGGGGTACAATGCCAGAGCTTGATGACTCGGATGTCTTGGCTTTGGCCTTGCCCTTTGTTGATGTCGGGGGCGCGGCAGCTGCGGATGAAGTGTCTCTGGATGCAAGGACGCTGGAAAGGAGCGAGTCGGGGAGGAAAACGGCGGCGCAACGGTCGTATTCTCGACAATCGAAGAGTGACTTGGCAAGCAGGTACTTGCTCAGCTCTTTGGATTCGAGGCGGGCTTCCTCTGGATCGGTATTGGCCGTGTATATGGGCGAGCTGTATTTCTCCGTCTCGTTTAGCTCTTCGTCATCGTCCAGCTCTGGGAGGGCGTTGAGTAGCTCGGCTGCCCTTTGTGGCGGGTTAGTGGCTGTTCTGACTATGAGACCAGAGAGGGTCGTCACCATTTTGAAGACTGGTAAAGACATCTCTCAGAGCATTTGACAACGGCGTCTTGGAGCGCAATGCGTAGTTGCGAGATCTCATGGGAGCTCAATGCCATTGTAGTGGTAGTGGTGGTGGTGGTGGTGGTGTTGTTATTGTACTCTTTGCCCAATGACGTCGCGTCGCGTCACGGAGGGGTGTAGAAGGGCGGGTGGTCGACTCGAGAAGCTGAATCATGCTCTGGTTCGAAGTGCGTTGCTCTCCTTGCGGCAGTGCGCCGCGGAGTGTTCGTCTAGTTGGTGATGCCCAAGTTGGTTGAATTTGTGTTGTTAGCAACGCTGCTGCGACTGCGCCGTGGTGGACAGTATGCGATTGCTATTCGCACGTAGCGGTGTTACTAAGCCGTCAAATCCTACGGTCCTATTATCGTGGTTGCCAGACCTTTACATAGTGCACTTGGACGAATGACCGTTTTACAGATTCCTGTTTGTCACTCAGGTATCGGTATTGCATGGGTGATTTGGAAAGCGTCTACTTAGACGAGCAGAAGGATTGAATTCCACATCGTTACAAACTCAAGCCAGCAATCTTGGAAACCCAGCAATGGATGTTTGCTTTCCAAACCCTACCTACCTTACCTACCTAAGGACCTAGGTACCTAAGGTAGATAGTTGATACCTCCACATACCAGGTACCTGCTGGGACCAATCAAGTTTCATAGACGTAGATAATTGCAGTCAGCATTGCCCGTCTTATTAGCAACCCAAAGCACATAGTCTACATATACTATTTGTCTTGGTCTCCTCCTATTATCCAATGTTGACGGCAATGATGCTTGGCTGCCACATGCAGTCTCACCGACTTGGTGGGCCAGAAGAAGATTGGCCCACCAGCTCGCTCACCCGTGCCAGCCCGCGCCAGCTGCCACCGGCCGGCTGGCTGTTGCTCGTTGGCAGCAGCTCTGGCCAGGAGATTAGTGGGGAAAGAGCCGTGGAGCAGAGAGGGGCACAAGGAAGGAGGGGCAGACTGCAGTTGGCCCCCAAGGCCCCCCCCAGGCAATTGGATGCCATCTGTTAGCAGATACGATAATTCCCCTGCCGCCTCTTCGCCGTTAAGAGCTAATTTAAACCCCGACTTTCCACCCTTTGTTCCTGAATCCTCGCATAGCTCCTTGCGTCAATCCGCTTCAAGACCTACTTCCCTCATCACACATTCATCATGGCGCAGACAATCTCCCGCGAGCAGTTTGAGCAGGTCTACGAGAAGCTCGAGAAGGATCTCGTCGATTATCTCAACGGCTACAACGTGCCTGGCTCGGACAAGAGTG
This sequence comes from Pseudonectria foliicola, assembly GCA_003693505.1. NCBI lineage: Eukaryota > Fungi > Ascomycota > Sordariomycetes > Hypocreales > Nectriaceae > Pseudonectria > Pseudonectria foliicola. The sequence continues at coordinate 581,044 of QUZD01000003.1, read as the reverse complement.
CCAGATCTCAGGAGAACAACAAGGCTTGCAAGCAGCAGCTCGAGGCCTGGTTCAAGAAGGTTCGCCCCGCCTGTGCAGTCTCGTCAGAACACGTTTATTTAAGATTTCCCACTCGAAACTAACCGTCGCGCCTCCCGAACAGAGCCTCGAAGTCAACCCCAAGAATGGCAAATACAACCGCGGCATGTCTGTCCCCGACTCCGTCTCCCTCCTTCTCGAGAGAGCCCTCACCAATGAGGAGCTCGAACATGCCGCTATCCTCGGCTGGATGACGGAACTGCTTCAGGCCTTCTTCCTCGTCTCGGACGATATCATGGATCAGAGTGAGAAGCGTCGCGGTCAGGACTGTTGGTACCGCCAGCCCGGCGTCGGCAACATCGCCATCAACGATGCTTTCATGCTCGAGTCCTGCATCTACATCCTCCTCAAGAAGTACTTCCGCAGCCACTCAGCCTATGTCGACTTCATTGAGCTCTTCCACGAGGTCACCTTCCAGACCGAGGTTGGCCAGCTGTGTGACCTCCTCACCGCCCCCGAGGACAAGGTCGACCTTGACAACTTCTCCATGGAGAAGTACAAGTACATTGTCGTTTACAAGACTGCCTACTACTCCTTCTATCTTCCCGTCGCCCTTTCTCTTCATCAGCTCAACCTTGCCACCCCCAGCAACCTCAAGCAGGCCCACGACATCCTCATTCCGCTTGGTGAGTATTTCCAGGTTCAGGATGATTACCTTGACAACTTCGGCCACCCCAGCGTCATCGGCAAGGTTGGCAAAGACATTCAGGACAACAAGTGCTCCTGGCTCGTCAACAAGGCCCTTGAGATTGTTACGCCCGAGCAGCGCAAGATCCTCGAGGAGAATTACGGCCAGAAGGACGCCGAGAAGGAAAAGGTCGTCAAGAAGCTCTACAACGACCTCAAGCTCGAGCAGCTCTACCAGGAGTACGAGGAGCAGGTGACGACTGAGATCCGCGCCAACATTGCCAACATTGACGAGAGCGAAGGCCTCAAGAAGACGGTCTTCGAGGCCTTCCTGGGCAAGATTTACAAGCGCAGCAAGTAAACTAGAGCTGAATGAAAGACAAAACAAGCATGCTATTTAATAAGGGACTCCGGCAGTCACATTAGGGTCAGCGCTAAACGCGACCAGCTGGTTGCAACAATAATAGACTTGAGCAACGTGTCATTGTACGACCACACTATTCAATTGATTGACCCTGCAAGGCATGAGATCCGTGTTGGCTATTCTAAAGGAGAAGCTGGCCCTCTCGCAAATTGAGTAGTATCCAAGATTTCGTATTTGAGAGAAGACAACAAATGCAACCATACAAAGAAACAGATAATTAAACATGGCCATCATGTCCCATCGCTTGAGACCCATCATTTCGCATACCGACTCCTGGCACCTTAGCCTTGATTTCCCTCCTAATGAAACTGCCCTAGCTCTCGCTTTCCGAGGGTATATGCGCTCTAACAAGCGCCGAACAAACCTAGCCTGGGAAATTCAAATGCCCAGTTTGAGATTGAAGAGACAAGTAGATGGAAAAAAATTGAACTGGGAGAGTCTGTCACCGTTTAAACCCATGAGACCCGTGGCGTACGATCCCCCAAGAAACAAAAAAAAAGCAACGGCACAATGAAAGGCTCAGCGCTTCATCGTACTACCAGCACGGTTGATGAGCGGCTCCCGAGGCCGCGGGTCGCGCCCACGGGGCTTGTCCAGGGGCTGGGTCATATCCCGTCGCAGCGAGCGGTTTGGCAAGGGAGGAATCGGGGGAACGCCACCTCGACCGGGGGCAGACACAAGCCCGGCGGTAGAGCGACTGCGGGACCGAGACACACCTCCGCCTGCCCCTGAGATGAGAGTACCGGAGGAAGGCGCCGGGCGTGCGACTGAACCTGAGCGAGTGTTGCTGCGTGAGAGGCCGGTGGGACCGAGTCCAGGAACCGGAGGTGCCTGACCGCCGGTGGCGAAGTTTATGAGGGGGCCACCGCTAGTCGGGGCCTTGACACCGTGGCCTTGATTGTCGCGCCACTGCCATTGGGGGGGCTCTGGAAAGTTGTTGGAGAGGTTGACCAGCGGCTGCTGTGGAGGTCGGCGGAAGTTGGTGCTGGCGCTGCGGGAACCCGAGTTGGCACTGTTGGCCGGTCGGCGAGGAGCGCGGATGGACTTGCTGCGGTGCTGAGCCGAGTGCTCCGTCGCCGAGGGAAGCCAAGGCTTCGGCTCGGGCTTCTTCTCGTGAGGGGTTGTGGGAGAGGTGACGCCGCCGTTGAGCAGTGAGGGGCCCTCGGTAAAGGGACTATCAGCCTTGACCTCCTCGGCCGGGCGCTCGGCCATCTTGCGCTTCTCATCGTAGCCGCTGCCAAGCAGGCCGTCAGGTGAGAAGGCAGCATCGGAGTTGGGCGCCTGCGGTGTCGAGGCGGCCTGGACATTTGTCTTGACCAGCACCTTGGGCTTGGCCCCCTTGGACGCGGACTTTGCTTCGGCCTTGGGATCCGGCTTGGGCACTTCCTCTAGGTCCTTTCCAAACTCTTCGAGCGGCTTGTCGAAACGGCCCATGTCTATCAGTGGCGAAAAGGCGCCAATGGTGTAGGGCGTCTGGTCAACGGAAACCCTCAGGCGGTGTGTGCCATTCTCGACGATACTGATCGATTTGGGCAGCACCTTTGGAGGTTTGCTGGGACTGGACCTGTGCGAGATGCGCGGAGCCTTGTCCTTCTTGGTGAGGTCAACCATCTTGTTGGCGAGGTACCAGCTGCGCCACTGCTGGACCAACTCATTGAAGCGGTGCGCGACCTGCTCCTCCTCGGCGGAAAAGAAGTGGACAAAGTTCTCGCCATTAGGGAAGACGAACGTCTTCTGCTGGCTCTTGACGGCAAAGCAGAATCGACGTGGTGCCTTGAGAACGCGGCAAGCCTCATTCTCGCGGGGCTTGTAAATGTCGAAGTCGGACATGTGGCACAGGACGGTGCTATCCTTGTCGGAGATCTTTGCATCTTGCTTCTTGGCCGCAAACATCTGACCCGTCTCGAGAAGAGTGATCCACCGTTTGTTCCACTTACCGGGGCGGGAGGAGTGGTAAAGGTAAAGGCTGAATCCCGAGGGCGGGTTCGGTGTTTTGGGTACGGAACCCAGGTCGAGATCAGCGTCGTCCCTGGAGCCATCGTCGGCAAGGATCAGGAGGGAATTCTGGTGATCGCGGTCCCACGAGTTCATGACATCGCGGATACGCTCATAGTGACGAAGGCGGCGCTCGAGACCCAGCTCAATATAGCACTCGATGAGAATGCTCGTAGCAGGGTCAAACTCGTGAGAGATGAGGTTTGCGGCGGAGAAGAGGATGTCCCGGGGCGATGTTTCAGGCGTGACGGGGAGATTGATGGTGGAGGAGAGGCATCGCACAGTGACACGCTGGCAGCAGAGTTAGTACAGGCGGGGGCATTTAGTGGTGAGATAGGTCGCAGTTGACTTACTCGTTCGCCGCCATTGCTGGCCGAGGTAGGGGCATCGATCTGGGGCACAATGCCGCGACCGCCCTGCTCGATGAAGCTCATGTCCTCTGGCGAAGGGGCGCTATCGGTGTCAATGCTGGTGTCTCGGCTGAAGTCGACTGAGAATACGGTGGGCGCCCGAGGGCTTGGCGTGCTGCTCTGGCTGTCTGCATTCGAGCGCCGGCTGCGGTTGAGGAAGAAGGGCAGCTTCTCGAGCTTCTCAAAGAGGGGGAGGCGCTGCTTCTGCTTGGACTTGGAGCTTGACTTGGGCGGCGGCGTAGAGGGCGGCTGCTGCTTGTTATTCTTGTTCTTGTTGTTGCTACTGTTGCTGTTGCTGTCCTTGTCCCGTTTCTGGGCTCGGATACGGGCGTCGTCTCGCTTCTTCTGCTCGGCGAGGATGCGATCCGTCTCGGCCTCGAGGCGGGCGACCTCTTGAGCCCAGCGCTTGGCCTCCTTGGTGTCACAGCGGGCAGCGAAGTCGGGTGTGCTGGCGTTGAAGCGGGAGGCGAGGCGATTGAGGCTCTTGAAGTGGGCGAGATTGTGCTCGCCGCTCCTGCTGGGCACTCTGCTCGACGGCGACGACGAGGAAGACGAGGGCCGCAAAGGCGGAAAGTTGGGCGACTTGGGGCTTAGGACTGACGAGGCGCCGTCGTGGGGGCTGTTGTCGGCGCTGTTGTTGGTGGTGGTGGAGGCGGCGCTAAGGGTCGGGCTGGGGAGCGGCTGCGATTGAGGCTGCTGCGGCGGGGATAGTAGCGGGGATGTGACCCTTCGAGCCCCCTGTAGCGGCGGGGGCATCAGTGTGAGGCGGGTGCTGGTCCCTGAGCTGGTAATGGTGCTACAGCTGGCGTTGCTAGCCCTGCGCACAGCGCCCACTGCTGCATGGGGCGCCAGGCTCCCTGTAGGGCTCGCCAAAACGCTCCCCGCAGTGCTGAAGCGCGCTGAGACGGAGCCGGGAGGGCAGCTCAGGGGCGCCAGGCTCTTGGAGCGGCGGCGCAGAGATGGCGGTGTGGGCGACGGCGACGGCGGTGGCTCTGGCCGATCCTCCTGTTGCTGCTGCTGCTGCTGTTGCTGCTGCTGCTGCTCATCGCTGTATACTTTGAACGACTTGCGGGACACGGAGGAGACGCTTTTGCCGCGCAGGCTGCGATATCTGGACGCTGGTGGTGGTTCCAGCACTGCATTGTCCAGCTGCTGCTGCTGCTGCTGCTGCAGTGTCTCCAGCGTCTCCTCAACCACAGGCACTTCCTCCTTTGGCTGCGGCTCCTTTACCTCCGGCTTCTGGACGGGCTTTCTCTTTGGCAGCTGCTGCTGCGGCGGCTGGACAGGTCGTCTCCTAGAGGCATCGGAAAATAGCGGTAGTGGGGGCGGTGGCCCTGCTGGCGGCGGGACTAGAGGCGGCAGCGAAGCCGCTAGGGCTATTGTCCCAGCCATTGGTCTGGCGGCGTTCTGATCGATCGTGATCTCCAAGCTGACCAGATCGGCAGACCAGGGGTTTTGGTCCGTTCTAACCTGACGGCTGCGGGTGCGAACCTTGATCTGCGATTGAACGATGGGTCAAAGCGACAGGCTGTTTCCAGATGCGAAAAAGAAAAGAAGGGGAAAAAAAGGCTGGATTAGGGATCGCGCAGGGTTTCTCCCAGGTTGGGAGAGCAGATTGTCTCTTTGTGAACAACGAAGGCGGCGGCGGCGGCGGCGGCGGCGACAACGACGAAAGACGACAACAAATGCTTCTCCGCGCAATGGGCGGGTGATTGGGCGAATGGCTGAAGGATGGTGGACAGCAAAGATGGAGGACGAAAGAAAACAAGAAGAAAGAGATCGCTTGATGCAATTGACGAAAATCAAGACGGAGCCAGCAAAAGAACTGCAGGAGAGGCTGGAAAATACAACGCGCCCGACTACTCAATGGTATGCATCGCGACACGTCAAGAGGCGCTTCATTCCTTCATTGTCAACAACGCAAGGCCTCGCCCTCAACATCCTCACCACGTTTTCCAGGCGCTATCTCGTCCTTCGCCTCGGCGAGAGTTTGACAGGCCTGCCGGGCCTGTTTACGCCCGGCACTGGCACGGGGTCGCGTCCCCCAGGTCTTAGTCCCGTCCTTCTGGATTGCTGTCCTCCATTCCACAAGATGCGCCTCACCTGTCCAGAGTCTCCCTGATTCAGCTGATCAGAGCCAAACGGGGACATTGTCGACTGTCCACTCGCAGGGGAACCCCCAAAGGCACTCACTGCACCTCATTTAATTCCATTCGTCTCTGCATCTTTTTTGCTCAATTCATTGGATTTCCCACCATGTAAACCTGCCTTCCAGGAATACCGCCATCGGCACGCCTGCAACGTTCTCAAGGGCGTCGGGCAGAATGGTGACATGGCCTGTCTTCTATACCTGCGCAGTGCTGGTATGCTCCAGCTCAGATCCTCGGCTCCAGCCTCTCAAACACATCTTTTCCCTTTCGTCTTTCTCTGCTGTTTCTTTCCCCCCCTGCCCCCTTCTCCCTTCTCCCTCCGCCTCCGCCACTATTGAAGCCCCTTGCCAGCTTGCCAGCCTGATCTACTCTACTTTCGAAAGGCGCCCACTTCCCGCCTCCACCAGGCCTTGAAGTCATTCGTCGACACATCAATCCCCAGCTCCCGCAGCGCCCGCGTGCTCAAGTGGCAATCGTACGGTCGCTGGACGCTGGCATTCGGGTCATTTCCTTGGGCGTTGGCCTCGATGCCGCTCGTCGACAGGCCCATAATCTCCCCAAACAGCTGGCAGATCTCGTACTTGGTCATCTTGTCCTCGCTCGACATCTGCAGCACCCGCGGCAGCGCTTGGCGCGCGTCGCCCGCCTTGGTATCCAGGTACTTGACGGCGATGTCTGTCTCGGAAGTTAATATGCAAGTGCGATCCTGAGGCCGTGTATCACAATGAGGTGAGACCTACCGTGGCACACGCGCCCAACATCTTCAGTATTTGTGGGGTAGCGGATTGACCAGTGATCCATGGTGACCTTGACCCCTTCCGTCTGAGCCTTCCACACAGCATCCATCAGCGTGTTGACGGCGCTCTCGGCCGGCGTCTCAGCGTGGCCGTACAGTACCGGAACGCGGAGCACCACGCCCTGGCCCTCCTTGCCCGCGTGCGCGTAGGCCTCGAGCACCTCACGCTCGCCATCCAGCTTGGTCTGGCCGTATAGGTTGGGCGGGCGGGGCTCGGCGTCGGCCTCGTAAGGCGCCTCGCCCTCCACGCCGGGGAAGACGTAGTCGGTCGAGATGTAGATGAGCAGCGTCTCGCGCGAGGCTGCCTGGTCCGCCAGAGCCCGGCTGGCGGCCACGTTGAGCGCTCGCGCGCCCTCTGGGTCCTTGTCAACCTTGTCTGGGAAGCGCTGTGCTGCGCCTGTCAAGGTTCCGAGTGTCAATCTCACATTCGATGCCGGGTAAATAGCCTTGACTTACAGTGAACGATGGCGTCGGGTCTGTAACGTATATCAGCATGTCATGGACGATGAGCGAACCAGGTGATGGACAAACCTAGTCTCATCAAGGACCTTGGCTACTTGGCCCGCATCTCCAAGATCGACCTTGAGGATATCGACCCCGTCAGCACGCGAGTAGCCCGTACCCTTTACGGTCCAGCCGCTGAGGCGGAAAGCCTTGGACACTTCACGTCCGAGCAGTCCAGTGGCACCGGTAACGAGGACAGTTCGGGCAGACATCTTAGGCTCAAAGTGTTGTTCGTTTCCGAGGCAGCAATGTAGTTGAAGTTTTCCAGATTCGATCAGTTATGAGCAGTCGTCGTATCCCGTTGAAATGTGACGAGTCTCCGCGACGTCATTTGCCCACTCGACGTTGAAAGTGGGGGGAGGTAGGGATCCAGAATTGAGGGGGTTGCTTAAACATCACCGTTACCCTATAGACAGCAACTTCACTTTAGACTTCGCTATACAGACAAAGGGTTTCCCAATTTTCACGAGACAATTTATGTGCCTGCGAATGTGTTTTCTTTGACATGTTTCCTAACGTGCTAGTGTACCAGTAGACTGTTTTGTACACATTCACTCGACATAAGTCGTCCGATTCTCCTTTTCCATTCCCATCCGAATTACACGAACAGCTTTTCTCGTACACAAATGAAAATATTGTCAACCCGCACCGATGAATGTGGTATACTCACAAAGGCATATCTGATAACGAAGAAAAATAAAAATGGCGATACTACGGCCATTGCTTGCTGCTACTCCTCCGCTCTTCGCCATAGTGCTCATCATCGAAGCCTCTTGAGCCGTGAGCCGACTCCTGATCGCCGTAAGAAACTGCAACCTCCGACGTCTTTATGATGCCGTTGTATGTCATAATCTCCTCCTCCGAATTTGTTGGCGAATGCGATCGAATCTCTGTCCGCGCACCCTTGAGCTCCTTGAGGGGAAACGCCCCGCTGTGGTGGCCACTCTTGTTCCCCGTCAGATTCGAGCGCGACCTCTTGTCTCCAGACTGGGCGTAGCGGTCGTCGGTATACTTCTTGGCGGACGAGCGGAAAGTCGAGAAGAACTTGGGGAACCACTTGACAAAGAGAGGACGCAGCGCCGGCGCTGAGGCTGTTATAATGGCAAGGTTCGTTTCGACGGCCGAGTAGCAGAAGCGGATATCGTAGGTCGGGTCACCCCCGATCTTGGGGAAATAGGACGTCTGAACGAGCCAGTGAAGGCGGAGGATGCCAAAGATGGTCACGCTATCGGAGTGTCAGTGAATCAGGTACATGTCAAAGAAAAGGGTGCGAGTAGCCATCACTTACACGCCTCCAAGGGTAAACACGCCAATAATGGCCATTCGGACCTTGAGCGGTAGCTTGAGGCCCAAGAAGATCCAGAATGGCAGTGCCAGGACCAAGACGTCAGTAAGAAGAGTCAGGGCGGCCGTGGAAGCCACAAAAGCGTCGGTGTCGAAGCATGATCCCTCCGGCGGGTTCGGGCTCGCCCGAAGCCAAAAGTATGGGATGGGGCGGCAGGAGAGGATGCAAGAGATGAAGATTCCAAGCATGAGAGCGACGTTGAAGGCCAACAAGGAGTAGATGGTGAATCTGACGCTTCGCTTCTGCCCTCCCAGCCTCAGAAGGAACAAAAGAACCGACGTCTTTACCAGGGCAAGGATGGGATTGTAAAGAATCTGGACAAAGTAGACCCATTTCTGCGCCGCAACAAAGTCGGTCTGGGGCGGAATGTCTTTGAAACGGATCCCGACGTGCATCGTCTTCATTGCTTTGTAGGAAACTGCCGTTTCCGCAATGCTAAAACTCTATGAAAAACGGTGAGCGTGTTATCGAGGGCAACGCAGCAAGGCCCCAACGGCTGGTAAAGCTTACCATGGCCATTGAAATGAGGACATCATCTATGACAGTACCTGTGGTTAGCAAGCTCCTCGCGCCGACTGACCAGACGTGCCACTTACCCCATCCGAATTGCTTCAACGAGAACCTCCCGTAGAGTCTCAGAAGCCACACAACAAACGCAACAGCGGGGAAGAAGAATAATATGAAGAACCCTATATTCTGCAGTCGAGAGGTGGGCGCCACGTAGATGCCCGAGCCAGCATCGCCGTTGACTGCCCTCGCATAGACGGCACTCGTAACACGCTGGATTTGTTCCGTGTTGATCATGCTGGAAACCACGTATACAACATCTGGATCGAAAGAACCAGATCAACGAGCCTTAAAGAGACGGATACAGCAGGACTAGCAGCTTAAAGGCAAAGAGCAAGGACTTGGACGAAACACCGGGAACGTCCAGGAGGCGGCGTGGGCACCAGGAAGGCTCCAACTCTTGCCCCAAGCATCAGCCCTACTCTTATGAATGGCGCCATTTCAATCTGTAGGCGACTGTGCCATTCTGCTACATACGGTGTTGTCCTAGTTGGCTCAACATGGGATGGCCTATACAGCGCAGCGCAGCCCATCAAGCGAGCAAGATACCAGGGCACCTGCCGGAGAGTCGGCCTGAGCTTGACGGCCGCTGCACTTGAACGAAAGCAGCAAGCTACAGTCCTAGCTAGAGGGCCCAAGACTGTGCAGACGTGTAGCGGATTAACAAGGACGAACAGGCCCCTGGTATATCTGTGCAGGGATGAAACTGCACGTACATAATCTGTAGTCATCTGTAGAGACCTCATGGCTGTTCCTTACCGAGCAAGCCATGTCCCTGTTTCAGCATACCTACCATCTAGTGTGCGGATTAGTACGTCCTGCCCCGACCCGCCAGCCAAGCCCGAGGTAAGCGACATGAGCACTTGAAGAACTTGGGCCAACAGGTGGGAGCGCGGCGTGCCGGGCCTTCCAGCGCAACCATTGCCAGATTCGCCAGGTTACATAAGAGTTAGTACATGTTGAGCGTCGAGAGCCTTGCGCCGACGGGGACGGTTTCTACGGAACCCCCCACAGGTGCTCATGTGAGCGTGGGCGAGTGTCGTATCTCGGGAACTCTGGATGCTTGGGTCTGCCGCAATCAAAGAGAACAGGCCAACAGGGCCTAGTTCCGCAGAGTGGCCCCTGGCGATAGAGAAAACTCGGTATGGGTGGCGGTGGCACGTCGACGACGAAGGCGGCGATGAACCAATATATCCACGTTACACCCTTGGTCTATATGTAGGAGCCAACATGAGCATATCCAAGTCCTTGGCGCCTGGCAAGCCTGATATATTGCTTTACGAGGGTCGAGGATCGATCAACACGCACTATCGATGATCGTTTGCCCATCTGATCCGATGTCGATAGTAGCTTGGGTGACATGCTGCGAAACAGACCTAGTCGACGGAGTTAACGGAAGAGACGCACATGGTCACATCATATCCTTCCTTGGAATCGCGAGCTTGGCATGTGCACAAGCCAAGTTATTATTGCTCAACCCATCCATCACCTTTTTTATGCAAGGGCGTGCACATCTGGGCTCGCGTACATACATACATATCTACCTACCAGGTAGTCTACAGATTACCTACAGATTACATATTCACATACCCCAGTAACGCCACAACATGCCAAACCGTCTCCTTGGACTTGGACTTGGACCTCCTCTCATTTGCAATGTAACCGCCAACTCACCATCGTCCCCAGCCTCTCTCAGTCGCCTTGCTTTTTCGCATCTCGCAGGATGGCGAGGAATCTAATCCTCCCTGATTAAAGGCATCGATCATTTGCCCCTCCGCCCCTCTGTCCTGTCAAGAGGTCGAGACCACCAACCGACGGCAGGGATCCGTCGCCGGGGTTCAAGCGTAACCGGCCTCCGGTTCCCATACCCGCCTGTTGCCATAATCCACTTGCCTGCGACGCTGGCCAGCTTCTCCTCAAAGGGCCCCAAGGGCTAAAAGAAGAGCTCTTGGGTCCAGAATGCCCTGTCGGGTTCAGGGGTCGAGGGTGGTGCTGGAAGTGGTTCTCACGCACGACGACAAGAACAAGGATGGCCCTTGGACCCTGCTGCGTCGTTGCATTAAGCGAGTGATTAACGACACGGACTGCATATTTTGAGTTTCTCCGACGAATCGCTGCTTGATTGGCACCGGGAACGACAGCGTCTGATCTGATGGGCAAAGGCAAAGAGTGCCGTGGGTGCCACTGCAGCACGGGTGCCATGAGGGACTCCGTCGAAGCCGTTTCACCTCCCGCAGCTGTGCCCCTCCTCGACATTGATCGGCAGTTGTACTGCCAGATCTCGAACTCAACGCCACACCCATTCGGCCCCGAACGGCCCCGATTTGGCTCTTTGCATTGTTCCACGAGGCTTGACCTGCTTGTTAGAGCCAACATCAAGCTAATTAGGAATTCGTGTTTTCATTGCCTGCATGAGACTATCTCGTGTACCTGGTCTGGCGGGACCTTCAGCTCAACCGTGTTGGTTCCAGTTACCCAGCAAGATGCAAGACCCCAGGATTCAATGCGCCGGCGACCCCTTGGCCTAAACCCCTTTGCCAGGATTCCTTCCACATGCTACAGCGCGACAATGCCTGCCTCGGCCGTACTCACGGCTTCGAGATCGGACGACTATCCGCTCCCTTGACGGCTTGGTGGGAGGAAGGGGGCCGCCCACCCGCCCGCACTCAACCAGAAGCCCTGGCATCCATCTCTGCCTACCGCTGACCCAATCGATGCTTGTCCTGCGCCTAGTGTGCTAGTCAACCCCAGAGATTGCCTCTGAATGATGGCCTGATTTGCGCCGTAGCCGAAGACGCTACTATGGGTCCTTTAGAGAACTATGGGATGGGCCATCTAGGGTTCCCAGTTTAGTTCTAGAATGCGTTGGTGCCTTTCCACCGTAAATCAACGTCTGAACCGCCACAATGGTAAATGACAATGTTGCAAGCATGAATCCGGCAGATATGGGCCTCATACGACGTGACAGCGGTTGCCTCTCGGGATCTTGCCGTACCGACCTCCGGCTGCTCGTATAGATAGGCTGTGACATCCTTCGAGTCGATGCTTCTTCCCTTTTCGGTCAGCCTCTTCATCAGTTTGTAGCAGGTTGCTGGATACTTGGGACATTGGACCAATCAGTACACAGTCGTCATGTCTATCACTCGCTTCCTGACGTTTGCCTCTCTTGCTGGCGCCTCTTTGGGCCAGACCATCAAGATTGATGGAAAGGAGATTCGTGAGTCTCCCATTGCTACACACCACACCTATTCCGTTTATTTCTCGCGCTGTTGCTAACATCAGAATCAGCCGCCAATGAGAAGAATGTTCAGCCTGCCATTGAGACCGTCCAGGTGTCTACTTCTGCGAACGCAGTCAAGCTATTCCCCGAGGAGAAGCAGCAGTTGACGGACGCTGTGCTCGAGAAGCTTTCTGAGCAGGAACTTTCACATGTTGAGTTGTTCAACTTTGACAATGGGGACAAGGAAAAGCAGAAGCGCTTCATCTTCGGGAAGTGCAAGACTGCCCCGGGAGACTTCCTGTACCCGAGCAAGATTATCTGGAATGTCTTGTACCTCCTGACTGGCGGTGCCCTTCAGAAGACGGTCCCCATCGCCTCAGTATGCCACAAGGACTGGGAGAACTACAACAAGGCCAAGTGTGACCACCTCACAACCAACTGGGCCAACGACACGCAGATGCAGTGAGTCTACCCGTATCATTTGTTCAACTCGATTCTCCCCTAACCATGCCGCAGCGTCGATGACCCTACCTCCATCAACGCAGTCCTCTTTGAGGAGTCCACCTGCGTCCCCCCGGGTCTGTATCCTACCAGTGGTAAGACTTGCACGGTCGGCGGTTACCCTTCCTATTACATTGATGCCACCAGTGTGGCCCAGGTCCAACTTGCCGTCAACCTGGCCCGCAACCTGAACTTGCGTCTCGTCATCAAGAACACTGGCCATGACTTTGGTGCCAAGTCGACCGGCTACGGAGCGCTGTCCATCTGGACCCACAACATGGACTCTGCCGTGTTCTTCAAGAACTACGCGTACGGTAGCTACAAGGGTCCCGCCTTCAAGGTCGGTGCCGGTATCCTGGCGCACAAGCTCTACGAGGCAGCTTATGCCAACGGCGTCACGGCTATTGGCGGCGAGTCTGGCACTGTTGGCCCCGCTGGTGGATACATCCAGGGCGGTGGTCACTCTCCCCTCTCGGGTCTCTACGGTCTGGCTTCGGATCAGGTCCTGTCCTACGAGGTGGTCACTGCTGATGGCCGCTTCGTCACCGCCAGCGAGCAGGTCAACCCTGACCTCTTCTGGGCTCTCCGGGGCGGCGGCGGCAGCACCTATGGTGTGGTGACCTCTGCTGTCATCAAGGTCCACCCCAAGATCAAGGCCGTCACTTACACCCGATTCACCATCACCTCGGGTGTCAACGGTGTCACCGACGAGATGTTCTGGAAGGCTATCAAGGCCTTCTGGGACCGCTTCCCCGAGTATGCTCGCGACAACGGAAACTATGAGTACTTCAACATTATGAACATTGGCACCGGTTTCACCTTTTCAATGGCACCCTGGTTCGCCCCCGGCTTTACCGCCGCGCAGTTCCGCAATCTCACGGCTCCCCTCTTTGCCGAGTGGAAGAAGATTGGCATCGAGGTCGACGCCGAGTTTCACGAGCATGATGACTTCTACACGGCGTGGCAGAATGCCTTTAGAGGCGGTGCCTGGGGTGCGCCCATCATCCGCCAGGGCAGCCGTCTGTTCCCGCAGGAGAACTGGGCCAACGAGACCATCACGGCTAAGACGTTTGAGGCCGTCAAGAGCAGCGTCGAGGACGGCGCCTACATCATCGCCTTCAACATCTGGACTGGTGTCAAGGGCTACCCCGACACGGCCGCCACGCCAGTCTGGCGTGAAGCCCTTATGCACTGCATTGGCGCCGTCTTCTGGAGCGACGACGCCGACGAGGCCACCAAGAAGGCCGCATCCGACAAGCTCACCTTTGACTGGGTCCAGCGCTGGCGTGACGTGTCCCCCAGCGGAGGCGCCTACCTGGGTGAGTCCGATTACATTGAGCCCGACTTCAAGACGGCTTTCTGGGGCCGCAAGTATGCGCGCGCCCTTCAAATCAAGGAGAAGTGGGATCCTCGCGAGGTCTTTTATGCCACCAACGCCGTCGGCTCGGACAAGTGGGAGCTCCAAAAGAAGATATTTGGCAACCTGCCCAACCAGAACAGTAAGCTGTGCCGCGTTTGAGGCGGACTTGGGTCGTTGTAAATATACGGAAGACTGTACATATCAGTGGAACAAGACACGGGTACATATCATAGACTATATATAGACTCTTTAATGTCAATTCTTTGCAGAGGTTACATCCGAAATCTCTTTTATGTTACACAACGCCTTTGAGTTGCAGTGCAAGTGTGTGCCTCCCAGATAAGAATAGTTTCTGTTATCTAACTACCTATCAAACTAATGACTTGGGTCTGGTCGGAGTCACTAACCAGCAACCAAACCCTCGTCAAGATTCTCCATACGACGTTTCGGATTGCGGCAAAGAATAGCGATACAGGCATTGATACAATTGTCCAGTCTAATTGAACGTCCTGTAAGCCGAGCTCTTCCGCCTGTTGGGTTTCTACCAGAAGGCTGTGTTGAGCGCTTGTGCAGACATTGCAATATTCCCAGCGGTTTACCCCGAGAGGACAAAATACAATGTCTATTGGTTCTTTATAGAATAATGAACGAGTTTGAAGAGGCATGTTCCTATTTGTCGAGCTCTTGTAGTGCTGTGATGAATGAATGATTGCTTAATCGAACCACTAGTGGGTGTTGGCACTTGCTTGATCCCTGAAGCTGATAAGCTGCCGCCGCTTATCGAGATACGCCAACCAAATTTCAGCAGCACTTCGCCGCCAACGTCACCCGACCCAACCTTCTTCCAACTCCATCCCTTTGCGCCAAAGAACAACAACGACGATGCCGCCCAAGCGCATGACTGCGAATCCCGTCAAGCCAGCGCGCTATCGACCCGGCAAGCCGGCGGCCCCCGAGTCAGACTCCGACTCTGACGCGAGCGATGCCAACGATGCCGACGAGCCCGCTCAGCCCGCCGTCCCTCCTCCTCCCAAGGCCGTCAGCGCAGGCAAGATCTCGAGCAATCTCGGAAAGGTCGACCTCAATGCGAGGCGGAAAGAGGCCGAGGCTGCAGAGGAGAGGCGGATTGCGGCGCAGAAGGCAGAGAAGCTCGCTGCCGAGGAGGGCTTCGTGACGGAAGAGGAGGAGGAGGAGAGCGAAGAAGAGGGTGACGATGACGAGGAAGAGGAGAGCAGTTCCGAGGAGGAGAGCAGCGAGGAAGAAGCGCCCAGACGGCTTATGATCCGACCAAAGTTTGTACCCAAGAGCCAGCGAGGCAATGCCAAGACTCCACACGAAGAGGAGGAAGCCGCTCGGCAAGCAGAAGAAGAGGCACGGAAAAAGGCGGCCGACGAGCTCGTCGAAGAACAAATCAGAAAGGACCTCGCTGCTCGCGCCGCTGGCAAGAAGCACTGGGACGACGAGGAGAATGAGGACTCGGACGTGGACACGACTGATGGCGTCGACCCAGAGGCCGAGGAGGCGGCCTGGCGCGTCCGCGAGCTCAAGCGCATCAAGCGCGCCCGCGCCGCCATTGAAGAGCGTGAGGCCGACCTCGCCGAGGTCGAGCGCCGGCGCAACCTGACTGAGGAGGAGCGCGCCGCCGAGGACGAGGCGTTCCTGTCCAAGCAAAAGGAGGAGAAGGACGCGCGGGGCAAGATGTCGTACATGCAGCGGTACTTCCACAAGGGTGCGTTCTACCAGGAGGACGCCAAGGCCGCCGGGCTCGACAAGCGCGACCTCATGGGCGCGCGCATCGTCGACGACGTGCGCAACCGCGAAGCGCTCCCCGAGTACCTGCAGCGCAGGGACATGACGAAGCTGGGGCGCAAGGGCGGGACAAAGTACAAGGACATGCGGACCGAGGATACGGGTCGCTGGGGCGATATTGGCGACGGGCGGAGGCGGGGAGGGCAGTACGACGGCGATGATCGGTTCCGTCCCGACGACGACCGCTTCAAGCCCGACGAGAGGGGGGCCAAGGGCGCGAATGCGATTCCTCTGGGCGATCGCAAGGACGACGATGGACGGCGAGACAGGCGGCGGAATGGAGACGACGAGCAGCACTCTCGGCGAAGGCCGCGGTCGCGCTCACGGTCGCAGTCCCCACGACGAGACCGCGATAGCTACAGAGACAGAGACACAGACGACGATCGACGGAGCCGCAAGCGCAGCACGTCGCGCGGCGGCGATCGCTACGATGCTGACAAGAGACGCAGAGTAGACGCGAGCTAAGGGGCCGGGCAACGCGGCCCATGGATATCATTTGAACAAGTAACAAAGCATAAAAGAATACCCCTTTGCATTTCCCTTTTCCACATTCTGCCGTTGAACAAGACGCCCCCCCCAGCTTTTGCGCCCTGTTGACCTCGTTGCGTGCTGTTGCGAATCGATCAAAACCCAACCAGGCTCATGTCCATGTACCAAGATGCTTCCTTCTACTATATCCTTACAATCTCGACGCGTGCTCGGTCAAAGACGCGGTGGCTGACCATGCCCTCCAAGGCCTCGCCGTCCGGTGACGGCGGGTAGAGAGTCATGCGCGCGTAGGTGCCGGCACCGCGACGCTTGGAGAGGAAGCCTGGGTTGATGACGACGACGCTCTCGACAACCTAGGACATGGTTAGCAAATTCAGGACGCTTGACGTGACTAGTATGGAGGGAGTACTTACCCTCGCAAAAGGAGGCAGCAGACTCGGGGTCATGATGACGTCTGGCCGCACGTTGACCATCTCGCCCAGCTTGACGTAGCTCAGATCCAGCACGGCACCCGTCGCGACACCCTCGTCGGTGCCCGTCTTGAACATTCTCGAGCGGTCCGTGGGCGGGAAGAGGGGGAAGTAGTGGCGCTGCTCGACGAGGTAGCGGCACAGGCGGCCCATGAGATCGCCGCCGCCGCCGCCGTGGACGACCTCCTCGGTGTGCAGCTGCCACAGGACGTCCTGGCTCGAGACGCCGAGGACGCACTCGTTGGCCGACAGCGTCATCGGGTTCGTCACGATGCGCACCGCCTTGGGCAGGCCGAGCTCCTTGCGCGGGATCGAGTCCTGCGGCCACGAGACGTGCTTGGCCACGACGTCGCGCACCGAGGGGACGAGGATGATGGTGACGTGCGGGTTGGCCGAGGCGAGGCGGTTGAGCGCCGGCGCGAAGAGGTACTTGAAGACGGTCGTCATGGTCGCCGTGTCGGGATCGACGGTGGCCTCGTCGGGCAGGTCAAAGTCGCCCGAGGCAATGAGCGGGTGGTCGACGTCCAGGAAGGGGCCCGCGAGGACCAGAGCGTCGGCGGACGAGTCGGCGGCCTGGCTGCACAGCGCATGCAGCGGCTCAAAGTCGAGGTTGTCGTCGGCCGTGTAGGGCCCGGCAGCGAACAGCACGCCGAGCGGCGCCGGGTCCGAGTCGGCATCCATGGCGTCGGGCCCGCCCCGGAGCCGCTCGCGGTGCGCCTCGAGAGCCGCCGGCTGCGACGCGGCGCTGGGCAGCAGCGGCACCTCGAGCACCTGGTCGACGACAAACTCCTTGCCCGAGGCGTTGCTGCCGCGCAGGGCGACAATCTGGCCGGGGAAGAAGCTCCAGCCGCGCACCTTGTCCATGTTGAGGCGGACGCGGAAGCCCATGCCGGTGCGGCGCGACGTCTCGAGCACGAGCGACGCCTTGTTGAGCCGGCCCTCGGCCGTGTCGGAGGCGATGCGGCCGACGGCCACGATGCTCGTGGTGCTCTGGCTCGCGGCACTGCCAAACTCGTCTTCGTCAATGTTGTGCTTTTGCTGCACCAGCGGGACGAACTCGTCGATGCGGTCGTCGAGGATCTCGCTCGCCTCGGACAGCTTCATGGCCAGCGGCTTGTAGGCCGTCTTCTTCTGGTCGGACGCCGCCGTGAGCTTGACGCGAGGCTCGGCGTAGGGGGCTAGGGGAGGTTCGCGGGCGGCAAGGCGGTCGTTGAGGACTTCGACGACTTCGCCAGAGTTTGCTCGGTCGTTGAAGGAGGCGGACCTGTTTCTCTCGTTAGCGATCAGGACCCTCACAACACAACAACCCAACTGGAGTCTATATCGTACTGGAGACCTCCCATTGCCTTGAGCTGCTCGCTCATGCCTGTTACAGGCGAGCTCATCCCTCCCTTTGGCGTGTCCATCTTCCTCTTGATCGCGCTGCCGCCCGTAGATGCCCTGTTCAGCTTCGCCCCAGACGCCGGCGTGCTCGGCACCAACCCATCCAGCATCCCAAAGACATCGCTTCCCGCCGTCCTCTTCCCGCCTGCCCGCTGCGCCGCGCCCGCTTTCCGCTCCGTCTTGACGTGCGCCTGCCGCTGGCTCTTCTCCAGCGCATCCTGAATGTCCTGCTTGAGCCCCCTAACCGTCGACAGTGAGAGCGCCTGCGTCGTGTCCACGTCGAGCTTGATGCAGTACGACTCCCACTTGAAGAAGAGGTCCTCGGCCGAGAGGTCGTGCAGCCGCAGCATGGACTCGAGCTCGCTCAGCACATCTGGCTCGAGCGGCGTGTTGGGGGAGAAGAAGGATTGGAGGTCGGCGTCGGCCATGGTGGGCGACTGAGTTGGAGTAGGGTACAGCGTAGCTCAGACTGGTTCCGAATTCCCAGGATTGCCTCTTTTCGTCCGACGGGAGTGAAGCTGTCAAAAAGAGCGTATGCTGGTGGTTGGAGAGAACGACATTGGTGATGGTGGGGCAACACTTGTTCTGGTGGACGCGAAGAGACGCGTCTCGGGCTATCGAGCGTGTAAAGTGTACAGTCTGAACACGGTCATTCTCGCATATCAGCACTGTGCATCATATGGTCGTCTACTTGGACTATCACGCCACGAAGAAAACAAAAGATCGGGTTGAAGGGAATACTGTTTTTGTAGCTTGAAAGGCTTGCCATGCCACGCTGTATGTGTTTCTCCAGCTCTACTAACTAGTCGTCTGACTTTACCCAACGCCAAGGTCAGCAACGAAGGCTGTGATATATATGTAACATGAATAAAGTAAAACGCAAAATGGAAAAGGCAACAGAAACGCTATGAGGTCCATTCAACTCCGCTTAAGCAACTGTTCATTCATCATTCTCCTCCACGGGCACCCGGTGCTCGATCCCCCATTGTGCCCAGATGTCGGCCGACCCAGCGTAGTCAAAGTCGAGGGAGCCATCTCTAGGGGGCGAGCTCGGCATGGCACCATCTGTGCTGAGGAGGTTGCCAAAGTCGAGCAGACTGCCGTGATTCGTATCCAGTGGTGGTAGGCTACTGAGGTCTAGTTCTCCATGGCCCAAATCAAAGTTGGGCTCTGACAGCATCAAGTTAATGGTACGGCTGATGGGCGTGTCGAAGATGTTGTCGAAACCATTCTGGTGGTTCCGCGGGCTGCGTCGCCGACTGGCACTGCCCGGGGCTCCTCGCGGAGTCCTGGTAGGGGTTCTCTCCAGTAAATCCTGCTGCATGGGCGATGTCAAGCCACGGATGGAGCGAAGCGAGCGAGACACACTCCGGGTGATGGGCCGATGACTTGGCGTCTGGCGCGTAGGCGTCTTGAAAGGGCCCGAGTTGGTCGATGCCTTGGCCTTGGGCGGAGGCGTCGACGGACGGGCTACGGCTGGGCTGCGGAAGAGGGCCTCAAGGTCGTCATGGCCCGCAGACTCGTCTTCTTGAGAGACATCCACGTTCTCTTTCTCAACGGCCAAGTCCTTGTTCTGCCGGCATTCTGTAGTCTGCACAATGTTGACATTGACTTCGCCGAGCACCCTAGGCGAATCGTCCTTTCGGGGGGAGGGGAAGAGTAGTCGCCGCGTGCTGCCAAGTCCGTTATCCAGGGTGATGGGGCTTCCAGCCGTCCCACTGCCTCTGCTGCCCCTTGAGTGCGTCGAACCTGGGTTGGACTGGTTATCTCCATCTCCCGCTGGTGGCGCCAAGCCACTTTCGCTCATGTCCCGTTGACCAGCTGCAGCATCTGCCCGCTTTGACGAGGATCGTTCGATAGGACCCAGGGGATCCGTGGCAAATAACGCCCCGGTGGTGCTGGCATTGCCTTGTGCGTCGCTCTTTGTACGAGCCTTCTTGGACCGTGAAGTGCTGCCTGCCCCAGGAGCACGTTTGCGTCGGTCCTGGCCAAGACGCCCAAAGCTGTTGTCCCACTTGTCTTGAGGGCGATGAGTTCGGTATTTGGTGAGCCAGATCCCACAAGGGTTGCAAAGAAGCTGTTCTGTCCAGTCATTCTTCTCATCGTCACAGCCCAGAGACTTCTTGATCAATCGGTACGCCAATGGCCGGTCTTCGTCGTCTCGCTTTGTCACATCAATGGCAGTGACGCGCCCTGGCTTCTCCGAGTACTCGACGTACTGAGGCACTCCATCATGATCCTGAACCCAAATTTTGCGCCACGTTGGCGTTTCAATGGCGCCGCAGTTGGTGCAAAACGGCGGCATCTCACCGTTGGCAATGGCCTGCTCGAGCCGCTGCTTGATGGACTGCTTCTTCACCTGGTTCTTGTTGTTCCGTGGCGGGGATGATGGAGTGGCGTCAAAGACATCGCTGGGCGGCTCTAGGGCTTCAGACAAAGCGGGCGGAAGGAGCTGAGCAATTGAAGCTGCTGGAACCACGGGGTCACTGGCAGGCACAGGCAGGCTCAGAGGGCCCGTGGATTGAGCTCGACGAAGGGCTGGAGGAACACTGGCGGACGGCTGTGGAAGGTCTGCAATCATCGACTGCGATAAGGACGAAGGACCTGCCGGTTCACTAGCTGGGACTGAGGGCAACACCAGAGGGCCGGCTGATTGTGATCGACTCAGCTGTCGCGACGGCTTAGCCTTGGGCTTTGGCTGATCAACCGTTGGGGCTTGGCTCGGGATGTTGGCGGGTTCGGGGACGGGAGTAGGTTCAGAGGTCGACGAATCCCTTGTTACCTCGGCGGTCTCAGGAGCGGCAGGCGTAGGCTTCTGAACAAGCGGGCTCGCCGGCCTCTCAATCGCGTCTGTTGTGGGTGGAGGAGTAGGAGCGAGAGCCGGGGGAGATGCCTGCTTCTTCTGCTTTTCTGGAGCGACACGTCTGGGGCGAGGACGAACCAGAACGTCCTTCTTCAATGGAGGTAATGATTGAGTCTCGCTGGCTGGAGGTGCGGCGGGTGTAGGGGTGGTCTGCGGAGTGTTGTAGTTTTGTATGTGGACGAGTTCCTGGCCGTTTTGGATCTGGAAAACCTGCATGGGGATGCCGGTGTTGTCCGTCTCTTCGCTAACTCGAACATTCTTTTTAGGTGGATGTGGTGGTAGTCGCTCCTCGCGAAGTGACTGGAAACCCCCCTCCTCGAATAAATCATCGACGTCACCGCCCATGAAGCTTGGTACCGGTCGGGTCGAATGCGGCATGGGTGGCAGTATCGGGCTCGAAGGAGGAGGGCTGGAGCGTAAAAAAGGCGTGGTCCGTAGGATAGGTGGTGAGGAGCCAATATCTTGTGGGCTGTCCTCTGAGTAGTTGGGTGTGGGAGCAAGAGACTCTGGAGATCGCCCATCCTCCTGACTCGGGGAAAGAGGGCGTCTCGGGGGCGGAGGAAACTGATTGACAAACTGCGCCGTCAACTCCTGACGCATGGATGATTCCCGGCGGACCTTGTTGGCCACCGAGCCCCTCGGACCCTGGCCCATGGGACCACCCTCAGGAACCGGCGTGGGCGCCCGTGGGACCTCCTGCAAGTGATTTCCCGAGACGGCGTCGTTGTTGGCTGCAATGGGGCGGAAAGTGCGAAGAGAGCCTGACGTGCTGGCGGCAACTCTGAGACTCTCGGGGCCCGCACCGAAAGGGTTCGTATTCGTCTTGTCCACCTTGGTCGTCTTTGCACGTTTCTTGGAGGGACCTTCCTCGCCCTCAGTACCGTCTTCATAACCAGAGGTGTTGCCTTCGGCAGGCTTCTTTCGAGGTCGGCCTCGAGGCCGACCGGTCGGGGCCTTTCTCCTTGAGCTCCTGCTCGACGGTCTGGATGAGGGTGGGTTCGGTACCGTTGCCGGGTCGACGGGGATAGGAGCAATTCTCTGCACTTCTTGGGCCGGCACACCCTGATTTGACGGGCCAAAAGAGTCGCGACGTTGTACATTGGAGGGAAAGCCTTGTGATAGAGCGGGCGAGGCAACGCGGGAGACGTGACCGATTTGCGGGTTAGACTGAATAAACGAGTTCCATTCGGCGGCGCCAGTGGGAGTCATGGCCATCTCCACGGGGCGACAAGGCTGCATGTCCACATTGGGTTGGCAGGCTGGCCGCTGAACCTTGGCAGCAGCCATGAGCTTGAGCTTCACCTCGAGCGTCTCACGGTTGCCGCCTCCAAATACAGCGAGCAGATTCTTGGTGACGCGGCCGGTGACCATTTTGGGCTGGACCGACCAGTCGGTGCGCATCGACTCAAGGGCCCACGAGAGCATGCCCTGGCCAACGAGGGGTGTATCGGGCTCCGAGTAATCGAGGGCGTAGATTGTGTAGTCGCCATCCTGGCCGGCAAGCTCGGGGCTGCAGTCGGTTACGGCCTGCAGACAGGCGCGGAGGTCGACGATGCCGATGGAGGTTTGGTCGTCGATGGGAACGGTCTGAACTTGAATGGTCTGAGAGGATCTGGCGAGACAGTTGACCTTTGCGTCTTTATCAAACGTGTAGTGAACCTTGACTGCATTGAGAGGGAGGGTTAGCAAGGGAGGCGAGTCGGTGAGAGGAGGAGGAAGAGGAGGAGAGAAGGCGTACGGCCCATGGGCCTCATCGGGAGGCCAGAGTCGTCCACATCGTTGGCTACAAGCATCTGCTGTCCGTTGTGGTTCCAACCGCCCATGGGGGCGATGGGCAGAGGCGAGGCCATTGCGGTCCTCGGGAGGACCGTTTTGGAGGAGAGGCCAAGTCGGTGTGGGAGAAGACGTCGATGGCCGCTTAGTGTCGACGGGGAGACGTGAAGCGGAGAATTGGAGAAGGTCGAAGATGGTTGCTTTGTCGACGGGTAGTGTGAGGAGTGAAAGTTGCATGCAGCAGTGAAAGTGGATGCCGTGGCAGGTACATGTATGTATAGGTATAGGTATCTTCAAGCGAAAGTGGCCGGTGTCATAGTCGTGAAGAGTACGTGACGCGCCTCGGCGTGGTCGCGTCTGCTGGAACGGCCAGAAGTGGATCTAGCACTTAAAGATGTCTGAGCACGCGTCTTGGTGGGGGATCCAGAGGGAGGAGAGAGCGGGAAAAAAAAAAAAGAGAACAAGAGAAAGGAGGGAGAGGGCAAAGCCAAGATGACACGAGCGATGCAAGAGAGCAATTCCGAAGCCTCAATCAATCGCAACAACACAGCGCAACGCAGCGCAGCTCAGCACAACACAAGGCGGCGATACTCCAATGGTCGCGTTTGGATTGGGTTGGATTCAACTGGATCGTAGATGGGAAAGTGACGTGACCCTCCTTCCGGCGCTAGCGTTGCACGCGCAAGCGCCACGGCAAGCCACAGCCCCCTGGCTCGGGACACGTGACTCCGTCTTGGGCGAGATGGGGAGGCACACGGAGGATGTGGGTCTTGCCCGGAACTGGAGAGCGGGATTCGGCCCCGCTGGCTGGCAGGTACCTATGTATCTTCTGCTCCGGGACCCGGTTTGACGTCTGGCCGCGTTTATCCTCGATGCATGCACGCTGGCCAAGCAGTTGTCGGACCGGACACGCACGAGCTTGCAGGACGGGCGAGAGAAGATAGATGCTGCCCTCGGGTGATGCCTGGTTTCAAAGGCCGCAGATCAACGGCTGCTGGCTACCGGCACTTTGCGTTGTGTCTCACGTGGGCCCGTTCGGTCGCCCGTCTTTCTTGGTGGGTTTGGTTTGGTAGGTATGAACACTTGTTGGCCACGCAACAGAGAGCAGACCTCTTACTTTTGCGTGTGGTTTTCCCCTGGTCAACGAGCTCGGTCCTGGTGGGAAATTGGGGAGAGATGCTCGGAGAGACGAGACGGAGAGAGAGAGAGAGGGGGGGGGCAGAGAGCAGAGAGCAGAGGGAAGCCAGCCATTCACTCCGTGGGCCGCTGTTCCGGGCGGCGGGCCTGTCCCTTTTATACTCTGCCGCTTCTCGTCCCGCCGAGCTGTCCGGCCGTCTGCCCTCGATCCCGTATCTGATGCTGGTGTGATGGATGATGGAGGATGGAGCGAGTCCTCTTCCCCGCCCATCCCTCTCTCCTCTCTCTCCTCTCTCCTCTCTCTCCTCTCCCCTCTCTAGTGTCTCCATCCCCGTTTCTGCCTGGCGAAGCTGATGATGATGGCTTGACTTGGGCCAAAGATGACGATATTGCTAGGTCCCGTTGCACTCCCGTGACCATCTATTCGCGCGCCCATCTCTTACCATCCCCCCCACCAACAACCAAACGGCTTTGTCATCCAATAACATGAGGCTTTCCATCGCCCTGGATTAAGCTGACTCCCAGGAATTCCTGGTGGTTTCTTTGTGACCATCCCCCCCCCCCACATTTTACTCATTCGCCCACACCAGTTACCATCAGCCACTGACTGGCCTTGTTAGATTGCAGCCATTCACATCCCCATTCACATTCCGATTCTCATCATATCATCCCCCATCCCCATCCCCATCCACGCTCAACCCATCAACGTCATTGCATACACGCATGCATGCATGCAATGCCCTTGCCCATCAGCCAGCACTGCGAGAATACACGACACGACTCCATTAGGTAGCGCTTTTCTATTTGTACAAGAGATCATGCTCTGCCCTCTTGGGCCAAAATCCTACAAGCCCAGTCGCCTAGGTCATATATACCACCTTAGAGCTTGCTCGTAGCCACCGACTCCTCCGCCAGCCATCGTGCATTGCCCTCGGCATCCGCCTCCGTCCTGCGGGCCACAATCTCCCGGACGACATCCGAGACGCCCTGTCGTCCGCCACGCGACGCAACCATCTTCTGGACCAGCTCCTCCTGGGTAAGCTTCTGCCTCGCCAGCACCTTTTGCATCTCCTTCTCCGTCGGCACGCCCAGCCACTGGTGCGGGTACTCCTTGTAATCGGCGTTGGTGAAGAGCTGCAGCTGCTTCTTCTTGCTGAACTCGAAGAAGGGCTTGGCCACGTTCTGGTCCTTGATGCTCTGCAGCGACTCGGGCTGCCACTTGGGCGTCTCCTTGCGCACAAGCAGCGCCGTGACACCCTCGGTGAAGTCGGGGTGCTGCATAAACTTGCTCGCCATCTGGTGCTCGTTCTTGAACGTCTCCGCAATCGACCAGTCGCCGCCCAAGCGCAGCTGTCGCAGGGCGACGTGCACAGACGTCGGCGATCGCTTCTGCAGCGTCGCAAGCTGCTTCTGCGCCCAGGCTTCCGTCTCGCCGCGTTCCGCCTCCAGGGCCTCGATGATGTCGTTGACGTTGTTCTTGTTGAAGCATCGGTCGATGGCGCGGCGCACCTCGCCACCCAGGTGCATGGGCTGGTCCCACGGCAGGCCGGTGCAGAACTCCTCCAGGGTCTGGTTGATGAGCGCCAGGCGCGTTGGCAGGTCGTCGCTGTCGAGGAAGCGCAGCTCCGCGAGGCGTGCTTCAAGGTCGGGGAGGCTGGTGGAGTGCAGGTAGTGCGTGGCGATGCCTGAGTAGAAGACGCTGGGGCCCGTCAGGCGATCGCTCGTCAGGGCAAGGTAGGTTCCGACGGAGCCGTTCATGCGCGACAGGAAGAAGGACGCTCCAACGTCGGGGAAGAAGCCAATGGTCGTCTCCGGCATGGCAAACACCGTCTTCTCCGTCGCAATGCGGAAGGGCGCGTGGACGCTGAGGCCAACACCGCCGCCCATGGTGATGCCGTCCATAAAGGCAATGTAGGGCTTCTGATACGTCGAGATGTAGTGGTCCAGCTTGTATTCGAGGCCAAAGTAGTCGGCCGACTTCTTCCATCCATCCTTACTCTCCTGGTTGTACTTGGCCAGCGCAGCAACGTCGCCGCCGGCGCACAGCGACTTCTCGCCAGCGCCCTTCATGACGATGACGTTGGCCAGGTCCGACTTTTCCCACTCAATCAGCCGCGGCACAATCTTGCGAATCATCGAGGCGTTGAGCGAGTTGAGCTTCTTGGGGCGGTTGAGCATCACCGTCCGTAGACCGTACTTGCTCTCAAAGACGACATCGTTGGTCTCGTCTTGCGGCAGCTCCTTGATCGTGGTGGCCTCGGTAGAAAGCTGTAGAGAGAGAGAGAGAGAGACGCAGTGTCAGCGATCGACACCGCCTGAGGACCCAAATTCCAGATGCGCTTGCGAGGAGGGGAAGGGCAATCCTACCTTGCGAGCGCCGAGCGTCGAGGTCATGGCGAAGCTATTGCGCAAGCTCTGGAAGCTGGCAGCGTTGGCAGCGTTGGCAGCGTTGGCAGCGTTGGCAGCGTTGGCAGCGGCGCCAGTTCGGGCCGCAAGAGCTCTGAAAGACATTTGGGGAGGGGAGGGGATTGGACTGGCTATGCCTTCACGGAGAGACGAATGCGCATCGACCTGGAAGAGGGGGTTCCGGCGGCTGTGTGGCAGAGGTCAATGGGCCGCGGCAATGCTTTTCCATTGTCTGCAAATCGACCAAAATTGATTCCCCAAGATAAGATGGCCAGCGTCTGGCCGCCGCTCGGGCCGTCACTGCCGCCGGCTGCTGACAACCGCCCAAAGCCGCCCGCCCCAGTTCTGCGAGTGCCAGTCCAGCCACTACCAGTCCTGCACCAAAAGTCGCCCAGGGATTTCAGGAGCGCAGTTGGTCCCCACAGTGCACACAGCGACGGCCAATCACATCAGCCTAGCGAATCGTAAGTACCTAACCAACTTTTTGAGCTTGCCTCCATGTAGGCTTCAGCCTCGCGCGCCGCAACCTCATCCAGCATAAGGCAACCATCACATCCACCACCACAATGGCAGACCCCAAGATCCAGTATGCCCTGCTTCCCTCCCTGTGTGATCCAAACTGCGGCCAAGGCTAACATGTCCCAGGGAACTCCTAACCAAGTCGCGCTCGGAGCTGACGTACGCCCTACCCTCTCCCTCTTCCTCCCCACCTCGGCAACCGAGAAACCTCTTCGAGACCGCGACAGCTAACCCCCTTGCGAATGCAGTGAGTACGAGATTGCTCAGCTCGAGGAGCACGAGTTCTCCGCCGGCCCCCTATCGATCCTCCAGACTGCGGTGCGTTCCCACGTGCAGGTGCTCATCTCCATCCGCAACAACCGCAAGCTCCTCGCGCGCGTCAAGGCCTTTGACCGACACTGCAACATGGTGCTCGAGAACGTCAAGGAGATGTGGACGGAAACGCCGCGACTAGCCAACGGAAAGAAGGGCAGACCAGTGAACAAGGACCGATTCATCAGCAAGATGTAGGTTCTCGAGGGCGGAGAGAGGTTGATGACTTGCGCCGTCAAAAGGCATGCTAACGTGTGGCTCTAGGTTTCTGAGAGGTGATAGCGTTAT
Source organism: Pseudonectria foliicola (assembly GCA_003693505.1). Taxonomy (NCBI): domain Eukaryota; kingdom Fungi; phylum Ascomycota; class Sordariomycetes; order Hypocreales; family Nectriaceae; genus Pseudonectria; species Pseudonectria foliicola. Next base: position 553,618 of record QUZD01000003.1, on the reverse strand, counting down.
CCTGGTGCTCCTTAGCTGAGTTGTTTAATTTTCCATCGGCCATGATCTGAGAGGCGAATGTTTCATTTTGGGGATGGGATGTTGCGTTGCATGTATCGTCTTAAAAGCAAGACTCACAGGGACTACATAGGCGTTGAAAACATGGTGATTTGCGCACACCCCGTCTGATTCCCTCCCTACTTTGCCCGATTTCAGAAGCTACGCCATGTTTTGTCCAAGAAAGCTGGTTCAGTATATCATTGTCTCCAACTAGCTTTCGAATTCACACTGCTGCAGGTATGTACGCCGAACTCGTGCCAGGCTTCTGCCCAAGTTATAGCCCTGCCAGACCGAGGAAGAAACACGCCAGACCCCAAGCTCCCGGGTCCGGAACCTCTTGATATCCGCTTCCTCCTACATAGACGGACCGGCCCAGGCTGGCCACCACACCCTTTGTGTCCTCGGCCCCCTTCTTCGCCGCCTCGGCCGCCTTCTTGACGTCCCCAGTCTTGTCCAGGGCCTCGACGAACGGGTACAGGGCATCCACGAGGGTTCTGTCCCCAGGCCGTGCCGGCGTGTACTTGGAGAGTGCCTCGCTGCTGCGTTGGAGTGCAGAGGCCCAGACGTTGGCCGACGCCTCGCCTGGACCATTCTCGCGTAGAGCATTGACGAGGGCGTTGAGAAAGATGGCGTAGAGGGCGCCAGAGGTGCCGTCCATTTCGTTCTCCACGACTGTGACAATTGACCCCAGGTCCACGGCCACGTCGCCCGTCAGTTGAGCTTGCTTAATGTGCTTTAGAACAGCTGCAAGTGCGTCAGTCACGGGCGGCCATTTCGATCCCAACCTGATGGATTGCAAACTTACCCTCAGCTCCCCTCTTGAGGCCAATGCCGCAATCTCCATCGCCCACCACGGTGTCGTATCTGGTGACATCGGGCTCGGCCTCAATGACTCGCTCCAGTGCGCTTGTCAGCGTGGTCTTGAATCCGTCTACATCCGTCTTGAGGCCGCTTGGCTTAACTTCTTGGCTTGCACCAGCATTGTCTTTTCGCACTGCCGTATTCTTGGCCTCCCAGGTGGCCTTCTGCACAGGCGCGGACCAGCCCACGACTTCGGCAGGGTCGTCGAGCAGCTCAACAACCTCGGGAAGCTGCTTGCCCGCCTTGGACACATTGAGAAGAGTGATGCTGAAGCCCTGGCCGTTGAGACTCGTCATGTAGGTACCACAGAGCACGCGGACGGGCTTGATGCTATAGCGACTTTCGAGCTGAGCCGCTACTTCGGCGGTGATGCCGCCCAATTCCAGGACACTCACGCCACCGAGGTTGTTGATCATGAGAACAACATCGTCGCCGTCGAACGAGACAAAGGCTCGGTCCTTGTCGTTGGGGTCGATCAATTGGGCGAGCATCTGTTCGACCAGCTGTGGGAGTTCGAGCTTGGCTCTGCCGGACCCGGGCTCATTGTGGATGCCCATGCCAATCTCAATCTCATCGGGCTGCAGGCTGTCCTCGGTGTCGACCTTTCTCCCGGGGACGTGGACATGCTCAAGACTGGCGCCTACGCTGACGATGCTGTCGGCCGTTATGCGGGCGGCCTGGGCTACTTTGTCAAGTGATTGACCTCGGGCAGCCAGTGCTCCGGCCACTTTCTGGACGAGGACGGTTCCGGCGATGCCGCGCCGGCCGACCTTTCCGGCCTTTGCACGCCCGACGCCGACGTCGTCGCCAACAACGACCATTTCGACGGCGAGGCCTGCGGCCTTGGCCTTTTCGACGGCCATGCCAAAGTTGAGGACATCACCCGTGTAGTTCATGACGACGACGAGGACGCCCTTGGAGGTGTCGACGCGGGAGGTGACGGCGGTGCGGATCTGCTCGGCCGAGGGGCTGGCAAAGATGGTGCCGGCGACGGCGCCGGAGAGCATGCCGGGGCCGACCATGGCGGCAAAGGACGGCTCGTGGCCGGAGCCGCCGCCGGAGACGAGGGAGACCTGGGGCGGCGCATCCGAGGGCCGGCGGTAGATGACTTTGTGGTCCGCATCGAGCGCCAGCGCCGGGTTAGTGAGGGTGAGGCTGTGGAGCGCCGATGTGACGAGATGGGTGGGGTCGTTGATGAAGTGTTTTGAAGACATGGTCGATTGATGGGTGGTGATGGACGGCGAGCACACACACACAAACACACAATGAGGGGAAGATGGGACAGAAAGATGGAGGTAATTGGATTCAAGGTATTCAAGTCCAGCGCAAGTCAATTGGCTCTGGATTTTTTTTGGGGGGGGGGGTTCTCCAAGAGGGTTAAGTAAGTAGGTAGGCAGGCAGGCAGACAGGTTGGTATGTAGGTATTCTGACTCCGGACAAAGTGGCAATGGCTGGTTGCCTTCAAGTGACGTCTACGCAGAAGGTCTCATGAGGTCAAAGTGTGGGGTTTAAAGAGATGGGCGAAGCGGGGAGCAAGTGCGTGGCACGATGCCAAGCACAAGCAAGGGAGACTGGAGAGCCGGATAATGTCGTAGGCGGGAGCATCGGAAAACGACGAGGCCGGATAAGCAGCTGGTTGCCGCGCACTTGGTCTGTTGAGCGAGGTTGCTGATTCCACGTGTATTTCTGAATACCTACCTGCATACCTAGAGGACCTGAGGGAGGCAGGCAGGAGTGTCTATACAGGTGCATATGTAATCTGTACAGTAAGATAGGCACGCATTGCACCGCAGTCCTTGTGGCATGGAGTCGTCGGCCAATGTAAGCTGTTTGTCTGTTGAATTGGAGTTCATTGTGGAGCGCGCGCCATCGGGATCCACGCTGAGGGCGAGGTGAGGCAAAAGACTTGTCCGGGATGACTTTATCCGCAGCGAACCAGAGACTTGATGCACGACTTGGTTTCCACTGGAACTCCTGGGCTGAGAAACAACAACCAGAGCCTTCTGATCGTTGGATTTCGGAGCCAAGTGATGCATGCTGCCATTGTGCGCATTGATGGGTAATCAACGCTGATGTCAAGAAAGCAGTCAGTCTCCTTTGCTGGGTGGCGCTAGTTGCGTCTTAGCCCCTCTATTTGAACATGGGACTATCTTTGGCTTGAGGGCGCGCTGCAGCTGCAGCAGCCGCATTCCTCTTCGTCAAGCTCAGTTGGAAAAAGGGTAGCGTTGCAAACGGAGCAGACTAACGTAACGATCGATAACTTTGTGCCTGATCTTATTTATCTTATTATGAAGCTTAAACCCTGGTGCGCGGCACAAAGTGGTTATGCCAACGCCCTCGAGAGACTAATAATAACCGGAGCCGGTGTTTGTACAGAGTACATACATGGATGCCAGCTGGATACTGCCGAGTGCTGCGCAACCTGGAAGAATCAACGCCGAAGACGGGGCAATGGAAACCAACAAGACGGCTTTCCAAAAGCTAAAGAGCTTGCGTGGAGGCAATCGCACGGTAGAAAAGCTTGGTTGGGTTTGGCAGAATCAACGGCTGCTTGGCCTCTGGGCAGGGCTGAGGACTTGGCGATGCCAAGACGCGAGCGGTTGAGATGCCAAGTTGCTGGGACCAGGCTTAGCACTGTACGTATAGTACAGTACGTGCAGTAGTAGTACTACATATATATGTAAATTGGGCGGCAGAAGGGCTCCATTGGAGGGCTAGCCGAAAACTGCTCGATTCTCGGACTCGGCAGACTGGGCCTTCAGCAGCGATTGAATGCAAGTTACAACTACAACTACAACTACGTAACTTGAATGTACTGTAATCCGTAGTACTGTAGACGTGGATATGGGCAGCATTATCGATTCGCCTCATTCTCAACGCACTCGCACTTGGCCCGTCGCGTGCGCTTCTGATGTGATGTGATGTGATGCAACGCGCAATCCAGGAGTACGGATCGCCCGAGGTGGAGCTCAGGCCACCGGGCCGAAAAGACAAAAGGCGAAAGGCGAAAGACGAAAAAAAAAGGCACACACACACACACACATGTTGTGGCGGAAATAGCAGCACACCAAGAGCTGCTCGTGAGCAAGACAGGGGCGACAGGGGTTGGCGGTCCGTCCTAACCGCGACACGAGAAGGGGATATTTGAGGATTCTCGACAAGGACGGATGGCTTGTTCCAGGCCCATTCGCTCATCTTGCGACCTGAGCCCGGTGTAGGAGATGTCTGCGTACCTAAGTTAGGTAGGTGCTCAAGGTACTGTGATATGTAGACATTCAGTCTTATCCTCAGACAGACTCTGACTCGCACACTGTCGTCGGTTCGGCACATCCCCGAGCGCGCCCAGCCCAGCTTGCGTACACCTGCTCGACGACGCTGCAGCGACTACCGCAGACGATCGTCTCGTTTCAGCAGCCTTGGTTCGTCATGCAGCGAGAATCAGCATGAGCATCAGCATGACACGAGCGCAGGGCCTCGGGCTGGCAGGGTTCGGCCCACTGCCAATTCCCACTTGGCGCCTTTTACCCCTGGCGGCGGCCTTCTAGTGACAATGCCAAGAGATTCCATCGGCCGACTACCCGGGCCAGGCGCTGCTATGCTGCTGTTGCTGCTGCTGCTGCTGCTGCTGGCATCGTCATGATATGATGGAAATTGTATCGAGTGCGATAAAGGGGATGGACCGACTTTGAGTGTACATAGGTAGGTAGATAGTAAAGGGGGGGGGGAGAGGCCTGGCCGAGATGTACTGTATCACAGGTGCAGCAATGGGATGCAGTTGCAAAATGGGCAAAGCTGCAACAGACCGGCCCACAAGACAATCTCAGCTCACCTTACTATATACAGATTGCTCTTGCTCTCACTCCCAGTCAGTCAGTCAGTCAGTCAGTCAGTCAGCGTTGCAGTGAGCACCGCCATGGTGCATTCAATAGCCACCCCAGTAATCTGTACAGACTACTACGTACATACTACTGTACAGTACTTGACTAAGTATGGACGGTACTCCGTATGCGTAGGATCAGCCCTTTGTCCACTTGACGTATTGGGGGCCCACGGCATCTCCAGTTTCAATCTCCCCCGTCCAGGCTGTGCGTGTGCGGAACTCACCAACGCGCGGCTGGGTCTGGTCTCGAGTCGGGTCCGGGCATGGCCACTCATCCACTCGCTTCGATCCTTCTCCTGGGTCTTCTTCTGGGTCTTTTGTTCTTCTTGTCGTCCGTCGTCGGCCTTTCTCATCCTATTCTTACATACACTGCATCTTCTCATTCACTCGCTCGCCAACCGCTAGTCGCTCCCTCTGTACATACACACAGCCAACCAACTGCTGCTTTCCCCGGACCTCACCATCCAAGGCCGGCACCTCACCTAATTGATCCGCTCGTTACCCTCTGTCTCTTTTCTTGGCCTCCGCCCGGCTCCATTGATCTCCGGTTCGCTTTCGTCCTTGTCCGTTCGCCCTCCCGGCCATCTTTCTATCCCATCGCAGAGAGGCTGGCCCGAGCGACGCAAGGTGTTTGTGCTTGTTCCGTCGCAAACCCAGGGCTTGTGATATCACCCTCACCACAAGTGATCCAGCTCATCATCCACAACCGCCATGAGGTCATCACGAAACCTCGTGGCTCTGGGCCTCTCCCTCCTCGCTACATACGACACCGTCCAGGGCCTCGACGCCGTGGCCAATGTCAAATGGGAGGATAACAGTTCGTCAGCTCTTGGCAACATGCACCTGAAGCACTAGACCCTGACACGATTGGTAGAATCCGTTCGAGAAGCTGCAAGTATAGTCGCCTTTGACCTTGCCAAGACCTACACCGGTAACAACACGGGAGATACGCCCGGTAACCTTCCGGACCCGTACTACTGTAAGTGGCTCAACCATGACCGATCCGGTTCCCTACGAGGTGTGATGTTGATATCGGCTGCTAGGGTGGGAGGCCGGAGCCATGTTTGGAACCCTCGTTGACTACTGGTGGCTCACCGGCGACGACTCGTACAACAACATCACTCAGCAAGCCCTCGTCCACCAGGCTGGTCCCGATCGCGACTACATGCCTATCAACCAGACTCGAACCGAAGGAAACGACGACCAAGGCTTCTGGGCCATGGCTGCCATGTCCGCCGCAGAACACAAGTTCCCCGATCCCCCCAAGGGCCAGGCCCAATATCTCTCCTTGGCGCAGGCTGTCTTCAACGAGTACGTGACGCGATGGGACAGCGAAACGTGTACCGGCGGTCTTCGGTGGCAGATTTTCCCTTACAACAACGGCTTCAACTACAAGAACTCGGTCTCCAACGGCTGCTTCTTCAACGTGGCGGCCCGTCTGGCCCGATACACGGGCAACTCGACTTACACCGAATGGGCCGACAAGATCTACGCCTGGGAGCAGAGGCGCAAGCTCATCGACGAGTACGGCTGCGTATTTGATGGTGTCCAAATTGGCAAAGGCGAATGCAACTCAATCGACAAGAACGAGTGGACCTACAACAACGGGCTCTTCCTCCATGGCACTGCGGTCCTCTACAACCTGACAGCGAACGAGAAGTGGAAGAAGCGCACCACCGCGCACTTCACCAGGGCCCAGAGGCTCTTCTTCAAGAACGAAATCATGTACGAGCAGTACTGCGAGCCCTCCAAGATGTGCGACCAGGACCAGCAAAGTTTCAAGGGATACTTGATCCGGTGGATGGCAGCTACCATGCAAATGGCGCCATGGATGCGCGATGAAATCAAAAAGATGATCTCCAACAGCGCCCGGGCCGCCGTCAAGGTGTGTGACGGGACACCAACCACCTCAAGGATGTACAAGGGGACGCCGGGCCGGGCGTGCGGCTTCTCATGGCTGGCCACCAAGTTTGACGACTCGGCCGGCGTCGGCCCCCAGATGAACGCCCTCAACGCCATCATGTACACGCTCATCGACGAGAAGACGCCGGCTGCCCTGACACACAAGACGGGCGGCACTAGCAAGGGCGACCCCGATGCCGGCAACAAGAACTCCAACGACGTGCACAAGCACCGGAGACCCATCAAGGCGGCCGACCGGGCGGGTGCCGGGATCCTGACGGCCTTGGTCCTGGCTGGCCTCGTGGCCGGCTGCGCTTTTGTTATTATGTGAGGACCGCTGGGCCAGTGATTTCTGCGAGGCGTTAGGGGGGCGGTTTGATCTTTGAGGCAGACCTATCTAGGCCAAGCTGCCATCTGTCATCTTCAGCACTAGAGGCATCTGTCATTCCATGTAACCCATATGTTGGGGGAATGAGAGTATTTGGATGCGGCATGTAGAAAGTAACCTTTGGGCTTGTATATCGCGTCATATCCACACCATGTAAATATCGTGACCCCTTGATCTAATATCGATTACTCAGTTACAGGGCAGTACTCATTGCCTTTTGAACCTTCTCAATCCCTCACTGCTTCTCCCCCTTTTCCTGTCCCTTTTCGTTCCTTGACATGCGCGCGTACTGCGTCTTGAGCTGCGGCGTATCGGCCGAGACGAGCGAGTTGAGCCACATCTGCTCACTGTCCACCTCGACGCTCGCAGAGGCCTGGCCCAGCAACACCGGGCGGCAGTTGACGTAGATGGTCTCGTAACCGTGCGCGGGCACGCAAAACGTCTCGTGGTAGATGCCGATGTGGTCGTGGCCGGCAGACGAGAACCAGTCCCAGCCCTCGCGGTGCAGCGGCCCGTGGGCGAAGCGGTGGAGGCTGTCGAGGTCCCGGAAGTGGTAGACGGAGATTAGCGAATTGTTGCTGCGGCGCTCATCGGCGCGCCACCCGGATACGCCCAGCAGGCCTGTCTCGTCGCGGCGGGCTTCGAGGTCCTTGTTCATGGCCGTGAGGCGAGCGCCGGTCTCGGCCACCCCGGGAGCGAGCATGCCCAGCGGGTGGTTGATCTGCATGCCGAGGAGGAAGACGACAATGTCCTGGTCCGCGGGCCCGCCGTAGGAGCCGTCGCGACGGGGCAGCTGAGCCGTCACGCGGCCGGGCACGACGCCCGCGGCATGGGACGAGGCCGAAGGGTTGCGGAGCTGGATGAGCGTGGTGATGGCCGAGTTGAGGAGGAGAGAGGCCGCGGGCAGCAGGGCCCAGCGCAGCGGGAAGAGGGCGCAGAGGGAGGACTGGACTAGGGCGCCGAGAAGGAGGAGGGTGTGAGGCTTGAAAGCGTCCTTGGCAAGGGCCTAGAGAGAGAGAGAAAGAGAGACGAGCATGTTAGCAAGCGATTGTTGCTTCTTCTCCCTGCTGGGTGGCTCGACTTACAAAGGTTGGGCCGGACGTTTGGAAGTTGCGCGGATTCGGTGTAGGGGAGAACTTGGACTTGAAGTTGGCCATGGTGTCTGCCAGGAAATGACGGCCGTATTGTGCCTTGGTAGTCTATTGTGCAAGGCAAAGATGGATCGTGATACTGAAACCCATCACCCAGCAGGCCGTACGCCTGTTATATATAGCTTCTGCCTCATCGTGTAGGAGTAGGAGGATCATGACGACTACACTTGCAAGTTCAGCACCGCACAGTCCATAGCTTAGTATTCAAGCCATGCCAGATCTCAACGGTGCAGTGCCTCGTGGTAATCGTCGACTCCGCCCTCCCTTGATTTGTCTGCTGGCCTCTTCGGCGCGCTCCAATGTAGATGGATGTGCTGGGTTTAGCATCGCACTCGCACTCGCTCTCGTTTTACAGTGACGCTAGTCCCGATCTAGATCACATCGATATGGGGAAGCGAGGCTTGGTGGGGGGTTGGTTGGTTGGTTGGGCCTACTGCGTGTAACTCACGTATAAATTTAGTGCCGAAATCGAGACCAGAAGCAAAAGTGTCTGCCTAGGTACCTAGTTATGTACAGGTTGCGTTTCCAAAACCGAGATCAGGCCTCCCTCGTCCCAGTATACTTAATGTATGTAGGCAGCCGGTACTAGAGTTATCGCATTGAACTATACTCCGTTCATAACCCTTCCATTCCCCAGAGGTGACTCGGACGCTAGGATCTCTCCATCAGGAACCGCCGGCCTAGCGTGACAACAATACAAGTCCGCCACCAGCACCGCCGTGCCGTCTCACCGCATGAGACTCGTAGTCCCAATCCAATACTGGCTTACAAATGAGCCGTTGGTTTCTCGTCGATGGGGGAGGCCAAAATGTCCCGGTCCACCGGTCCGCGGGAGGAGCCATCTCCGGCCGGTGGTTGAGTTGTCCCGGCGCCGGTGGAACAATGAGCGAGTGTGCGGTGTCGTTCAATGAGAGACGTCGTGGCATAGCAGAGCAGTAGCAAGGCCAACGGTAGAAAGGCCCAGTGGGCTGGATACCGATAGGCAAGGTTGTACTGAAAGGTGCTAACAAGGGCCAGCACGAAGTGGCTGCGCATCTCGAATAAACTCTGGAGCAGTCGGTTGACGCGGCGGTTCAACGTCTCCTTCGGAGGTTCAGCCGCCCGCCTTTCAAGGGTCGTGGAGACCATCGTCCTTAGATTTGCTATTACAGGCAGGTCGAGGGATACGTGTACGAAATATTTGGACTTGGGCAGAAGACCTCGTTTATCCTCATGGGTCAAGACGTGCTGTCGGGAATGATGAGGACTGATATATGAAAGGGTCCGCTCTTGCGCCCACCGTTGCTTGATAGAGAAATAGCTGCCTAAATACTTGGATGCTTGTCGCAGTGGCCATGGGACCGAGATCTTTACCGTCCTGGGCAGATGCGCTGACAGGTTGTAAGTGTGCAGCATCTGCTCGACCAAGGTCGATCATTGAGGCGGTGCTGTGCGGGAACACACTGGCTTGCCACGTCCAGCTTCGCATTGTAAGGGGAAGTACATGAAGCGATCGTCCTTCAAGCCGCTGCACGTTATTGCTCTGTCTTGTTCAGGATTTTGGGTCCGGATGTGGAGGCCATGTCTCAAAACAAGTCTCAATATAGCCTGAGAGGAGGGAGCCGCGCCACATGGCCAGGAGCTGGGTGCTAACCTCAGCAGGCTAACCTCAGCAGGCTGGACTCGATGAGTACAAATTGCCATGTGAGAAATGTTCAAGGCAGATTTGCCGAGTGTCTACATCTGCAGCACACTGCTTCCCATGGCCGAAGATCGTGCCCTTTCTGGGTGGCTTACAAGTGGGTATGTATACGAGTGGTGCACTATAACTCGACCACACTGACACAGGAAGGAACCAACATCAGCCGAACAGACATGAGACACACTTCGTTCCCCGAGCATATTTCCTACAGTCCTACTACAGTAGGCTTCCAATGTCCCACGTGCTGTTCTTCTCGCGACGGCATGACGCGCGCGGGGTCACAGAAGACATTCCAGTCTCGCGAGACACCAGGCACAAGGGTAATTAGCTCGAGACCTATTACATCACCGACTTCACAGATGCGATGCTTGGTGGTTGGTTTCAGTTCATGTGTTGTTTATCAAATTGAGACTCAGAATGCTGCGATTCCTCAGTCATCACTCATGATGTGGTCATTCATTATCATCATACAGACGCCGCCAACATCCACCTTTCTGCTCGCCAACAAACAGCTTCTTTCCTCCAGTAAGCCAAAAAATCAAGCAAGCACGGTCCAAAACACCATCCCAAGTATAAGATGTCCTCAAGGCTTTGATCATCGCCATCAGACGCAATTCGCCTCATGGCTCCTCTCGTCGATGGACCGGCCTTGCCCCGTTCGATAGTGCTGAATCGCCCCCAAAAAAAAAGAAAAAGCATAGTTCCATCTTGTGGAAGGACCCGCATCTATACATGCGTCTTGAAATAAAACAAATTGAAGAAGTGAAAATAACTGTCGCTATCAGTTAGACGGCGTTCTCCTTGTCTAGTTGCTGACCCGTAGTCGGTGGCTCCACCAGCGACTTCTCCCATTCGTCCAGCAGGTTGTTTGCAGTACGCTTGATGTTGCTTGGTGTGAGCCGGTTCACCATATTGGGCAGTAATTCCTCGAGTTTGGGGGACAGGAGGGGGGAGTCAGTAGAAGAGGTCGACTTCTTGTCACTGGGTTCTTGATTAGCGGCCCATAAGCAACTGGTCCATCATGTTGGTCAAGATGGATCACTTACGATGCCGTATCCTGGTCCCCTTCCTCGGGCATCTCTTGCACGTCGTCAATGCTTGAGCTTCCCATGGTCGAGCCGCTCCAACGCGTTGTCTTAACCGACATGGGAGAGTCCCAATTGGTCCAGTCATTATCGTCCAGCGAATCAAAGCCGAGAGGGGTCCACGAAAAGTGTTTGTTCTTGGTGGCCTTGGGCTTCGCAATCGTTGGCGAGGCCTTGGAGGGGCTAGAAGCCATAGAATCGAGAGGGGTGGAGGTCTTGGATCGGGGAGTATGGGTTGTCCTGGCCGCGTCCCGGTTACCGGATGAGCTTCTGTTGGAGCTGACGCTGCTGCGGTAGTCGACGGCAGTGGATCGCGTCGTTGGGCCGGGGCCGCTGATGGGCTCGTCTCCCACGGTAATCTGACGAATGTCCTCAACAAAAGCCTTGAGTCCCAGTCTAAAGTCCTCGACAATCTGAGGGACACCGGCAACGTTTTGCTGTGAGCGCGGCGCCCACGACGCGCGCTTTGCTAGGTTAGGGTTGAGCAGCTGAGCGGTCCTGCGCTCTACTGAAGGCAGTCTGGTACTCATGTCCTCGCGGTCCTCGTTAAGAGGGAAACCTGCCTCAAACTTTGACGGGGACAGCAAAGACAGAGTCCGGGTGTGGCCGCCGCAAAACATCCTCCGTCGACCCTGGGGCGTTGTTGGCTGGCTCTGCTGCTGGAGCAGCTTCTTGCGGTCCAGGTCGAGACTGCGCCGGGCAGCAGTGGCGTCGTCGTCGGGCCCCATGATGGGAGATCTCGGGGCATCGGTGGCTCGACGGGCCATCTTCTTCTTGTTGAGGCCCTCCTGGGACGTCCAGGTCTTCTTCAGGGCAAGCAGCTCGGCCTCTGCCCGGGAGAGCTCCTCCCGCAGCTCCAGGACCCTACGCTCCTGGGCGGCAATAGCAATGATGAAGTCGCTGGCGTCCGGGGGCGTCGCGGCACCGGAGTCGACAATGGGTGTGGGTGGCATGGGGGACACGGCGGCCGAGGTGGGTGTCGGCCGGGACGGGTCGCTGGTGGGCGGTGCAATAGGGAGGGTCAGCGTCAGTCGATTGATGTGCCTAGACATGCTCGACTTGGAGCGCGTATGGCGCCGGAAAGACGCTGGCGGCCGACTGTCCCTGAGAGCCGGCGGCGGCACCGGAGGCGGCGGCATTGAAGCGGGCATGGGGCTTTCTCTCAGCCCCTGGACGAGAGGCTGCTCGGGAAGCGTCGTCTCCTGACGGCTTCTCTGGAGGTCACGGGCAAAGTTTGTCGCCGAGGCAATGGCATCGAGGGGCAGATCGGAAGCGGTACGGTCGGCGGCTGAGGAGCGGCGGCGGATTTCCTGAAACGAGGCCATGCCGAGGTCGAGACGTTGCTCAACACGTCTGTAGAGATGGAGAGAGTGGCTGCCGAGGAGGAGACGGCGTCGTTGCAAATGAGTGGCAGGAGCTCGAGTGGCTCGGCGGCGCCGCAATCTGGCGGCGGCAACGGAGGCCCTGGCGGCGAGAGCTCGGTGGTGGTGGACTTGGGTCAGGAGGTGCAATTCATCGAAAAGGAGGGACGAGAAACGGGAGACGGCGCAGATTTGAAGGACGAGGCCGGGCATGAGGGAGCAGGCGAGAAGTAGAACCCAAGAAGAGCCCCAGAACGGAAACGTCCAGGAGAAGCTCGAGAGTCGGTCGGAGCAGGCGATGGCGCGCGTCGCATCGGGGGGGAGGGGGCTCCACGGTGCCGGAGAGGCCTGTAGGGACCGCCTGGACGGGGTAGACGAGGGCCTGTAGAGGGCCTGTAGAGGGCCAAAGGGCCTGAAGGCAGCCTGTAGGAATCTAGCGGTCGCAGTGGGTTGCAGTGGGTGCAGTGGGCGAAGTGGGTGCGCCGCCAGTGCGGTGTGGAGGCTACCGGGTGCTAGGCGCAATGGAAACGAGGGTAAACTTTGGGGCGGGCTTCAGGGGACTCGCGGCATTGGGCGTGCTGCTGGCGATGGCGGCCGGGGTGGAAATTGACGGGCAGCCTAGCGGTTTGAGTTGCTGCAGGGCCCGAGGTGGGTGGCGATGGCGATGGCGGCCGGGGGACCGGAGAGAGAGGAGGAGGAGTCGATATGGAAGCCGATAAGTCAATGCTGGGCAGCACAACACAGCACAGCACAGCACAACAAAACACAACACGGCACAGCTATCCCAGGCGGTGCGAGCTTCAAAGAGAGGCCGACGACTGGTGGGGCGGAGCAAGGTGAGGATAAAAGCACAGCACAGCAATGCAATGCAATGCAGACCGGGTTGATGAGGGGACCAGCGAGCGGTCAGACAGAAAGAGTGACAGGAATAGGAACAGGAGCAGGGAGGCGTATGCTGGCCGTCGTAATCAATCAGACATGAGACAGGACAGGCCCAGCCAGGAGAAGAACATGTGCGTGTGCGTGTGTGTGTGTGTGTACCTATAGGTAGGTAGGTATGTATGTTTGTAGGCGGGTGCGTGGGTGTTTAGAGGTCTCGATCTCGACTCGCGGTGGTTTTCGGGAAAAGGCAACGGCAAGTTTCAGATGCAACATGTCACCAAGAGCAACGAGCCCTCGAGCAGCGAGAACTGGTTTGTTTATATTCTATCCATCCCGTCGGCTGACAATTACGGATACAATGGGACGGGATTCCATGCTGTGCCTCCGTCCCAGCCCGTCCATTCCGCTGCCTACTCCCGGCCGTCTCCAGTAGCCGTCAGTCAGTTCAGTCTGGTGGCACCATTTGTCGGCAGTGGATCAGCCCCCCCCGTCGCCGATGTAATGGCGATGGCGATGGCGATGGCGACGGTACATAATGGCAATGGCTACTACGTACTAGATTTACATCACTACTCTGTAATACCACTGCACGGAAAATATCGTATACACATGCCATGGTTGTGTTGTGTTGCCATGCTGCCCCCGCGTGGCGATGCGCCCAAGTGCCTATGCAATCTCAAAAAACAACATGCACGTCGACACAGTCAGGGGCAACCACCAAACGCTAAGGCGTAGAGCCGAGCTAGAGCTGCACATCCAATGCCTCGCGCAGTCGATCCTCGAGACTGTCCTAGCCCAGACTCCCACGGGTCCTATGTACTGTAGACACTCTCTCTACCGTACTCCGTACAATTCGCAAAAATGCTCCGTAAAAGCGGTAACAGCATCAGCATCATCATCATCCGCATGGCCGCATCCCCAGCACCCCAACGCCCCCAACGGCTTACTCCACGTCTTGGCTCACCTCCGCCTTGAGCCTGGAGCATCATCCCACTTGGACCAGGTTGTCTTGCCATTCCTTCGGTGCCCTCCTAATCATGTATGGTACCGTACTATGTAGCCACCCAAAACGGTACAGATTACCTCGGGCCAACCTATCATGAACCTCCTTTCTTCCCCTCTCTCCCCCTCGCTCTCCTGTGCGCTCTAGCGGAGCCAGTCGCCCGTTGCGTTGGCTAGACAAGCCCCCCTTGCACAACTCCAACCCACGCTGGGCCGACCTCAATTTCCCTCGAAATTATCAGCGAGCGAACCCTGCACAGCAATTGTTTCATCGCCAGAACAGTGTATGCTCTCTGTCTCTTTCTGCGCTCAAGACAAGTGTTGTAGACACTTTTACGGTGTCCATTCAGTGCCAGGTTTACTACCTTCGGTACTGAATGATGCGCATAAAGTCCAATCAGGCAAAACGACCAAGACCAAGGCTCATCCACGTGACTTCCCGTCAGCTTCGCGTTCACACTCGCGTTTCCCTTCTCGTTCCGGAATCCACGCTTCCGAAGAGCTTACTCTGGTCTGGTACGCCTGAGACAACGCCTGCAACACTACCTTTCCATCCCGAGACAGCTCGTTGTCGGGCAGCGTGGACCCTCACTTGGCTTCCCAGATCCCCTATACCGCTATAGGACTGGGCCCGATGTCGTCCCTGTTGCCTGCCAAAACCCCAGGTTCCACTTCGTCGTGAAGTCTCTTTGTCGGCAGTCTGCAAGCATCGTGCACGTGTAAAGTACATCCAGCAGACCTTCTTTGCCATATTTAGGTATCTGCCCAGCCATCTTCGCTTCTGCTTGGATACGCCGGCAGCGCCTGGTTCTCAAATATGCAACATGCCTCTCCCCTTTCACACGGTCTGCGACTTGCTCGACCAGTCCCATAAGCTCGCAGTCGCTCGCAAAAGCAACGTGCGGGTCGTCGCAAGCTGGTTTGCGCTCCACCGTGACCGCATCAACGCACATGACACGGATTTGGCCGCTCTCTTGTCGACGTTGCTGCCAGACAAACGAACCGACCGGGTCTACTGTATCCAGGCGAAGACGCTAGAGAAGATCATCGGTCGGGCGTTTGGTCTTGGCTCTTCCCGTATCGTCGAGTTGGCTTCGTATCGGCAGCCTGCTTCCAATGGCGATT
Organism: Pseudonectria foliicola; assembly: GCA_003693505.1. Taxonomy (NCBI): domain Eukaryota; kingdom Fungi; phylum Ascomycota; class Sordariomycetes; order Hypocreales; family Nectriaceae; genus Pseudonectria; species Pseudonectria foliicola. Next base: position 538,261 of record QUZD01000003.1, on the reverse strand, counting down.
TGGGTGATTGCGTTGCGCGCATCCTCACATTGACCGTAGGTGATTGCGTTGCCAGTTAGTTTCCAGCCCCGATTGACAAGTGTCCAGCCGAACCCGGCTTGCTCCGAAACCCATCAGATCACCGTCGAAGAGATTGATGGGCTGCTTCATGGCCTTGCGTCTCGAATTAGATGGAGCTCACCGGCGATCCGCAACTCCAACGCCACTCTTACTGTCAGTAATCGCCGCGACCTGGAAAGGGTCTACCAGCAACTGAGTGCCAAGGAAGCAAAGTGGTTTACGAGGCTCATTCTCAAGGATTACCAGCCTCTCTGCTTTGATCCTCAGCTGATCTACCGACTTTGTAATCCGGTGCTACCATCCGTTCTGAAAGTTCATGATGATTTCGCCTTTGCAATCAACGCGATCCAGGCTCACAAAAGCAACTTTTTGCCCAATAGCGCCCGTCGCGTTGCGCGTGAGCACATTCTAGCCTCGATCAAGCCTCAACTGGGTGTAAAAGTGGGCAGGCAACCCTGGCTGAAGGGGCGTAGCATCAAGCATTGCCTCGACATGGGGCGTGGTCGGATGAGTGTTGAGAACAAGCTTGACGGCGAATATTGCCAAATCCATGTCGATAGGAGCAAAGGCGCCGATTGCATACAGATATTCTCCAAAAGTGGCAAGGACAGCACCGAGGATAGAGCAGCACTTCACGGGTAAGTTCTCAATTGCTCTTCACCAGTCCATCTCCATAAGCTCAACCGTGTACAGGACTATTCTGGATTCGCTGCACATCAATACACCTGACACCAAAATTACCAAAGGGTGTATTTTGGAGGGCGAGTTGGTTGTCTACCATGACCTTGTGAGCAACCCTATCAAGCGCACATGTCACAAATTGGTCCACTCACATTTGTCAGGAACAAAAGGTCCTTCCATTTCATAAGATTCGGAAGCACGTATCCCGGAGAGGCCGGTTTTTGAACACAGAGCAGGACTCCTTGTAAGATGTTAGCAGACCCAACAAGAGGTTGCTATGAGCTAACATCAGTAGGCCGGGTCCCCATGAGCATTTAATGATAATTTACTACGACATCTTACTACTCAACGGTCAATCACTAATCAATGTCCGGCACTCTGAGCGGTTCAAGATTCTCTCAGGTCTTATTGCCTGTCGAACAGGATGGGCCGAGCTAGTCCACCGCGAGGTTATCGACTTCAACCAGACCTTGGGCGCCTCCAGCCTTCGTCGGGCATTTGCAAGAGTCATTCTGGCCAAGGGTGAAGGCTTGGTTCTAAAGCCCGACGACCCTTATTTTGACTTTGCCGAGCAGCGCCAAAGATTCTCAAGCTGCTGTATCAAGCTCAAGAAGGAGTACATTGGCACCTTTGGTGATATTGGCGACTTTGCTGTTGTTGGAGCTCGATATGACCCAGCCCGGGCGAAAAGCTACAAAGTCACCAACCTCCAGTGGACACACTTCTACATCGGCTGCCTCGAAAACAAGGATCAAGTGAAACGCTGGAGTGCACCTCCCGAGTTGACAGTTGTCAGTGTTGTTGAGCTAAACGAGACCATGCTCAAGGATTTTGTGAACTATGCCAGTCCCAGAGCAGTCCCTGTAACCGAAAATTCCCAACTAAAGCTCAAAACTCCACCTGGCGTAGATCAAGGCAACCCATTAACGACGGTCTTCACCCATCCCCCCGTGTTCGAGATGAGGTGCTTCAGCTTTGACAAGCCAGGGAATACTGGTTTCTGGACTTTACGATTTCCCGCGGCCACCAAAATCCATTTTGACCGGGACTTTACCGATGCAATATCCTTTGACGAGCTCCAGAGCCTTGCCAAAGAAGCTACCGAGGTCAAGGAGAGGGACGACAGTCAAGAGAACCTTGAGTGGATCGCAAAGCTGGAAGCAGCAGATTCTCGTGGGATAGCAGTTGATGCATTCAGCCAGCTCACCATGACTACGGTACCAACGCCATCGCCTCAAAAGTCAGCCGAGAGTTCTACATGCTCAAACACCAAGTCATCGGATGCAGCTCGTTTGACGAGAGATGTTACCATCAGCCCTATGCTTTACAGGACAAGCAACCCACAGTCTACCGGGATGGCTGAGACAGTCATGGCACCTCCGCTGTTTTCGTCCAGTGTGCAACGTAGAGCGCAAACGCAAAACCAAGTTGTGCTGGATAACCATTCTCCTATAGAGCAATCAGGTTCTCTGTCGCCGCGCAAACGCCAAAAACGCTTGACGTTCTCCTCTTCCAGGCCATTGTCGGCCAACTGCGACCCTAACCCAATTCCAAAACGCATGCCTCTTATGGATATTGATGGCAATTCAACTTCGTCCTCACCTCCACTCTCCTCGTCTGCCCTAGTGCGGCCTACAGAAGCCGGTCACCACGAGATAATTGACCTGACTTCTTCATGCGAAGCATCCTTCAGGACTGGTCCATCCAAGATGCCTTCTGAACAAACGCACAAGCCACAACTGCCTCCTCACCTTACGCCCACGGTCAGTGATGCAGGTAGGGATGAAGATCCGACAGACTCGCCTATTGTACTTTTCCTTCCTGGAGAGGAAGAAAACACCGCGACTGATCACCAGGAGGGCGATGAATCTCGATTCTGTCCTGTCATCGAATCCAAGTGCCGGCTTGCAGGCAAGCAGTGCCAGTTTGCTGGGAAAGCTGTTTACGTGACGCCGGAGCTTCCTCAGGCGGCAATGGCCCTTCTCAATGACCATGGTATCGAAGCTGACAGAGTGGACGCTATAGAACAGTCCTGGGCAGTCGACTGTCATATCCGGCAATGTCACAAAGACATGTTTTTGCTGGTTGATACCTTGGAACACAAAGCGGCCGCGAAGGCGCACTTGGCAAGCATACAAACATCAGAGAAATCTTCCGCGAGAGAACGCGGGTGTGTACTGGTCTATGACTGGCGAGTGCTCAAGTACATCTCCATCATGGAAGATGAGAGCATCGTAGAGAAATATTATGACGGCTGGAGCGACCCTTGGAGACGTTGGTATTGCGGTTTGGTCTAAGCTAGATTCCCCATTCATGTCTCATGAATTAGAATCAGAACCACGTTTCAATTACTTTTATATATCTCGACAGCATGGCCGAGACATGTCAGGGCTTTTCTTGATACAGATCACCATAGCTTTCTTTGAGCCGCATGAAGAGATGCTCATCAGCTGTCATAACTCTCCGCTCAGCAAACGGGTTCGCATTGGGTGTGCCCTCGGACGGGACAAAGTTTTTGACCCTTTCACTCGGCACAGGCCCCAGCGCCGCGCTTCCTACCGGGTGGCAAAAGTACGCAATCGAATACCGCGGCTCAGAGCTGGACTCGCCCTCGACGGCCACCTTGTTCCCCGTGGGAAAGGTAACGCGATGGACAGTGCTCCGGAACAGGCCATTGGTCCAGTACGACAGCAGATCGCCAATGTTGATGAGGATGGGCGGACTGGGGTCGTTTTCCGTGCCGGGCGGGCAGACGGGCACCGGGGCCCAGACATCCCCCTTGGTTAGCACCTCGAGACCGGCCTGGCCGCGTAGGCGGAAAAGGAGGGTGACGGAGCCGTAGTCGGAGTGGGCGCCGGCGCGAACATCGTCGGTGGAGTGGGAGGTGGAACTAGGCGGCGGGTAGCGGAGGAGCCGGACGATGGAGCCGGATGGGCCCTTGGAGCGTTCGTGGGCGGAGGAGAAGAAGTCGCCGACCTTGAGGATCTTGTGAGAGATGTGGGGTATCGGTTAGATGGCACGGAGCATACCTCGAGGCCCTGGCCAAGGAGACGGAGGAGTTTCTGGCACAGAGCGTGACACGAATTGGCAAAGGCGTTTACTTGGGCTTCGTGAGAGAGAATCGCAGGGAGGAGAGGCTGCTGCGCTTTGCCGTTGGCGAACTCGCCAAAGTTGAAAGCCCTTGATGGTGTGGGTGTAAGTCGATATCAGATTGAGTGAGTATATGCACACAAGTACTCACTCCTTGAAATCTCCGACCTGGGATGTACATGAGTTTTTTGCGCTCGGTCATGTGAGATGGAAGTTCTGTACCTTCTGGTGCTTAGGATCCAGCGTCTCAGAGTGCATGCCCGACCATCCGCGGTTGTTTGTCTGAATTGTGCATTTCTTCTTCTCCTCTACCGGGCTGTCGAAGATCTTCTTGGACTATAGTCATGTTCAACGCATGATTGGTGAGTGACCTGGTTTCCATACGCTGCCAGTGTGAAAATGGCCTCATGCTCACCAGTGCAAAAGCGCCGTCGATGTCGGCGACTGGAATGTCTTTGCCCAGGTTGCGGATGTAGATGAAGCCCTGTTCTACAGCGGCGTCAACAAGCCGGCTGGCCAGTTCAGCCTGGTCGACATTCGGGTCGGAGATGTCGATGACGGGGATGTTGGCAGATGTTGGCATGTCGAGTTTTGGAACTGTGGGTTCCTGGCTTCTTCTGCATAAGATAGATGAGTAAGGGCGGGAAGTGGGTGAAGACGGGGATTGTGAAGTCTACGCGAAGCAGGCAATTGGTGGCGGAGGTGTGACTGGCATCTGATATCGTAATAACCGAGCGGTTTATCGTAAAGCGTTCTTGGCGGAGATGGAGATAAAACGCAGCATTGATCCTTTCTTTCTATACCTATTCGGGGAACTATTCTGGCAGCTAATAGGGAGTCTCCATAAAGCTTAAAAAGGTTATGTTACAAGTGTCTCGACATCACGCAACTCACACACTTGCATGATGCAAACAAAGTCGCAACTACATGAGGCCTTTCGTAAGGCCTTGAGGCAGGGAGCAGAATAGGGCCGTCTCAGTTGGGCGGCCTGTCGAGTTAATGCTTGTGGTTAACCAATCATAGAGATGGCCTCCATGCAGTTGGCAACACGGCTTGCTGCGTGGTGCAGCCTACAGGCATCGTCACGACGAGGACGAACTGTACTGCTTTTCACTGCGATGAGCCTGGCCCCTCTTGAGAGCGCTTTCCAATATCGTTCTGTTGGCATCGAGGCTCCGTGGAGCTAACAATCTACGCAACGTCTCCCAAGCCGAGATTTCCTTTCATGTTCAAGAACGACGCCCTTTGGCAGAAGCTCGATGAGGGGGTCGACGAGTGGGATATGTTACTCCGCAAAGAGAACGCCTATCGCACATTCGCCGACATAATCATGCGATAGAAGAAGGGCCAGCCCGACCAAATGCATCCAGCGATCAAGGGTGGTTATAATGTCATCTACCGGCTCGAGTATCAAGACGGCTCTTCAGCTGTGTTGAGACTTCCCATCAAAGGTACGTCACCTGCCGAGTGTATTTCAATTCGAGATAGCCACTAGCTGGCCGGAAAGGCACCATCCCGTTTCCTGACGAGAAGGTTCGTTACAAGGTAGCTACCATGCGATATATCGCTGCGCATACCTCCATTCCAGTCCCGCATGTCTGTCATTATGGAATGGGATCCGAGAATCCTACAGGCCTGGGTCCATTGATCATCATGGACTACATCGACCACAACCAAAACATGTCTAGAGAGCTTCTTGACCCAGAGCTTCCGTTTAACAAGCGTCCCGTGTTGAACCCCCTCATCGGTGAAGAAAAACTAGAGTTCTTGTACGGCCAGATGGCCAACATCCTACTGCAGCTATCAGCTCTAGAGTTTCCTCGGATTGAATCAACCGTCGAGGATGAGGGCGAAGGTTCAGCCTCTGTCAAAGGACGGCCTTTGACCGAAAACATGAATGACATTGTTGTGCATACTAATGCACCACCGGGAATCCTCCCATCTGGAACCTACGACTCCGCGGTTGAGTGGTATAGCGACCCTGCGGACATGCACATGGCCCAGTTGGCATTCCTGGTCAAAGACGCCGTGGAAGATGAAGACGACGCCCGCGATAAATATACTGCTCGCCAACTCTTCTGTAATCTTGCCAGGAAGAAGCGTCTCCTTCCCGAGCTGTCGGAAACAGACGGCCAGTTTCGCTTGTTTTGTGAGGACTTCAGGCCCGCCAACGTGCTCCTCGATAAGGACCTACGAGTCGTGGGCGTGATAGACTGGGAATTTACGTATGCTGCCCCCGCCCAGTACAGCTTCGATCCTCCTTGGTAGCTGCTCCTGGAAGCACCGGACAATTGGCCCAATGGGTCTCGTAACTGGATAGAAGTCTACGAGCCGCGGCTTCAGACCTTGTTGCATGTGCCTGAAGCCGAAGAGAGGAAGATGGCAGCAACCGACCTGATCAAAGGGCTAAATGGTCTATCGCTAACCACCGGTGGAGAAAAGATGGAATCGCCGCTCTCTCAGCGTATGCGGGAGAGCTAGGAGAAGCGGACCTGGATGCTCAACTACGCGGCGAGGAAGAGCTGGGCTTTTGATTTCGTGTGGTGGAAGTTTTTGGACGAGGGATATTACGGACTGAATGAGGATCAGGACTACAAGGTCAGGCTCGAGTGTCTCTCGGAGTCACAGAGGGAGATGATGGAGACCTTTGTGGCTCGTTAGTTGGAAGAGGGAAGCGGTCCGGACCTTGAAGACTGGGAGGAGAGTGATGCCCAAGACCTGCTTGCCAAGTTGTTGCCTTGATTTACTCTCGACAGGTTCGCTCAGCGGTGGCGACAAAGCTTCGACGGAGGCAAGATTTGGAAAATGTTCCTCCTCGAAACGAGGTGGTGAGATATTTACCCACTTACAGGTAGGTAGGCTACTTATGTAGTCAGTCAACTTAGGTTAGTTATTATGATCGTTTGTGCATCGAGGCGAGAGAGCGAATGCGGCCGGCTTCGGTAAGTGGATGTGGGTCGCAAGCACCGCCACAGGGACGAGATTCGGAGCAAAACGCACAGCCACACGCACGAGGGCTGCCTCTTTCCTCTTCCCGTGCTCTTTGGTGGTTGGTCGTGCTGTGTTGTATTGATCCCTGTCCTCCTCTGCTTGCGTGCACAAAAGGGGAAAACGACACACTGCGCTGAGAAGAAGAAGAGGAAAAGGAATAGTGTAACCATGATGATGATGGAGCTGTTGACAGCCCAATGGAAGTGCACTACGTAGCTGTGTTTTTTCTACCTACATGTACTTGTTGCTTCGCCCGGGACGGCTCAGAGTGACGGTGACAGTGACGGAGTGACGGAGTGACAGAGCAGGTCTCAGCGTGTTGATGAACTAAGCCTCAACTCACCCAGCCGAGCAAGCCTCTAGTTTACCTACCCTCTACCTCTACCTCTACCTCTACCTTTACCTCCCCACTACCTCTACTTCTACCTGCTAGAACTACCTCTACGGCTTTAACCGCTCGCTGCCGCCTGCGACTCTTCCTTTACGCACCCAACCTCACCCAAACAGAAGAAGAGAGCAGTCGAAAACGGGCCAACAGCACGCCTCTTTCTCCTCTCTCCCCCAGCTCCCCTCTTCTCCTTTTCTCTCTCTCTCTCTCTCTCTCCCCTCTCCCTCCTTTCTCTCCATTGGAGCTGCTCATCAACCCCGCCAAATCGTCGTCTCCTTGTTGCGTGCACAACGGCAGCTCCATCCGCCACCCCGAGCTTCCGCCTCGCACCACTCCCACTCCCACTCCCACTCCCACTCCCACTACCACTACCACTACCACTACCACTACCGCAACTAGCCTCCCCCGCCGATCCTCTTGGTCGCTCGTCTGCTCTGAAACTTGCCCGACCACCGCCCTGCCTTGACCTGGATCTGGATCTGGACCTTGACATTGACCTTTGATCTTGACCTTGGCCGCCGACACCGTGACTTCTCCCGGCCTCTGACCTGTCGCCATCTGTTCGAAATGCCGTGTGAGTCGTCTCTTCCCGCCTCCGTGACCTAGCGGTAAGCAGGCGGGCTCCCAATGGTGACTGCGACAGCTGCCAAGCAACAGCGCTGCGTGCGCAAGCTTCTCTGCGTTGCCAGAAGCTCTCATGATGCATTTGGCCATGCTTCCGCCACGCTCGACGGACGTGTGCGAGCTCAATGGCAGCTGTTGCTGTCGCCAGGGAGCTCCCGGCGCTCCAGCTCAGCCATTCCTATCCCACCACGAGACGAGGCCGAGGGCCCGAATCACTGCGACTGGCCTGCTTTGCTAACTGCCGTTCGTTAGTCCTTGTCGAGGATACCTGGATCAACGACCAGGCTACGTGCGTTGCTCCCACTCCCCTCAACCAGAAAACATAAGGCGGGCCTTTGCGCTGACTCTTGGTCCACAGCTCCCACGACATATCCGAGCTCGAGAACTGCGCCCTCGCCGTCGATGCCACCTACTATCTCAGCCTGCTGCTCGACAACTCCCCCGCTCACGAACCCCTCCTGCCCGCCCTGGGCGGCCTGACCGGCATCGAATCGCACATCAACGAGAATCTCGACCAATGGGAAAAGTTTCAAATCACGCCCTTCTTCGTCTTTGACGGCCAGCCAATAACCGGCCAGGATGCAATCACTCTCGAACGCGGACTTGCGGCCCATAAGAAGACCGACGAAGCATGGGACTTGTACTCACAGTCAGCTGCGCAGGACGCCGTTGCAACCTTTGGCGCAAACCCAGGTTCGCCCGCCTTGTCAAGCCTTGCTTCAGCCCGAGCCTAACCGTTCATCCTAGGTGCATTCAGCATCCAGAACCTCTACCCTCTGCTCCAGAGCATCCTCAAGGGTCGTGGCCTACACTTCCTGGTGGCCCCCTACTCCGCCTGCGGCCAGGTTGGTGTTTCCACAGCTTTCCGTCGTCACAGTCGCGTATCTGACATGCAGTAGCTCGCTTATTTCGAAATGATCGACTCGGACCAGTGTGCAGGAGTCATGGGCTCTCAGGAGCTCCTCATGTACCCGATCAAGGACTCCGTCATTAGAAACTTGGACTGGGAGGCCAAGACCGTAACGGCCATTTCCAAGAAGAAGGTCACCCGCAGCCTCACCCCGACCGCTAGTGAATCAAGGTTCATCGACTCACTGCTCATGACCGGCACCTCGTTTCTTCCCACCTTTCCCGCTCTCTTGGACCAGCGCATGTTTCCTCGCCCAGACGTCGCAAATGCTGCCAACCTGCTGCGAACATCGGACAACATTGTTGCCAATGCCTGCGCCAGCTTCAACGACATGCTGCAGAACAAGGACCCCAACTGGCTGGACAAGTACCAAAAGGCAAGGATGGCGGTTCATCACTTCGTCTACATTGCAGAGAACGGCGAGATCCGGGTCCACGACTACGATCGCCTGACCGGAGATAACCACCAATACCTTGGCCTCCAGCTGCCTTCGGAGCTCTTCCACTACGTGAACACGGGATTGATCAGCCCCCGACTGCCTAGTTACATTACCCACGGCCAGATCTGGGTCTTCCCGACTCTCGACGGTGTGGCCTCTGACCAGTACAAGAACCTTGTGACGAAGCAGACGGTGCCCATCAAGGAGCAGGCTCTTGGCCTGGTTATCCCCCGCCTTCACCGAGGCATCCAACACAAGGACATCAAGATGCGGGTTTGGTACGATCCCAACTACTCATACACGATCAACACCAGAAGTCTCCAGCCCCCCGCCTCTCAGCGCGCGGCTACCTGGAACGTCAAGCAGAGCGACATTAGCGAGTTCTTCCCTGCCGATTTCGCTGGCCCTGTTTCGCTGGAAGTGCTGGCTCTCATTAACGACGATTTTGTCAAGAACACATTCCCGAAGGAGAAGCCCATCAAGGGCATCGACAGTACCGAGATGGTGACATCGGTTGCCATCTGGCGTTTCCTCCACCTGAGAGGCTATGTCAACGACGAGCACAAGCTGACCAAGTGGGGCAATGCTCTTGCGACTACTCTCCTCGCTCTCAAGGATGCCAACGAGAACCGGCCAAACGTACCCGGCCTGGACGAAGCCGCTCTTCTCGCGTTCGAGCTGATTCGGTTTGGCTTGCTCAACGGGAAGAGAATCGACAACGATTCCGGGCTGCCTCGAAAGGGGTCCGACGACGAGAAGTCGAGCCTGCTTCTCATCGGCCGATGTGCGTCTTTGCTCAAGCTGCGGCACCAGGTATATGGATACACCGGACCTCTCGACAAGGGACTCCTAACCTTCCGGTCCCTTTCGTCGACGGTGCGCGATGCCGACCGAGACTTGATTGAGGCCATTGTGGCCTCGATGTTCCTGTATGCTCAGTCCAAGCGAGAGAGGGACGACCAGCTGGAGATTAGTCAAAGGTATGTTGTTTACAGATGACGATGGTGAAGCTACAGCTAACCACATGTTGTGACAGGCTCCCTTTCCTGCGCGAGCCCGATATCGGCTTGGGCATCGCCATGTTGACCTTTTTCGACGAGGACGAATCGAGCGACAGCAAGGAGGGACGAGCAGCGCGTCTGGCCGAGTTTCCCAAGACGTTTGTGCCGTTTGCTGTGGCCCTAACGGACGATTTCCGCATTGCTTGCGATTTTGTTGACGCCATTAACAAGGGTGTCCAGATTCTAGACAGCGAGGAGCTGGCTGCTGCAGACAAGACGGCATGGGCCAAGGCGCAGGAATACCTCGAAGCGAGACCATTCTAAGCTCATAGACTTAGACAGCATTACACCGTGCGACGGATATGAGAGGAGGGCGTGGGCTATGTATTAGGAGCTGTACAGAAAAGAGGGAAAGGCAACGTAGGCGCAAGGGCTCCTTTGATACCTCGGAACAGTGAAGCTTCGCGGCGTTGGAGAAGAGCGGTGGATTGGGCCCTCGGGCTGCCCTGTGCTTGGTAGCGCCGAGCAAGGTCTACAAAGAGGGCCACGAGAGGGTGCATGGGATGGAGGAGGCACGACGCGAGGCTTTTGGAGCGTCCATACGATGGACCGAGCTATGGCGTTGGAGGAGGATGAGGAGGAGGCCGAACGGCAGTCGAAAGACGGCAGATGTAACGATTGATGGCACTCTCAAGAAAAAAATACATGGACCGGTCATGATTTGCTCCATTTACAGCCGCCTACTGACTGGGTTGGTGCAGCGCTTTGGTTTGGCTGAAGTGTGCGCACTCATCCTTGCAAATATTCGAGGCTCACAGCAGCAAGGGTTCATTCAGCTGAATATGCACGTCAGCAGATGCGGCTCAAGTTGGAAGAACTGGCCATCTGGGTATGCCCTGCTTGCTCTAGGAATGAATGCCCCCTTATCAATGTCAGCCCGACATGGCTTGACTGTCGTTGTATCCGCCAGGCATAGACCATCTGCTCTCCCAGTCCCCATGCCATGTTCTAGGTAGAGTCGAGAGGCAACATCATCAATCATCAATCATCTTTCATCAATCACCAACCATGTCGTGCAATCCCAACTGCACCCTGGCAGGCCGCTCCAAGCCGCTCGAGCCTTATGGAGACGTCGGCGGGATCGGAGTATGTTTGAATGTTGGAGCCAGCCAGCCATCGACTGCTGCCTCGTTGAACTGCGGATTTGCTGACTGGATTGTGCTTGCGTCTCCAGGTCCTGGTTGGCTTCGTGGGGACCGGCTGGATCGTCGTCGTGCTCGTGTCCCTATACTATGCCGTCTCCTTTGATCCCAAGCACAACCCGTTCCAGGAGCAAGGCCAGCACGGCGGCGATGCCTCATGGAGAGCCAACCCAATCGATACCGTCGCTCTGGAAATCGTCAGGAAGCCGCTCGATCGTCTCGGCTTTGTCCAGTGGGTCAAGGCTCGGCGCGGCGGGCACGACATCTTCATCGAGGTGAGAGAACAAGCCAAGACAGTGACAATGTCCATGTACAAGAGAGGTTTGGACGAGGACAACGAAACTGACCTCGACAACGCCCTCCTCCCAGTCCATCCTGGCCATGTGTGACATACAGATCCTCACCGGCCTCGGCATCCTCACCAGCGCCTTTGCCAACCTCCGCTGCGGCATCTCGGCCTACCACTTCCTCTTCATCGTCCACCTCGCCTGGTTCTCCAGCGCCACCCACCTCGGCGGCCTCACCATTCTGCGCCAGTACTTTCATAACCGGCCCGTCGAGAAGTGGATCCGCGTCTCTCTCATGGCTCTCCTCGCCGTCATGCTCATGGCCGCCATCGGTCCCACGATCCACTTCAACTGGCCCGACAACAGCATCTCGGCTAGCCTCGCCGGCTCCGAGGCCATCTGCTTCTACAACCCCTCCCTCGCTGCCCACTGGTACCGTCTCTCCGCCGAGTGTCACCGTCTCGGACCCGACGCTGCCTGTCGAGACCAGGGCCTGCAAGAGACGCCCGTCTCCCAGGGAAGCGAGGTGGGGAAGATCTGGCCCATCCACCGTACATCCGCCTTCTTCTCTGGCGTCTGGTCCATGGCCCTTCTCATCATGAGCCTGGTCACTCGGACCATCAAGCTCCAAGAGAACGTCCGTGGTTGGATTGGCAAGAACACGAGTCGCTGGGGCCGCCGCCTCAGGAAGTCTACTCGCGCTGCAGGTCTCCATGCCAAACGGTCAGGCCATACGTTCTTCTTCTACTCTCGGCTGGCCGTTATAATAACACTAAGAGTCTACGGGGATCTACTCGTATCTGTTCTGCCCGACGTAAGATTTCCCTACTTCGCGTGGTACTCTGCCCTTCTCAACTAACAACCATCTCCAGGTATACTGGCTCTACGTCTTTGCCCTCTGGGGAACCATCAAGCTCTTCGCGGCGAGAAGCTCTGTCTCTATTGACGAAAGCGAGTGGTCCTTTGGCCAGATTCTTCCAGTCTTTCTCCTCGCTGCACCTCTCGTATCCATCATACAATTCTTCTTTCGGCATGCCGATAATACCATTCCCGCTTTGCCACAGCTGGCATTAGACAACGCTCCAACCCCGCCGTTGGAAGAATCCGTCAATGCCCGCCAAGATCCAGATTCTCTCGCAATGGAACCACTATTGATATCGCCTGAGCATACAACTGACAATTCAGAAGTCGAGGAGGCGTTGAGCCGAGACTACTATGACCGCGCGACATGCCCCTGGCTTCTCCCCGCGCTGGTCGTGATATCTCTGCGCATTCTTGCAGGCACAGCGATTACGTTGGTCTCTTTGACTTTTTTGCACAAGAACATGAATTACATCCTTGGCTTCGGCTACATATTTGCTATGATCGACCCAGTGTCACACTGCATCTTTGTCTTTTGTACCCTACACCTTAAGCAGATGCTTCTTCGCCGAGCTTGTAGCCCCATGTTCGCAACAATTGCCCACTCCTTCAGTGTGCTTGCTCCGTTGAGCCTCACCGTTGCTGGATATTGTATGCTATTTTTTGGATTTTTCGGATAGAGCATCGAACAGTAACAGTTCGAATATCGAGCAAATCCCTCCAGAACGTGAATCATACATCCGTCGTCTGTTACCACGACATGGACTGTTTTATTGACTTCTCAGCTACCCTGGACACTTCAACCTTGATTGAGTGGAAATCCAAATGCAACTCCGTACAACACATGCCCTGAGAGCCTTTGATGTGGCTCTCGTGTCAGAGGTTCGCGTTGCTTTACTGCGATCAGTGTTTGGAGAGCAAGGGCTCATCATAGGTTGTGATGGTTTCATATCTTCAGATCATTCTACTCCCCCCCCCCCCCTTTTTTCGCACCTCACTATTACCTCCACCCGGCACACCTTTTTGGCTTTTTAATTGTAAATAATATACCTACACCATAACCACAACATCACCGTATCGATAGCTTTGTGACACCACGCTGCTTCCTGACGCTACTACTCCCCACTCTACAGAGCATAGGGATTCAGTGACCGAATTGTCAGGCATCTAAAGCATGTGTTAGCACGATATTCCATGGATCCAAACTGCATCATTGATACTTACGCCGGGCTCTTGGTAAGGTCAGTCTTGAGAATGACCGGCACCCTCGTCATCTCCGTCACATCCTGAATGTACTCGCCATCCTCTTCACGCAGCGAGAACAAGCTCAGGTACTTCTCCTTGTTGGTCAAGCGAGTCTCCACAGCGTCGGCCACGGGTACCTTGGAGTCGGAACGGGTGCGGTGCAGTCCGCCCGAGTTGGACGCGCGGGTGGGCGATCCAGGAACACTCTGCGTAGGACGCTCCGCTAGGGAAGCTCCTGCCATGGCCTCGGTGACATCAGATGTGTTATCGTCGTCGTCATCAAACAGAGCGTCGACATCATCCGTTGAGATCGTTCCCGTATCCGTCTGCTTACGAGCAGCCTCCTCACGCTCCTTACGAGCACGCTCAGCCTCTTCGGCTTGACGCTGCGCCGCAAGGGCATTCGACATCCGCATCGAAGCACCTGCCTTTGGTCGCTCATCCTCGGGAACATAGGCCGAGCTGGGCACGCCCTTCTCCCAGTACAGCTCCAGAACGCGCTTCTCCTTGCGGAACTCGGCCTTCTTGAGGGGCAGCTGATCGCAGTGCACCCGCTTCTCGAAGCCCCACTCGGGGATCAGCACGTCAAACGCTGATTCGTAGACACACAGCACGATGCCTTCAGCAACGAGATCGCCGTTCGCCTCCTGGCGCTTCTTATCCATCAGACGGCACGACTCAATGTGAATGCTCTGCTCTTGAGCGTTCTGAGCTGAATCCTTCTTGGTGTTGCATGCCTCGGCTGTCTTGACAAGATTCTCGAGGTCTTCGTTGTATTCGATCTGTCCCTGTGAGAGGACGGCCTCGAGCTGGCGGTGGACCATGATATCGGCATAGCGCCGGGTCGGGCTAGTAAAGTGAGTGTAGAGGGGGAGGTTCAGAGAGTAGTGAGGCCAGAGGTGCTTGGCAGTCTTGCCGGAAATGACGTACTTGGCTCGGTTCATGGACTTGACAACGAGAGTCTCCATTCCCTTGCGCAAGTCGGCGTTGTCGACCTTGAAAAGGCTGTTTTGGAGCGCTCCACTGCTGGAGGAGTCGATGTCGTAACCGAGCGCCGTCATGCGCTCGACAAACGTCTGAAGACGGCGCGGGTTAGGCGCAGCTTGGCGACGAAGGAGAGCCTTTTCAGGGAGTCCTTCTGCCAGACGCTGGGCCACATGGGCGTTCGCCTTGTGCATGAGCTCCTCAACCAGCTCCAGCGCAGGGGTCGAGTCGAACAGGTTGGTCTGGACAGGAATGTTTTCGTCATCCAGCTGCTGAAGGAGGCGCAGAGGGGCGATGGGCTCGCTGCCGGCACCGAGGCGAGACTCCCGGAACTTCTGAGCAACTGCGTTGAGAATCTGCAGAGTGCTGGCTGGAACAGCGGAGTTGGTGTAAGTCGACTGATCGCCCAGAGCAGCGTCAATCTCCTTGAGCGAGACACTGCCGGCACTCTTAACGATGCTGCGTCCAACCCAGCTGTCGCCATCGGCCACGGCTCCAGTGTGTGGGTTGACGCTGAAGACAACACTGACGGTTAGACGCTCCTGATCCGGTGACATGGAGCACACCTCACCGGACAGCTTCGGAGGCAGTAGGGCGCAGAAGCGGTTCATGAGTTGCACAGAGGTACCGCGCTTCTTTGCCTCGCGGTCAACAAGAGAGTTGGGCTTTACAAAGTGGGCGATGTCGGGAACGTGGATACCAACGTCAATCTTGCCATCAGGTCGCGACTTGACATGGATAGCGTTACCGAGCTCAGTGTTGCCGTTGTAGTCAATGGTAAAAACCTGCTCCTCACGGTAGTCACGGCGGGCAGCCAGAGCCGCTTCGTCCTCCTTGTCCAGGGCCCAGTCCTGGAGGCCGACGCTGCGGAGGACCGCATCGGAGAACTCGTCGGACGCGAAGTTGTTGTCGCGAAGGAGGGCATCAGTCTCCACCTTGAGATCGCCCATACGTCCAAGCTGCTCCACCAGGGTTCCAAAAGGATGGAGCGAAGTGATGGGCCAGCGCTTTATGCAAGCCACAAAGATTCGATCCGCGTAGTCCTGGTGCTTCTCGACGAAGTCGCGAGGAGCCTGCTCGGTAGGGATAGCGATGAGGGGGACGCGCTTGTCAGTCGGTTTGAACCAGACGATCTTGGGCTTCTCCTGCTGGCGAGAATCGTTCTGGCGCGAGTTGCCACCGTCACGGGCGGCGCGTTCAGCTTCCTGCTTCTCCTTGGTAGCCTGGCTGCTGGGTCGAAGAAGACCCAGGGTTCCGGAAAACATCTGGCCGGCAACGCGCTCAACAACGGCAACAACGTGACCAGCATAGAGAGGCTTCTGCTCATCGTTGATCTCCTCCTCCTCGACAAGGAGCAGGCTCTGGCCCTCTACCTCAACATCGTCATTTTTCTTCTGAGTCGGACGCTGGCGGAGACTACCACGGCGACGAAGACCGCCCTCGGAGGCGCTGGCGTCGTCCTTGTTGCTGGAGTCTCGGTTGCCCTGGTTGATGGAACCGGAGCGGGTATCGGTGATGTCCTTGCGCTTCTTCTTCTCTTCCTTTTCGCGCTTCTGGCCCCACACCTCATCAACATCGAGAAGCTCGATGGCGACGAGATCACCCTCAAGGGCACGGTTGCGGTCTTTGCTGCCGCAGATGAAGATGTCAGCATCAAGAAGGCCATCCTGAGTCGTGACGTAGGCGTCACTGCGGTTTTTCTTATTGACACGAAGAATACCGGAAACAAGCTGGCCGTCGCCGAGAAGGGCGGGAAGCGACGCTTGGGGGAGGTAGGGGGTGAACAGGGTCTTTCGCTGCTGTTGCTGTTGCTGTTGACCACCCAGCTGACCAGCGTGCTGGGAGCTTTGGAGACCCATAAAGGGCTGTCCGTTCAACTGAGCAGCCTGCAAAGCCTGCAGCTGGTTCAATTGCATGGGGTTCAGCTGCTGGCCGTACATCTGGGGCATCATCATCTGGTTAGGCAACTGCATAACCTGGGGCTGGGCCGGGTTGTATTGGAAAGCTCCAATTGACGAAACGGACTGGTTCACGGAGCCACGGGGACGGTGACCAGGCTGGAAGCCCTGACCCTGGCCGGGAATAGAGGGCTGCTGCTCCTGGTTCTGGGCCTGGTTGCGCCAGTTGCCCTCAAAGTTGCGGGAACCGGTGCGAGCATGACCGCCTCCGCGGCGGAAGTCGTTGCCACCGGCACCCCGGCCGTTGACAGCCATGCTCTGGCTGCGGCCATGGCCGCCACGCCCGCCACGAGCAGCGCCCTGAGAGCCAGGGACTTCCAGTGTGGAAGGGGAGCCGACCTTGGCCTCCTCCTCGGACTTGTCGGCGGGGGCGGCAGGGAAAGAGAAGGCGGTGGTGGTACGCTTCTGCTGGGCGATTTCAGCAGCCTTCTTAGCGTCAGCCAGCGCCAGGGAGTGTCTTCGCTGATGACCGCCGCCGCCTCCGCGGCCACCTCGGGCGCCAGAGTTCTCTCGGCCGGGCCCGGCGGAAGGGTCAAGAGTCCCGAACTGGGAGCCTGAAGCTCCGGAGGAAGGGGCCGGGGGAGGACCCATTCCCATGTTGGGGAGTGCCGACTGATTACGGCGATGTGAGAGTGGCTGCGTGGGAGGAGCCATGTTCTGCTGGGGCATCTGGTTGGGGAACTGGAAAGCGTTCTGCGGCATGTTGCCCATGGGCTGCAAAGGATTGAAGGCGGCGCCAGGGCCCAGAGGCTGGCCCGGGGGCATCATGCCCATGTTGACATACTGCTGGTGAGTCGCCTGGATCTGCTGCTGCTGTTGCTGCAGCAGTTCAATCTGCTGTTGAATGGCTAGCTGCTCCACTGTTGGAGAGAGTCACGGTCAGTCTAAGATATGGAACATGTAGAGAGAGCGGGAGCAATTTGGATGAAGCCAAGTAAGTGAGTAGGGAGAGAGACGGGAAGGCAATGGGCAAGGACCACTTCATGACCATTTGAACAAGAAGATACAGAAACCGTCGAGCGTGGAGCGGAGATGGAAGTGACAGGGAAAATATAAGGAACCTTTGCATGCTACTTACTTCCTGGGTTGGCAAACATGCTCACCAGAGGCGTCAACTCGGAGGGGCTTCGGCGATGCGCAATGTGCAGCCGACGTCCGGTTGGGCCAGGGACACCGCCAACCTGAGGCTGCTGCGATGGCTGCTGTTGCTGCTGCTGCTGCTGCTGCTGCTGCTGCGGCTGTTGTTGCTGCTGTTGCTGCTCCATGATGGGCAGTCAGGGGTGGAGGACACGTTCGTAGAGGGCACGACGAGGGCTCGGATGATGCGGGGATCAGAAGTGGTTCTCTTTCAAAATTCGGACAATCGGTGGATGGGATGCCGAAAGGCAGGAGACGTCGATGGGCGAGGCTCCAGGTTGAATCGGGACGGGTGCGTGGGCGGCAGGCGAGAGCCAAAGGGCAAGGCGAGGTATCGTGGCGATTGCGGATAGCAACAGCCAAGGGGATGGATGGTTTACTTGCTGGCCCAAAAGGAGGGTGGGATGCGTTGCGATGGAATGAGCTTGAGCTTGAGCTTGAGCAGCGCCAAGGAGCGTGGTATCAAGAGGCTGTGCGAATCGGCAAGATGATGGACGACGAGACGAGAAGAGAAGAAGCCGGGGATGGATGGAAGTCCAACGCCTGGCGGGAGGGGATGACGAAAGGACGGGACGGGAAGAGGAGAAAGGATTGGGGATGGAGGATGGATGGATGATGCTGGTGGAGAGGTCTAAGCTGGCGGTTTAGCGGTTGCTTGGGGGGGCCGCTTGGGGTGCTAAGTTGGGAGAGCACGGGAGCAGCTCCACTGAGTGCTAGCTGCTCTTGTTGCTGTATGTACATACAGTGCTGGCTTGGCTGGTAGGTACCTAGTGGCCAGGTGGTGCCCAGGCTGCTGCTACTGTACTTTTACTAGGTTCCATAGCTGCTGGGGAGCTGCTGGCTGCCAAGACTGGGGCCTAGGTGGGAGGTTTGGCGGGGGCTTGGGCCAGTTGTTGGCCGGCTGGCTGGCTGGCTGGCTGGCTGGCTGGCTGGCTGGCTGGCTGGCTGGCTGGATGGCTGGTTAGGTGATGAACAGGCAAGGTAGGTGGTAGGTACCCGAGGAGGTAGTTGCCTCTGTGCATTCAGGACTTGCAAGAGTACAAGTACAAAGATCAGAGGTCAGGTCTCCATTTGGGTGTCTGTCCTTTATGTGCCAGAGGATGGCGCCAAGAGCTAACTCAAAGTATCCGATACGCCCTGAGCTAAGCTGGACACCTGGCTCGGTACCTGGAAACAACCCGAGGCGGGCGATGCGCACTTCCTCCCGCTACCCCGTTGCCGCGCTCAAGTGGAGCTGGCCAATATACCTTCATCACATCACACGAGAACGACGATGCCTTGGCTACTCCTCCAAGGCAGTGAGAGAAGGAGAGAGGCGAGAGGATGAAATGCACCGACTGCGGGCCATTCAAGTATACAATTCACACATTCAATGTTAGGCACGTAGCGAGGATGTGTTTGTGCGTGGCCCGTACTTAGGTAGGTAGGTAGGTAGGTAGTCTACTGTAACCCGTATTCGTAGCTGTATCCGCCAACTGCTCGGGCCACGCAGCAAGCAAGCAAGCAATTCTGCAATACTACCTCCTACCTACCTTACCGTTACTCGACCGCCGCCTCGGCAGATCATTGGGCTTCCTCGCTGTATGGGGGACCGGCCAGATGGATGCCCGACCTTGCTTGCACTGCTGCCGTTACAATGGCCTCCAGTGTCCAGCTAGAGCGTGTTAAATGGTCCAAGGTATCCAAGGTATCCAAGGTATCCAAGGTACCCAGTGACGCCCTTGGACTGCGGTTAGTTGGTGGCCGAGTACAGTATTTACATTTCGGAGGGCCACGGAGCAATCCCGCGGCCTGTTGCCATTCGCAAGCGTAGCATCGGCGGCGGTGGTGGTGGCGGCGGGCGCCAATAGTATTAAGAGGCTCGCCATGATACAGTACTACGGCATGCACAGATTACGTTAGGTACGAGGCCACGGGCGCCCGGGCTTGCTTGTGGCTAGGCCAAAGTCTGGTGCTGCAAGACTTTTCCAGGCAAGGAGAACAACAAACTTGCGGGATGAGGCGACTGCCTTTTTTCCTGACAGGCTTACTTTCAGGCGGATAGACGCGCTGGAAGAAACAAGACAGACAGACAGACGGACAGACAGACAGACGGACAGACGGACAGACGGACGGACGGGCCCTTTCGACTGGGGTTCCAAGCGCCAACGCCAGATTCTAGACCCAGGCCAGCCAGCCAGACCAGGGAGCCACCGTCGCAACCGCTAGATGACGCCGTGGGGATGCCTGGCAGATGTGCTTTGACGGGACAAGGGGCAGAGCTACTGTATGTAGGTATATACATACACACTCCTGTCCTATACTGTAGCAACTCCACCTTTGGGTGCTGTGCTCCAAACAAGGCCATGCTCCCGGTACATGCGGATTACTGCGTATCACTGCGTATCCATATGATTCAAGCAAGGCCCTGGCGATGGACTTGGTTGATCGCCAGCTGCTACATATATGTACTCTGTAGAAGGTGCGTACAAAGTACTGCTGTACGTCCACCCATGTACAGATACAGTACACACATATTGCCCAACATCGGTGGTCAGTGCCAAGTGTCAGTGCCAGTGTCAGTGTCAGTCAAGGGAACCACCAAAAAGTCAAACCTCAACGTCATCGAGGGGCACATTGGAAATGAGGGTGGGCTGCTATTCCCATCACCAGCTGCTCTGCTGTCTTCCAAACTTCTCCCTTCTTCCCCCTTCTCCCTCGGACTCCGGCGCTGTGCTGGCCACGTGCGCTTCGTCGGCTTGTTTCCGTGTCGCGTCCCACGCATTGCTCTCTGTGCTTGCATGGACTATGTATGGGTGCATCACAAGCCGAGTACGTAAGTTGCATGGTAGACACAACCTACCTTGTGTGCATAAGACCATGACAACTGAGGTACGTTTCAACAGCTCAGCTAGCTCTAGGCTAAGTAGTTGCTGCTGGAGGCAATAATCACCAACAACACCTAGGGATTCTGTAATCTTCTTGGTCTCAGCTGGCTCCCCGAAAACTTGCTGCACAGCCTACGAAATTGTTCCCCCCCTGACTGCGAAATTTGCCAAGGCTTGTTAGGTGGAGACACCAGATCCCCTCCCTCTCCCTCGTAACCGCTGGCCATCGAGATTCTGGCTTAACTCACCCGCTGTTATGCTCGGGCACAGACATACTGTACATCATATAGTACATATCTTTACCTACATAGCATCACCAGGTGGTTGATCTGCGACAACAGCCTGGCAGCCTAGTCTCCGTTGACGTACGTTCCCATGTACTGTATGTGTGTGATTCGTGGAGCGCACATCACCCGCTGTCAAATGCTTGTGTCCACATAGCTGAAGCCAGGATTCAACTCCGGATCGTTGGGATCGTTGAGATCGTTGGGATTGAGTGCCTTTACCCCAGACGCCTCGCGTGCATTGCCAGGAGTTCCACGGGCGGCCCGCAGCCACGCTATAACATACATAGGTAGGTAGTACTCTTCTTGTACTAATCCTGCCTGTGCAGCATTATCCATTATGCATGCATGTTAGAGAGTAAGCATTCAACTCACAAGACCGATTCAACGCATTTTGGCTTTGCCTGACTTGGCTTCCATGCAAGCAAGCCCCGGCGTATCGGAAAGTCTGTGCACATACCTTATCCGTCGGAGGTGGACAAAGTGGCCAGCCGTGAAAGCCAAGTACACAGAGTTCCTGCTACGTGTATAGATAAGAAAAATAATCCAACCCTCTACAGTAGCCTTTAATCTTCTTTCATGGCTGTATAAGTTACTTACTTGGCTCCCCTTCCATGGATAGATTGACGTGGTGTCTTCAAGCGCTGCCACGTCTAATCCTCCGGGACTTTGTTTTAGCGGGGCCGAGCTCCAACCTCTGGAATCGCGGTCATCAGTCTTTGTGAGGAAAAAACAGTACGTACCTGCATACTTCAAGGGTCCTGGATCGTCTTCGGGCCTCTGCCCAACAAACCACGACCAGAAACAACGCCGGGCACAAAGAACGACTGGCCCCGAGCGGTTCCAACGACTCCAATTCCTGCCCAAGACTCTCGGCCTTTTCAATCTCATCTCCCGGAACCGCCGCAACCCCCCGTCTCTCCCCGGCACTGCCGTCAAAATCCCCACCACCAGAATCAACATAGACACCAATGCCTGACCGATAGCGAATCCCGGCGCTCTCCCCCAACTACACACCCGACAATGGCCGAGTCTTCCCCGACGCGGCGGGCTCAATTGCTCTCCAGCCCGGAGCGCAACATCACCGCGAGCTTCCTCTCCGGCGATCGCAATAGCGAGCTCAGCCACCGCGATGCCCTCACGGCCGCCCAGGTCGAGCATGAGCGCGTCCGCAAGGCCGCTCTCCGGGTCTATGAGCTCCACGAGCTGCAGCTGGAGCACCAGCGCATCCTCGACGAGGAGCGCAAGGAGGAAGAGAGGCTCAAAGCAGAGGCTCTCATCGTGGCCGAGGAACTGAGGCTTCGAGAGCTCAAGGCCAAGACTATTCCAAAGCCGCCTCCAGAGCCGGAGCCGAAGCACGAACCACCGACACCCAAACCTCAGCCTCCCGCCGCCGTCAACGGTGCCACGCCATCGAAGGAGCCAGCGCAAACCGAGTCATCAATGACGCCCCCCTCCGAAGTCAAGAAACCTGGTCCTGGTCCTCAGACCGCTCCCGCGCCAACATCAACCCCCGCGGCTCCGGCTCCGGCTCCGGCTCAGGCCCCGGCCCAGCCCAAGCCGGCTCCGAGCAATCCCTTTGCCAGCCCGCCGGCAGTTCAGCCTTCTGCACAGAGCAACCTTTTCCAGAAGCCTGCGGTGCAATCGGTGCCGGCCGCGGCCGCAGCTCCTGCACCTCCGGCAACGACATCCGCAGCAGCACCAGCTGCTCCCCCAATCGATCGCTACCGTCAAATACATCAAGAGCTCAAGAAGCTCCGCAAGAACCTGCAGGCCGAGGCCAAGATCCCTGGGTCACCTCTGAAAGGGAAGATGGGCGCCTTTCGTCGAGAGATTCGCGTGTCTATTGGGCAGCTCACAAGTGGAAAGGGCGCCAACGCTCAACCCGTAAGTCCAGCTTGTACCCCTCTCCATCTGTGCCAATACTAACGCGTCGCAGATTAGCAAGATTACGGCTACGCTGAAGGAGTCCTTAGAGGGCAGCGTGCCCAGTCCCCTGATAGACGTCAGCTTGTATACGTTGGAAGGGCGAGACCCTGTTGAGGGCGCCACTCACAACGGACCGACGATGCCAGCCCTCTTCATCTACCTCATCAACATCTGCGCCAAGGCCATCATCAACCAATTCATCAACGAAGCCAGCGCCAACACTAAGGCAGCCGACCCTATCGGCGTATTTACCGCCCATATATTTTCCCACAAGGACTTTCAGTGGCGCGGAGAGTCCTTGATTGATATCCTCATGGCAAAGTTCCGCGTCGTCTGCCCGGTCCTGTTTGGTTTCCGTGGCAATGACAAGACGGAACGTGGACGGCTTGCTATAGGATGGAAGAAGGATGGCCCCTCATGGATCACGGAGCAGAGCCACAACGATCGCATGACAGGCCTCGGAGCAGGATACGCCTCCCTCTCGCTCCGTGACTTTAGCAAGTCTTCCAAATCAAACCCTTACCCCCCAAGACACTACTGGAAGGCCCTCGCCGGCATTGTCAACTCGCCTCCCAACGAGACGTCAAATACCCAGTGTGTCGTTTTGCGCTCCATGATTGAGGGCCATGAACAGCGCTTCCTCAACTTTTACGGCAACGCTGCCCTTGCGGCCCTGCGTCTCGCCCTCCTCGAGTTCCCGACAAAGGCGCCCTCCAACGCCACCGCGGCTGGATCTCTCCGAGCTCTGGCGGACATTCTCCGTGTCGAGAGCGGCTTGATTCTGGCATAACCGCAACGGCATGAAATTGGGCTGGCTGCGGGTCGTTCGAACAGTATTAGAATGAGACTGGCTATCTACCTGGGCATTGGCACATGGATAGTGCACACGGCGTTTCGGAGAGGGTGTTTTGAGAGGGTGTTTCAATTCGCTGTGCAACGGACCCTTCCAATGACAGGGTCGGTCAACGGCAAGTGCTTTAACGAGTTTGTTGGATCATGTAAAGAAGAAGCTTGAAGAAGCTTGAGGATTGGCCAGGGCATTCTGCCTCGTGGCCCTATACGTCTATCCATCGAGTACCTAGGTACCTTAGGTATACAACATCATGGTACAGTCATCCCCTTAGACGGTGTACTGTACGAAATTCGATCCCATCAACTCCATAACCCCATTCGTGAAATTAGAACATGCCCGGCTACTAGGTGTCTGCTAGTAGCAATTGCCCAAGGAGTAAAGCCCTCTCGATCCTGCGTCCCATGCCCGTCGGGATAGGGAGTTTAGATAATCAAGAGAAGCACCAGCATCAGAATCAAGACAAAGATGAGCACGGCAATGCAACAGCTGCTGTAGCGGTCCTCGTTCTTCCGCATGACGTACTGAAGCTTCTGCATGCCCGTCTGCAGGCGACCGCTGACGCGATCAGCCGTCGTGTCGACGACCTGGAGCATCTCGTGCTGCTCCTCGAGCTCTCGACCCATGTCGTCGGCCTGACGGCGCAGGTTGCCGACGGTTTGGAAGACGCCATCGAGGTGCTGGTCCTGCTCGCGCATCATCTCGACCTGCTGCTGCTGCTCGAGCTCGGCGTAGCCGCCATCGTCGTCGTCCGGGATGGCAAACGCGTTGGGGTCCGGCAGGTCGCCCGCCTCGGCGGCGGCGGCGGCGGCGGCGGCAATCTTCTTGGCCAGCTCGGCGCGCATGTTGTCGACCTCGCCCGAGACGTCCTGGACGAGCTGGCGGCGGCGGGCCACCTCTGCGGCGGTGAGACCGAACTGGGCGGGGCTCGACTCGACGGCCTGGACGGAGGCGACGAGGTCGGCGAGGTCATCGGCGAGGGTGGAGAGGGCCGACTCGAGATCGGCGCGCGCGGAGGCGAGCTCGGGTGAGGAGGCCGAGGTGCTCAGGGAGCGGATGCGGAGGTAGGAGGAGAAGAGGGGCCGGGCGGAGGTGAGCTGGGTGAGGACATCTCTGACCGCACAAAGGTGTTAGCAACAGCGCCGGGTCAGCTGGACAAGGACGACGCCCTGAGACGAGAACGCGGAAGCAGAGAGGGGAGGAGAAGGGAGGAGAGGGACGGGATGCGAACGGGCGACAACATACTGCTGGACCTGGAGGAACGGGTCCTCGTCGTGGTTGGAGGACATCATCCGGCGGGATTATCTCTGGACAGACGCATGAGCCCTGCCAAAGTCGAAGCCGAGTGCTGAGGCTGGTGTCGAGTCGCTGGAAGCGCTGAAAAGGGATCGAGGAGGGATGGATGTTCGAGGTTGGGGATGACGTTGCAATGAGAGTCGAGGTACGTACCTTTTCCTGCCCACCAACCAGAGTCTACAGGCAAAAGCTTCATCTTGAACGAGACGGCGAACAACTCAAGCAGGTTGTGATTTTTTTGTTCTGTTACATATGATTAGATATACATCCAGTGACTGTTCAAGCATGCACGGCCATTGTCACCATGAAAGGATTATCAAGTCTTGTTCTAGAATTATTTACCACTTGGCCATCAGCCACTCCCCCCATCGACTGAGGTACCACGCTCTATCTAATAGTTATGGGATGGGAAACCTCTCCATTGGTAGATACCGAATAAATCCCCTACAACACCAAGCAGTCTTGTGAAAGAGGTCTATAGAACCAAAGACCGGCATATTTCATCACCGGACTCCCACTACTGCAAATCACGACTGCTTCACATGCGTCGAGGGCAGTGGCGGGTGAACTTCGGCGAGCCAAATACGAATTACCTCGCGGAATTTTCAGCCCTACCTCGAATACAAGCCTTCATTTACGGTTTTGGCTGATCTTTGACTTGTGGCGGCTTGTGAGTTCCAAGTGATCTTGATTGCTCCGTATATTGAGCATTTTACGGGGGCCATCCTGGGCCTGTGTAGACACTGAGCTGGTAGTGTTACCGCAAGTGACACCCGTATGTATACTCGCCCTCAAGTGCCCTTACACAGGACAACGGGGAACCTGGTCTCTCTGGAATTGGAAGACGAAGAATGGACTGACCATGTTTCAGGCCACAATGCTGCCCGACAGGCCACTGCCTTTTCAGGGCAACTATGCGTCTCCAGAGGAGTACACTGAGAAGCTTCTCGAGTTTGTGACGACGTCCGATACGTTCCAAATCTTGTGTGGCGGCGTTCACATCCTCGACTTCTTCACCATTGAGCCGGGCCTGTTTCACCATGTCATCCCTGAAGAGTGGCGGCCATTCATCCTCTCCTGCGACATTACGCAACTGCTCGATCTACTTATGAGAGATGACTTGGATCGTCTTTCCGGCGACAACTCTCAGAAACCTCCCGAGAGCTTCCTCAACTACGTGCGGACTGTCAGAAACCTCTCCCTGGGCAGAACGTTTACGCCACGGGAGCAAAACCTCCCTGTGTTGCCGCATCCTGTGGCAGTGGGTATGAAGCCGAAGAAGATTCACGAGGTCACCAATTTTGCCGACTACGTGGAGAGGCTGTCGGGCGATATCGCCGCTCAGCACGGAGCCAACATCACACACTATGTCGACTTTGGCAGCGGCCAGAACTATCTCGGCCGAGCGCTGGCGAGCGAGCCGTACAACAGGAAAGTCGTAGCCGTCGAGGGACGCGAGAACAATGTTGTCGCGGCTAGGGGGCTAGACATGTCGTCTGGCCTGGCAGTCAAGCCCAAAGTCATGCGTAACAAGAAGCTGTGGACAAAGATTATCGACAGTCTAAGACCCGAGGATAGGCAAGACCCCGAGCTCATGGCCAAGGCTATCCGCGAAGTGGCAGGAGACGACGCGGTCGAGTTCAGGCCCGTCAAGGAGCTTGAGGGGACTTACTCTGCCGAGGAAGGCAAGGGGTTTGTGCAGTACATATCGGGAAGACTGGACAGCGGAGATCTGACCGAAGTCATTGCCCAGATCGACGACAAGAAAGAATCAGAAGAAGTAAAGAAAGAGTTGAGCCTGATGGCCGTCTCCATACACTCGTGCGGAAACCTGTCGCACTTTGGCATCCGATCCCTGGTGCTCAACCCTGACATCCGAGCGGTTGCCATCGTGGGGTGCTGCTACAACCTCATGACGGAGAAGCTGGGGCCTCCGACCTACAAACACGCCTTCCTACGCCCGACGCTGCAGGCAGTCAACGGTCGTCTCTCGCGTGAATCAGACAAGCGTGATCCTCAAGGCTTCCCGATGAGTGATCGGTTCTCGACTTATAGAGACGACGGCATCCGTCTCAACATCACGGCGCGCATGATGGCGTGCCAAGCACCTCTCAACTGGTCCGAAGAGGATAGCGACGGCTTCTTCTCCCGACACTTTTTCCGCGCAGTGTTGCAAAAGATGTTCCTCGACCGCGGTGTCGTGTCCAAATTCCGACACTCGGAAGCACTCGGGGAAGAGGGCGCCGCCCGCGATGATGACAGCCCGTTCAACGTGTCCACCAATCCAGTCGTCATTGGATCGCTGCGGAAGAGCTGCTATGGCTCCCTAAAGGCGTACATACGTGGCGCGGTAGACAAGCTGACCAGCAACCAAGACTACAAGCAGTACGCCGACGTGATGCAGGGCAAGATGGGTGATGTGGCGGACGAGGAGATTGAGCGATACGAGGCCATGTACCTTCCCCGCAAGAAGGAGCTGTGCGCCGTCTGGAGTCTCATGGCATTCAGCGCCATGGTGTCCGAGTCGCTCATTGTGACAGACCGCTGGAACTACCTCAAGGAGCAGGAGCTTGTTCGAGAAGCATGGGTGGAAACGGTATTTGACTATGGACAGAGCCCGCGAAACCTGGTGGTGGTGGGTATCAAGCGATAGTAACATCTCGATTTGGTTGGGATGCTCTTCCAATGAGGAACAAGCTTGACCAGTCTGACTCTTCCTCGGTCCTACAGGCAAACCGGAGTTGGGTGAACCACAGATCGGATCGGCACATGTCGCCCATCGCGTCGTGTTCAGCGTTGGTGACACCGGCTCAGCTCCGAGAAGCGCGGGTCATTGATCTGTGCAGATATATTGTACAGTCTATCCGGAAGGATTGTACCCTCTCTTGAAAGCCATTGCGGTACCAGGCGGCCCCTTTGCTCCTTTTCGATGAGATTGTCCAGTCAACGATATGAGTCAACCTGGGACAGATACGTTGGTGCATTGTTAGATCCAAAACTGAGAGTAGGCCCGAAGGCTAAGAGGTAGAATGGGCCCGCGATACTAAAGACACCGGATGCCGGCGAGGAATTGGCGTCATGACGCAAATTTAAACGGCAGTTGATTCATCTGGGCAATGTGAATTACGCCATCTTGGGATGTAAAAGTGCCTTATCAGTTGAAGCCCACTTGCGCGCCAGGGGTCCTCGTCCCACAATAGTCCGTCGTTCGTTTTAGAGTGCCGGCCAGTTCCACTTGGTCTTGTTGCGCGAGTGGATGATGCGGGCCCGTGCGGAAGCGTTCGTAAAGATCTTGAATCCACGAACTACTACTGTACTAGGTATGTAGAGTTGCTTCTACATACATACCTAGTACACGTATACGGGGTCGGTTGGTTCCAGTATGTAGACTAGCCATTGCCATATTGTCCTCGCCCATCTAGGCCATTGCGGGGTCAGAATGGCGCGTGCTACCCCCACGGTCGAGGATTGCCGCACGAGACCTGGCAGAAGTAGAATGGCGAGCGCGTCGCTTGATACAGTGACATTGATGCGCATGCATGTACATACTTACCTATGTATCAAGCAGATGGCCGATTTGAAACGGGCACGTCGCTTTTGCGCCCGCTAGTATCGTGGGCTGTTGGCGGTGGTTGTCGAGTTGCGGAACAAGGCAGATTGGATATACTGTCCAGTGACTGTCCAAACTCGCGAACGTCTGTCTCGGCTTGCATCGGGGTTCAGATTTGGTGCCTCGTTTGGATTGGAGAGGCTAATCCTCTGGCAACGTACCGAACAATTGAGTGCTGCATCTTGGACGGCTGAGGTGAGACGACGTGTAGTGGCGCATCTGACCGAAGAAGCTGGAAGAAGCATCCATCTCAACAGCGTGCAGGGTACAGATTACATGTTGGAGGACTAGCTGGCAAGCTGGGTTCTTGCAGCCAAGGAAGAGAGGTGCTTGAGGTATCCATTGTCTCTTGGGTCGCCACAATTACAAAGTAGACAGTGTTGCTGACCTCGGATCAAAGGGCTGTGCTCGACCGGGTTGATGATGCGGGTGATGCGGATGATGCGGAGGATGGTGCAAAGGGAGAAAAGGCAGAAGGCAGCCTCGTATTGCCTTGGCCCTTCTGAGCTGCCTGCAGCAGCCCTCGCTTCACCTCACCTCACCTCACCTCACCTCGCCTTGCCTTGCCTCGCCTTGCCTTGCCTTGCCTTGCCTTGCCTTGCTTTGCCGCGACTCGCTTCGACTAGGCCCAGCGCGACACCATCACTTCCTCCTCTTCCAGCCTACCTATTCACAGGTAACCATGGTTTGGAAGTCTACCCCCACGCCCAGGCAGCGAGCCATTGGCCCATCCCCGCCGCTGCGGCGCTGCGGAGAGGGAGAGGTGGTGGTATAAAGGCGACTGAAGAGGTGTTTCACTGCAACGAGGATAAGCTTGGGGTGGGAAACCACCTGCATTAAGACAGCAGCCACATGCAACCCTTGTCCACATGCGACTACAGTAGATGCGACCAGATGCGACCAAATGCGACCAGATGCGACCACATCCGCGCAGCCGCTTGGTGTGCGCGCCCCTGTCGAGCAGTGTGCTGGCCTCGAATGCTGGATGCTTGATACTGGATGCTGGACGCCCGGGACGGAGAATTGGACTGGAGAGTGAGTGGCTTGATGGATCATGACGCCGATGCTGCCGGGCCCTCGTCCATCCATTCGGCATCCAGCATCCATACCAAGCAAGCAAGCTGTCTGCCTACCATACGACACAGTACTTAGCTTCTCCTTAGCGCCGTCCCGTCCCATACCTTGCCATACCTGGCCCCATGCCAGGTCATGTCCATGTCACCCTGACTGTCACTGTCATTGCAGGCCTGCAGATGCAATCGCAGGCTAAGCTAAGGCTGCCTGGGATGGGATGGGATGGGATGGGATGGGCTGGCCTAACCTGACCTGCATCCCGAGATTGCCTTATCACGCTCTTGGGAGGGAGTGGGATACCCATCTGCCTACCCAAGGTAGGTGTGTATGCACAAAGAATGAGGGACGCCCACCAAGACTCCGCCAGCCGGCCGGCCTGCAGTTGAAAATTTCCCTCTGCCCTCTACCCTCTGCTCTCTGCTCTCTGCTCTCTGCCCTCTGCCGTCTACCTTCTCTGCCGTCTACCTTCTCTGCCCTCTGCTCTTCCTCGTCGGCTTGCATCCAGACTCTTGTCCGTGGCCGATTGATTGACGGATCCAGGCACAAGCCGCCCTTTGAGTTTGGCTTTCCAGGTCTTGGCTGCCCCGCCGGCTCTTGATAAATTAGAGCGACCCCTCCAGCCTTCAACAAACGCCGTCATCCAACCCTCCGCCGATCTACCTTTTTAGTCTAGAGAGCCTCAGCGCCCATTCGCAAACGTCGTCGCAACCTTGGGAAAGTCAAAAGGAAAAGAAGAAAAAGAAAATAAAAAGGGCAGCTGGAGCCTTGCGAGTACGGCTAGTCCGTACTCCCCCTCACGCCCAAGAATGAATGCCCAGGTCTCGTTTCTTGCAAGTCATCTCTCATTTCAACTATCCAACTTATCCAACCATCCAGCAGTTCAAGCTCGCTTCGCAGCCCGTCATGACTCACGTTCAAGACCACACTCACCAGCGCAGCACGGCTAACAAGTGCTCAACCAGGATGGAACCTACAGTCTGATACACATCCCTCTCAATCTCTACTCCAGCCTCCTTCAGCCCATTCTACGAGTCTTGCTCCCCCAGTCGCAAGCCTTCAGCACATCGCGCGCCTCATCCCCCGAGTATGAGATCCAGGGATTGACTTCCGACGGCCAGCATGGGTTCCTCAACATCAGCATCACGCCATTGGAGTGCTCCGTCGTCTGCCATAGCTCATGGGCCACAAACGTGTTTGGGCCCGCCCTCAAAACCTTGCCCCGTGATGCCGCCGATTCCATCTCCATCTCCACCGACACTTACATGATCCTCTCCGTCATCAGTGCTGGCCTCGACGCCGCAGGCCGTGTCATGGAGTTGACGTCGCCTCTGGCTTTGGCCGGCATTCCCATCTTCTTCATCACAACCTACTACTCCGACTTCATTCTCGTCCCCACCAAGGAGCGCCAGCACGTGGTCCAAACCCTGCTCGCAAAGGGCTTCGAGCTGGCCGAGAACGAGTCCAACTTTGTGAGCCCTGGAGCCCTGGGGCACAAGCGAGGAGCCAGCGGCGGCCGCTCCGCCATGTTGGCTCCCAACTCTCCGCCTCCATCCAACGTGGCTGAGCTCGAGACGCGCACTTTTACTCTGCTCAAGAAGCGACAGGTGGCCCCGTATATCCAGGATGATCTCGAGCTCGTCCAGTGCTCCGGCAGAGAGCCGTCGCAGATTGTCGCCTTTAACCAGCGGCCGTCCATGAGCCGCCTCCCCACCGGCAACGGCCGTCGACCCAGCTGGGCCGACAACGTCGACACCAAGCTCTACACCTGCATCATCTCGGCTCTTGTGTCGCAGCCCCGGTTCATGTCCATCACGCTGGCCCAGGACGATCCACCCTCATTACTGCTGGACAAGAAGCTTCTCCACATTTTTGGCGACGCTCTCGTGGGCGACACAGAAGGCCGGTTGATTCCCATCTTCCTCGACCTTGCCAGCCTGCCATTCGAGTCGACTGGCATTGTCTGCGGTGTTGCCGGCCGTCTGATGCAGGACATGCAAATGGCCGAGAGCTCGGAGCTGTCATACCTATCGACTGCTCGCGCCGGCGCCGTCATACTCTCCGAAGAGCAGGCTCTGCGGGCTCTGAGTATCTTGACGCCTCTTCTCAGCCAAGAGTCCTGACAAGAAAAGAAAAAAAAACTCGCCAATGGCGCCATCATGTGCTATGAAAGCCCTTAGGCTATCTTTGATTATCTGATAGGTTCCCAGGAGGTCAAATGCTGGCCAAACGAAGGGAGTTTCTGGGTATAGGTTGCAGCAACTGGGTGAAATGGGCTTCTTATGCCAACTGTGGAGGATTTGGGTCTGGGATCCAGGCATCTGGGATGGAAACTATCGTTGCGGTGGGGCGACATATGGTATCTTGTATATTTGTGTAGCTGGCGGCGTTTATCTGGGTTGCTGAGATTTGTTGCGGAATACCAATCGTCTTTATGTAGTAAAGCTGGCATTGTTGAGCTTTCCCTCATGCGTGCGTTCCCTTTCTTGGCTTGCGGTCTGTTGTAATCATCCTCTTCGTCGTCGTCGTCGTCGTCACCGCTGCCGTCGCCGTTCTCGCTAGCCGCCCGTCGTCGCCATCGTTAATCGCCCGTCCGGCACTCTACTTGCCCTTCTTCTTCTCCTTGTCCTTGCCGCCGTCGTCCTCCACCAACCCAGCCCGCACGAACCCATCCCTCGCCGTGGCGTTGATGACGGCGAACCGGCGCGGGCCCAGCTTGACGCCGCCGTACCACCGCGTCACGACCACCATGGCGTCCCACAGGTCCATGAGCTGCATCAGGTGCAGCAGCCGCCCGCCCGCCGCCGCCTCCCCGTCGTCGTCACAGTCCTGGAAGCTCGCGCCCCCGGGGCCCCGGATCCGCCACGCCGTCATGTTATGCGTCGCGCTGCGGATGCGCCGCGACGACGCCAGCAGGTGGTGCACGTAGTGCCGCGCCAGCGACGGCGACGTTACCCGGGCGACGTGGGCGATGAATGTCGACTTGTTCTCCACAAAGACGTCGGACAGCGTCCACTCCGGCTCCGGGAGGTCCGGCTCCAGGGTCGGGGCAGGCGCCGTGCGGGTGCCGTAGTCGCCGTCGTCCTCGAATGCCCCTGCATCATCAGCGGCAGCGGCGGCGGCAGCAGCAGCGACCTCCTCGGCCTCTGCAGTCGCCTCGTCCTCGCACCGTCGGGTGAACTCCTCGACGGCATCAAACAGACAGACGACGCCGTCCTGGAACACTTGCCCAATGACGTCCCGGAAGAGAGCAAGGTCCGCAGCCCCTGCACCGCGACGGCCGCCGGAGCTGTGGTGCGTGCCTAGGACTTCCGGCGGAGCAGAGGCTGGGTAGGTGGATGGAAACCGCAGACGGAGCGAGGAGGCTCCGCCGGGGAGGTTAAGGATAAACGCAGCCGGCTCGTCGGCGGCGACCAGAGTGCCGTCGCCGTATATCGAGTTGATGGCCTCGACTTCGTCAGCGAGCTCGTCAGACATTTTGAATAGTGGTGGCGGAGGCGGAGAGGCGGGGGAGGCCTCTAATGTGTAAAGCTAGTGCTGAGAGAATAGATTCATACGATTAAAGGGTGGCAAGAAGCAGCAACTATACGCTTTTGGAAGAGTCCTTTTGAGATACCTGGAGATTGCCGTACCATGAGCAGATAGATAGATGAGTGATGATGTTGAATGAATGTGGGAGCGCGCTCGCTGTGCCCCACCTCAAGCTTCGGAGACAGCTCCCGACCCCACCAAGGAACGATGGAAGACTGGAGGACTCGACATTGATGGAAAGCAGTTGAAGCATAGAGCCATTCAAGGTGGAAATCACGATGCACATGCCTGCAGGCGGATGCACTCATTCCATATAAGTTGTCAAATCAATTTCGCGTTTCAATACACTACGAGGTGGCACCGACCCATCTTGCTACCAAACAAGAAAAGGAGCCGTCTTCTATCGCCCCAAACCAACCAGTCTTTCAGAGTCGATTGACTATTACCACGGGCTGACCTTACTCGTCCATGACAGCCGCAAACTTGTCCGTCATTGCCTGGTGAATGGCCTCGTACTAGATAGAATTGTCAGTGGCTGTGCCATGTCACACGCAGCAGAATATGGGCAG
Organism: Pseudonectria foliicola; assembly: GCA_003693505.1. Lineage (NCBI taxonomy): Eukaryota > Fungi > Ascomycota > Sordariomycetes > Hypocreales > Nectriaceae > Pseudonectria > Pseudonectria foliicola. The sequence continues at coordinate 504,396 of QUZD01000003.1, read as the reverse complement.
ACGTACCTTCTTGCTAATGGCCTCTTCGCCCTCCGTGGGAACTTCAAACTTGAGTTGACGCAGCTTGGCCTGCAGGTCTGACGTAGCCTCTCGGACCTTGGCCCAGCTCTGGCCCTGCGAGATGACCTTCTGGGCCTCGTCGTGGAATCCAACCATGAGCTTCATCATCCACTCCGTCTTCCAGATGGGGCAGAACTGGTCGTAGTCGGAGTAACCGTTCTGTTGCAAAAAGTCCTCCTTGATCAGACCGGCGATATCCAGGGTAATCTTGTCGGGGTCAGACAGAGCACTCTTTCCGACCAGCTGCACAACCTGGTCCAGCTCCTCCGAGTCAGACAGGAGCTGCTTGATGCGGTCTCGGAGTCGCGGGAACTCAGGGTAGTCCTTTTCGTAATACTTGTCGAGGACCGTCGTGTACTTGCTGTAGGAGGCCGACGTGTTGATGGACGGGAAGTGCTTTCGCTGCGCAAGCTTCTTGTCGAGACCCCAGAAGACCTGCACAATACCCAGGGTGGAGGTGGTGACAGGATCGGAGAAATCACCACCAGGGGGACTGACGGCACCGACGATGCTGACACTGCCCTCGCGCTCGGGAGAACCCAGCGTCTTGATCTTACCGGCTCGCTCGTAGAACGAGGCGAGCTTGGCACCCAGGTACGCGGGGAAACCCTGATCAGCAGGCATCTCTCCCAGACGACCGGAAATCTCACGAAGAGCCTCGGCCCATCGCGAAGACGAATCGGCCATCATGGCAACATTGAGACCCTGGTCACGGAAGTATTCAGCCACGGTGATTCCAGTGTAGATGGAAGCCTCTCGGGCAGCGACGGGCATGTTGGAGGTGTTGGCAATGAGGGTGGTTCGCTTCATGATGGGCTCCTTGCGGCCGTCAACGTCAATGGTGAGCTCGGGGAAATCCTTCAAGACTTCGGCCATCTCGTTTCCTCGCTCGCCGCAGCCAACATAGACAATGATGTCACTGTTGGAGAACTTGGAGACGGACTGACTGATGACAGTCTTTCCGCAGCCGAAGGCGCCAGGAATGGCAACGGTACCACCCTGAACACTGGGGAAGAGCGCATCCAGCACTCGCTGACCGACGATGAAGGGCTGGTTGGCAGCCAGTCTCTCGTTAGAAGGACGGGGCACTCGCACGGGCCAGCTCTGCATCATCGGGAACTCGGTCTTCTTGCCGTCGAACTCGACCTCGAGGATGTTTTCGGCAACAGTGTACTCGCCCTTGGAGGCGATCTTGGTAATGGTTCCGCGGGCGCGAGGAGGGAGGAGGATCTTATGGACCGAGAGGAACGAGTTCTCAAAGACGGTACCCCAGACGTCACCACCTGAGATGTGGTCGCCAACCTTCATGGTCGGCGTGAACTCCCACTTCTTGGTTCGGTCGAGGGCGGGAACGGCGATGCCGCGAGGGATGTAGATCGACTTGGCTGCCTCGGCAATAGCCGCGAGAGGCCGCTGGATACCATCGTAAATGCCGTTGAGCAGGCCAGGGCCGAGTTCGACGGACAAGGGCTTTCCGGTTCGGGTAACGGGGTCGCCGACCATGACACCGGCTGTAGCAAGGTTATATCAGCAACTCGATTGTAGCGTCGGAGAGGCGGGGTCCGTCATACCAGTTTCCTCGTAGACCTGAATAGTTGCTTGGTCGCCATTGATTCGAATGACCTCGCCGACAAGCTTATCGTGGCCTACGTTGACCTTGAGTGAACAGTTAGCCTGGCAGCTGAATGGCGGCAACAACGGGCCAGCAACTCACCAGCTCGTACATGGCAACACCGATCATGTCCTCGGCCACGACGACGGGACTGAAAAACGAGATTAGCCAGAGGATACATGAAATCGAGGCACCAGCGTTGGCAGAAACAGGGCGTCATCGAAATGAGAGATCGAGAAGGGAACTTACCCAGACACGGAGTAGATTTTGCCTGAAAGAGACCAATCAGCCTGGGACCACTTGAAAACAAACCATCTGGACATATTGCTCACCCTGCTCGTTGGAGCCGTCATCTTTGTTGTTGGCAGCGCCGTTGCTGGCGGCGCCACTGTTGGTAGCTTTGGCCTTCTATAAGCACCAAAGCTATTAGCACAGGTCCATAATGGCGATGCGATGGGATATTCAGGTCGCGATAGGTGCTCGATCGAGGGCGGGAGGTGGTGAGAGGGAGGGCAAATCGTACAGGAGCCATCTTGGGTGGAGCAGCGACAGGCGCTGGATGAAGCTCGGTAGGCGGCGAAGGTGAAGAGCGATCGGAAACTGGGGAGGACGGCGATGCAGGCCGATGAAGCGACGGCGTGGGGGCGGGGGAAAGAGTAGAGGAGGCGGGCGGTGATGGTGACGATGGCGATGGGGATGGAGATGGAGGTGGTGGTGGAGAGTTTGGCAGAGGCACTTGGCAAGCTATGTCAGCAAGGAGAGCTGCTGCGAGATCCCCGGCGTTAGTGGTTATAGTGGGCACAGTGAGCTGGAGCTGGAGGGCTGGTGGAGGTGGAGCCTGCGGCGATGACGATGCAGCCTGGGCTGCTACAGGGCCTGTAGCAGTAGAGGCCACAGTGAGAAGGGCGCCGGAGGACTGCCTGGAATGGGGGTTGTGTCCACTGTGGCCAGCAGCAGCCTCGCCATCTCTATCGCTCTCGTCGGTGTCGTCGCCGTCGCCGTTGCGGGCCCGAACGAGATCCAGTAGCGACGGACGCGCCTTGAGCCTGGGGCGGATTCCGAGCTGCATGCACTCGGCGGCTAGCGGGTTTGATTCGATGAAGGGGAGAGGATGCAATGTGACGTGGGATGGGGATGGTTGGAGTTGGATGTGGGTAACCAAGTTTGTACAGTAACAAATGGTTACGGCTGCGACTCCAAGGGCTTGAGGAAAGCGTTGGTCACCAAGATCAGGTGCGATGAAACGCGCATCTGGACCATTTACCAGTAGCCAACCACTAATTGTATCCGCCCTCACAGGAGTCAGCCCGGAATTGTTTAGATACACAGTAGGCTGTGTCTCGTAGTCTAAATAGCGCCTTGGTTGAAACGCGAGACCCTCACAAAGTGGTTGTAGCAGCACTAATCTGTACTGCAAATGAGAGGCGGCTGGGGCCAAGCCAACTGCTAGCCAGCCAGGTGATTCGTAGCACTCGACTTATTAAAGCCAAGCCACAGAGACGTATGTGATGTCACCCCAAGCCCACGTGTGGCACGTAAGGTAGCTACAGTGTGTATGGCAGAGTAGGGTACGTACCTATTTAATCCATCCCTGTTGGGCTGGGTGCCTGCCTTCTTCTACCTGACCTCACATTGCCTCTCGACATATTCACCTCCTCAGTCTTTACTTGCACTTCTTGTTCTCTCTCTTCCAAGCTTTTCCTCCCGCTTCCGCCTCTGCGTTGAGTGCTTCGATGCTCTCACGTGCACCAGCCCATGGTTTACGACCTCGGCCCGTGTCAAAAAGTCGGTACACTGCCGGCACGTCGATGCCATCCATCAACAAGTGATAGAACTCGGGGTCATTCCACCACATCTTCCACGATTCCCAGCAGAAAAAGCCCAGTCGCTCTGTTACCCCGGTGCCTGCGACCTTGTTCAGCCATTCATACGTCTCCTTTGGAAACCATCTAAACCCAAGATATGGCACTGGCCCATCCTTGAGTCTTTGCACCACCAACTTGTAGTCTTTGTCGATGGCCTTGCGCATTACCCTGGCCGACTCGATGGGATAGCTGCCAGACCACAACGAACCGATTGCCATGGTGATGAGATCGTACGTCACAAAGTGTGCCTTGATAAAGCCTGTGAAGCCTAGAAACGCCAGTGATTCGGGGTACTGCTCGGACAAGAATCCTCGATACAGTCTTGGGAACTTGTGACTCGGGTCATAAAATGGAGCTGCTTGTATCACCTTGAACTGATCCGGTGCTTTGCCAGGATCTGTTGGGTCACCGGCACCTTTGACCAGAGAAAAGTCGATATGGTAGCTGGTACAGAGAATAATGGCGTCAATATCCTGCAGCACAGTTCCGTCTGATAGTTCGACAGATCGCGGCCCGACGATCTCGCTGACTCCTAACATGGTCTGGACCCGGCCGCTTCGAAGATTCTCAGGCAAGACGTTTGAGAAGACGAGAGCTCGGTGGGGCGCACGATCTCTCCTGCGAGGAGCATTGAACGATGGGTGCTTATCCAACCACGGAAATGCCGCGGAGCGTACCTTCGCAAAGACTTTACACGCCAGAATGGAGCAGAGGCGTGGGGACCAGCTGTTAATGACTTGCCAAATGTTGTCGTATCGCCTGCTAAGGAAGTGGTCGAAAGCCTTGCCTTCGAAAACACGGGGAACCTTGTCTTCACGTCAATCCCAAGTTGAAGTTCTGCTCATCTTTTCCACACTCACAAGGAAGATCTGGGCTCGATGACTGAGATATATCTTCCCAGCCCCGGATCTGTCCAAAAAAGATGATATGTCACTGGCTGTCGAGCCAGCCCCAACAATCAGCACGTTCTTCCCTTTGTAAATCTCCGGATCCTTGAACTGTTGCGAGTGGATGATATCCCCAGCAAACCTTTCGTCTCCCTGCAGCTTGATGTCGTTTTTGGTACTCAGTTGACCGATGGCGACTACAACTCGACTGAAGATTCTCTGTTGTGGTGTGCCGGTTTTCACGCTACGCGTGTGGACGATCCATTTCCCCATCGCCTCGTCACGCTCGATACGGTCGACGGCCGTCGAGAGCTCGATGGAGGGCCACAAGGCAAAGTGCTTGGCGTATGACTCTATATACTCCTCGACTTGCTTTGCCACAGGATGCATTGGATAACCTGCACGCTAATCAGTATCAACATCGAGGTAGACTCGCCCTGTTACTTACTTTGAGGCATGGGAAAGTCGGTGTATGCTGACTTTGATACTGTCAGATCTCACAACGTTAATTCACCGTCAGCGTGCCTACCTTGTGTCTGGAAGAGTTCAACATTGTCATCTCCATCACTGTTGTCTGTTCCATCTTGTGCGAAAAATGCCAGGTCCCGCCAATGTGGTCGTTGCGCTCAAAGGCAGTCACCCTAAGACCCTGTTCGATAAGGTTCTTGACAGCAACAAGGCCCATTAGACCGGTTCCCACCACGGCTACATCGTTTCCGATGTGATGGTACTTGTCGGATTCCATTGTGTCGACTCGTCCAATGACTTGAACAAGGAAGAGAACAAGTGCTCCTTTTTGATAAGAGTCTACCTACCTAGGTAGTTGACTTATTTATGTCGTTGCACCATCTCGTCTCGGCTATGTGCCCCGCGAGATAGGTGGCTACCGTTGTAACACTCGCACACTTGTGTAAGTCGGAGACGTCTCAGCCCATGCATGGTCTTTGGGGAGGACTGATGATTAGAGCCCCATAACTCGACATCCGGATTGATGTCGTAGACTCCCGGCCTTTTTGCCCCGGCAAGCAAGACAGCAGCTATGGTAAGTATCTTGTACTGGTCATGTTTAGTACTGCGAATTCCGAGTGGCCGATGAGCAATGAGATTGTGACAAGCAGATGATATGGCAGGGTGTACGACCGGAGGAGTACAATGTACAATGCATCATGATTGTTTCCTTGAAAATTCAAAGCTAGACATGGTTTCATTCGTGTCACTGCTTTTATGTCTCGGAACTTGTAACCATCCATATATAATCGAATGGCCTCGTCAACAATAGTGGTCGAGGCCTCTACAGAAATGCGCTGCCGGCTTTTCATTTCTTGGCAGCCACGTTTTGGCCATGCTGTGTCAATATGCTGAGATTGGTTGAAAGGAACATCGAGATATTACTGAAGATAATCAGTTGATTATGGCGGTAAAGCAGCAAGATCCGAAACCTCTCTGTTTAGCCCTGCCGTCTCAGCGTACCGCCATTCTTTACAATGACCTGCTGGAGTACGTCTAGTGTCTTTGGTTTGCGTACCAGAGCCCCCAGTGCCGCTCTCCCTACCGAGATACCGCATTCGTCCCTCTCTTTTGCCGGGTTCTCTGTGCGCTGTTGAAAGTTGGCCCCTGGAGAGGGCTTGTGGCAGTTGTCCTGACTGCGTGCTGACCGCAGCTGACAGATCTCACTCGCCTTACACTCGCCCATGCAGCTATCGTCTTTCCACCCACGGCTCTTGCGGTCGAGATACGCCGAGAAGACGGAGGAATCCAACTCCATGGCTTCTGTGACGTTGTGCCAGAATGCGGCTGTGAGCTCGGCGCCGGGGTCCGTCAGCGAGGGTGTGAGGGCCGAGCCATACGCCTCCTTGGCCGAGTAGTACTTGTTCCACTCGGGTCCCGTACTTTGAAATGATGAGGCCTCCATGTCGGCCGTGTATGTTGTGACATCGATCACGGCGAATGTCTCTGGGTCCACATCGTAGACTCGGAACGGGGGCATCCCAGAGGTGGGTGTGAGGGACGGCCCGATGTAAGACGTGACGAGAGCATTGGAGAAGTTGCGCCTTGCGTAGTCCGCGTAGGAGATCTGAAACTGATCGAGGTGAGTGTGACCAAAGAACATGGCCGCTATGGAAGCCGAGTACCGGTTGATGATTTGATCGAGGTAGTTGGAGTAGTCGTGGAAGACGTTCTTATCTCCCAGTGGCAAGTGGCCGATGATGTACACGTTTTCACCGGCCCTTTCGGCAGCCTCGAGCTCCTTGACGAGCCAGACTAGCTGGTCACTAGGATCACGCAGGAGTGTCTTCTGGTAGAGCCAGTAGTTCTGCCGGTAGTACATGTTAGTGTTGAGTGAGATGACGCGCAGATTGCCACCGGGATACTTCGTCGAGTAGGCTCCAAGCCGTCGAGCATCAGCAGTGGCATCGTCATCCACCCACTGAGACCAGATGCCGGAGAGCAGGTTGTAGATCCATTGCGACTTGCTGCCTACCGAGATGGGCTGGAAGGCGTCGGGTGGATGGGCCTCGTGATTGCCGGCGGTGCCGTACACGAGGTTGGATCCACGGTCATTCATCATGGAGTATACATGCTTGACTGTGACCCAGCCGGTAAGTTAGGGCTTACAATAGCAACGATAAGAGCTCAAACGTACTCTGCTCCTCGTTATATGACTGAGATGTCGTCCAGATCGCATGATCGACAACGTCCCCGGTGAAGATTGTAAAGGCAGCATCAGGAACAATCCTGTTAATGGCCTCGTGCATGCTCTTCTCCAAGCTCACAGGCACATCGCAGTTGTGATCACCGTTGGCTCCAGCGGGAGAGCTGCTGTGACCTGGTTTATCCTTGTCTGTGTATGGTCTTTTGGGACAACGTTAATGAGGCCTCGATTGCATTCACTACGCCCGCCCTAAAATGGGAATCTCGTGATGATGACATACCTGCAACAGATAGGTTTGCTGCAGTTAGCAGTCGAGCCCTCGACATACAGGGGGTCGATATGGATGTCGGAATAGTGCACCACCTTGATCGGATATCTGCCACTAGGTGTGGGACGGCGAGCGTCCGGCTTGGGAGAGGGAAATGGAATCGACCACTTCTCAATCTCGGGATATGGACATAAGCCTAGGAAGGTGACGCAGAACTCCTTGGAGATACGGGACCCCACGGTCATGGCCCTGAGGCTGCTGGCGATGATGGGACCTTCAAGGGCTATGGCACCATCGCAGACATCGTCGTCTTCGGCCTAGACAGCTTTAACGATCAGTATCTATATTTGGAGGCGGAAACTTTGGATAGTAGACGCACTCCTGAAGTCCTGCATATTTGCTGCAGCGTGGAGATAAAGATGCGATCGCCTAGGACAGCCAGGTCCTTGAGTATGAGCACCACAGTCTTGATTGACCATTAGCGTCAGCTCTGAACGGAAAGGATACAGAGAACATATAGAACGAACCAAGCAAGCTGCACAGGATTCTTCGCCTTTCAGCTGGCCCCAGATCTCCGAAGCCCATGGCTTGGTGATGATGGGTTGCTGCAGGTGGTTATCACTTGCAGCAAGGATGTCGGCATCTAATGAACCCACAGCACCCTGGATGAGTCCCAGGAGCGAGAGCAGTAGATCGGAGACGTGCATATTGATAACAGCACTTTGGTATTCATCGACATCAACGACTGCTTGTTGTGGCGTGTTTACATGATGTCCAGCCTTCATCGTCACCACTCAACTCGGCAATGACTGTTGCGGTTAGACTCGACCTGAGAAACGCGGAGAAACAGCGTCCAATCGGAGGATACAACGACGGCATGCGCTCGATTGTAGCAGCTATATAACTGTGACTTTGCGACACGGCCTGACCACTTCGCAACATTTCCTCCGTACAGTAATGTAGGTAGCATCTGTGATGGTGGGTAGCACTACCGTAGCATATCATGGACAGCCTCACGGGGCATTTACCGAGAGATCTGCCAGCTTGGAAAAGAGTATGGCATCATGTGCCCAGTTGACGACGCGCCTTCTCCTCATGCTACTCTACACATTGACTACTATACATGGTTCCGATCCAACGCCTTCAATGTCTGATCAAAATGGCCGACGATGCATAGCCGAGGCCTATCGAACAACACCCCAACTACTTCTAATATACAGACAATGGTTTCCTACTTGAACATGGTAGGCTCCTCCACATCGAACCGTTAAAGCTTCTTTCCATTACTGGCTGTCCGAAGGAGCCTTCTCCTGCTCGGCTGGCTTTTCCTCCTCGGCCGACTCGTCTTTCTTGACAGACTTGTGTTTCTTGGCCGACTTGTGTTTCTTAGCCGACTTGTCTCTCTTGGTGGCCGCCTCGTCTTGCGCCGTCGCCTCCACAAAGTCAATTGGCGCAGTATCCCACGCTCCGTAAACCGACTTGCCCTCAGCCGCCTTGTTCATTTTGCGTCTGAATAGTCGGCCCCGTTTGGTACTCTTCACAAGCCCGCCGCGCCAAAGCTCGTGCCATATCTTGTTTCTCTCCCCCGGCTCCCCCTCTACGAAGATCTTCCTGCGGCGTTCCTTGAGTTGCTTGTAGATCTTCTGCGCCTTTTCGTCGTCCAGTTCAGAGATGGCGTATTCAACAAACCACGAGTGGAAAGGCTTGCTAAACTCGGGTCGCTCCACAATCTCGCCGTCGAACTTGTTCCGGACAGTGACGTACATGCCGAGCAAACCGGTCCCCTTCTTGGGCCCCTTCTTTTTGTCCTCTTTGGGGGCAGATGACTCCAAAAAGGCCACTTCAGCTTCTCCATCCAGGAGAGTTCCTTCTTCGACTGTTGTACCTTTCAACTCTGCCTCGGCCTCTCCAAGTTCTCCCTCATCTGCCTTATCAGTCTTTTCGCCTCCCGCGGCCGAAGCCTTGGACTGCGCAACCAACTCTGAGAGGACGTAATGGAATGCTCCAAGGCCAGGTTTGTTGTGATGCACGGTTTCAGTAACCTTCAGAATGAGATCCTTGAGTGAGGCGTCTCTGAATGAGCTGCTATCAGGCACTTCAGACTCTTGGGCAACTTCTGGAGTGTTTGCCTCTTCTCCATTTGCCTCTTCTTCGTTTGCCTCTTCTCCGTTTTCCACCTGCTCGGTTTCGGGCTCGGTGGGTTCAGGCTCTGAGCTGTTTTCGAGTTCTGAGCCGTTATCCTGCAAAATCGCGCTCTTCGTCTCACCCTGCTCCTCAACAGCCACGTCGCTGGTGTTGGGCGTCTCGGTACTTATCTGCGACTCTTCGCCAGAAGTCTCAAAGGATGATACTTCGACATCCTCCGAATCTTCCACACCCTCCTCAGCCTCCTTGTTTTCGGCCAGTTCTTCTGTCAAGGCTTCCGCCAGACTGTCGACGTAGGCCTCTTGCTCCACCTTGGGCATGCCTTCCCAGAGCCCACTCTGCTCAAGAGCCTGCTCAATTGACTCTCTAACGTATTGAAGCCCCATGGAATCGTTTTCCACAGTCTCATCCACCTTGGCCATCATATCATCCCAAGCTTTTCGCTCAAGAATACTGGGTGTAGCAGTCTTCTCCTGAATACCCGTGTCGTCCCATTGCTCCTGCTCGGTTTCCTCGAAATCCTGATCAGACATGGCTGATTCATCCTCCATTTGTTTTCGCTTTAGACCCAAAACATCACTCTCGAACTTGTCTACCGATGCCTTTCCAGTTGCTTGTACGCGGTGAATGTCCTCATCTTCCACCGGCTCGGCAAAAAAGTACGTCAAAGGAGGCTTCGTGTCTCGAGTCTCGACGTGTAACCGCAGTGACTTCCCTGGGAACTTTTTGGTTGCCTTGTTCAGCAATTGGTTAAAGAGATGCAGACTAGCCTTGAACTCCTGGTCTCCGAGTGATCGGTTGTCGGTGCCGTGCAAGGCGCGATCCATTTCCTCGAGACTGATGTATTGGAAGCCAAATATCCGCTCGGTATTGTGGAAGGCGACGAATATACCATCCATACGACCCATGCGTACTTGCAACGAGTACTTCAAAAATGCAGATCGGATCATGTCGTAGTACTCGCGTTCAAACGAGTCCCAGGTTCCGGAACGCTTACTGATTTCGTAGCTAGTTCCTTTCTTCCATGCTTTGACATCCATTCGAATACTCAGACATGCTCTTGTCTTGAGATCGAACATTCCGGTGCCTGGAAGCCGAGGATCATAAGCATCGAGCTGAGACCGTAGCATAAAATCACCAAAAGTGGTGTAGTGGAATGCCTCATCAGCATTCTTTTCCTCCTCGGATAACTCATGAGACTTGCTGCGCCGATATTTCTCAAACTCGTCCTTGGGAAGGGTAAGCAACTTCTCCATCGACTTGCCCAGCATACTGAGGATGTTCGCCGAATCAAATTGTTTGTCGGCATCAATGGCATAGACCCCGTCCTTCAAAGAAGCAAAGGCCGCAGCCGGTGCGCGGGTAATGACGGTAAATTTCTCAGAGTCGATATTGAATGACCGTGAGAGGTGGTCAAAATTCGGCTTACGCCAGGCCGAGAGGAGAAAGTGAAAATGTGACAGCATGGCTGTTGTACTGGATGTCGAGCCACAGTATTTCATGCCATACTTTGAGCTAAGCTCTCTAAGCTTGTTGTCTTTGGAAGAGGTTACGTACTCCTTCAGGGCGTTGAAATCAAACTCTTCAACGGGCATGATGGATGCGAGGTACGGATCAAAGTTGTACACCCGAGATCTGCTATCTTGCATCTCATAGACCCCAGGGTTAAACAGCACCCGGTTGAGTCCGTAGGAAAGCTGCGGAACCTCCAAATCATCCACTTCGACAGGAGTTAATGACAAAGCTCGGGGGTTTATTGAGCGGACTGTTAGGTTGGCGACATTCTTCTTTAGTTTTGACGTTGCTTTTTTAGCCTCAATTTCTTGTTTGACCGTTGTTCCCTTCTTGGCTTTCCTCGGCTTGGCCGGAGATGATGATTGATCAGGCTCCAGCTGAGGTGGCTGTGTGAGATCCAACTCGGAAATGGCTGTGGGATCGAAGATGTGCGTTTCGTTCGGAGAGCCTAGATGCGCTTCCTCAATGTCGCGAGCGTCCTCTGACGGGTTGGCGCTGTGATCGGAACGTTGGAGTCTTTGCTGTAAAGACGTCCAATTCCCTAAGTTTTGAAACATATTCGACTTGAGGCCTGTTTGGGCTCCGGCTTGCGGTGTGGTATGGGATGTAGTCCGCGGCTCGCCTTGGGTTTCGGCTTGTGATATCTCGTGGGATTCCGGTTCCTCGGCTGGCGACTTGTTTGCTTTCTTCTTCTTTGCTTTCTTGTTTTTCTTGCCATTTGAGGTGGACTTGACTCCGTAAACGTCACGAACAACATCAAGTACTTCGTCGAAACCCTCCTTGGTATTGCCGGCCTTGGATTTCGTTGAAGCTTGCGAATCGCCCTTCTTTGTTTGATTCGGCTGTTTTGGGGTCTTTTGGTTTTGAGAGCGCTTCGCAATCTTCGCAATCCGCTGGTTCAACATATCATTCAAGCGTTTCTCTACATCTCTCGAAGTGTCGTTCGATGCAGCCGCAGCTCGCATCGCCCGGCATGTTGCGAACGATCGGCCCCGAGGCAAGGAAGGTCGCAGCGTGGAAGACAGCCAGCAGCCCAAAGGCGTGGGCCTTGCTGCCGACCTCTCGACGCTACGCCTTACGCGAAGCATTGAGACGTGTAGCCAAATGGGTTTTGGCGTGTCCAGGCGAGGTTGTTGTGTAAGAGTAGTCCTGGAAGAAGTTTCGCGATAAGAAATTTGACCCGCCCTGGTGACAACTCCATGTTGCTGGTTATCGATAAGGCAGAACACTTTGTTATCGGATATGTATGTAAGTTAACATACTTAGCCCAAATGGCACGTGGTCAGCTGGGGGAGCGACCCGTCTTAATTACGTAGCACCCTCCACCAGCTCTCAGCTCCAAGAGCATCGATCGCAAGCACCATCCAACTACCCACGAGGCAGCTTGATGCTGTGAACAAGGACCATGGGCGCGAGCGACTCTAAGCTTGTCTTCAAGCGTGGCATCTTCCGCTTGTCGGAAGAACGCCATATCCCTGCCGACGACCCCTACTGGACTTCAGTACGTGCCCTTGTTTTACGAGCGCGTTGTTCGTTGTTCGTCGGCACTGACAACCAGCTAGTTCTGGGAGCTGCCAGAGTCTCCGGAGGACATCTTCAGCCTCTTTACACCAGCAGACATTCGCCGCACCCGAGATTGTGCGTTGGAGAACCTAGAAACTCTGATTCTTGCAGTCACCTCGCGCCTATTTATCCTGCGACACCACCCTTCTTTCCCCGATCCCGACTATGCGCCTGAACGCGATGCATTGAATTGCATCAGAGTGCTCACCAGAGTCCTTCCCTATCTCTACGAGAAGGAGACTCTGAGTACTTGGGAAGAACAGTTCTTCTGGGGCAAGAGAAGGAAACGCACTCGCCAATCGGCCATCGCAAATGAGGTTCTCTTCGATGAAGCCCAGGATACAGAGACCAGAACCGAGACGAACGAATTCGAAGATGCCAAACCACTGGCAGAGGAACTTATTGATACACTAGTCGATTTGCTCTTCTTCTCGGATCTGACGCTGCCGCAGCAGCAGGGTGGCCGGGGTAAGGTGACCTATGCCATATGGCAAAGCGGCGTGGGCTGCAACACTTCTGTCGCCACGACAAAGGAATACGAAAGCAATCGTTGTGAGATTCTCCGCCTGCTCCTCACTCTCGTTGGCCAGAGCATGTACATGTCACCAGCTGCGCTCCCTCAAAGAGGTGTACGCGCCCTGACGCATATATGCACCTGCTCCGATAAGCAAATCGTCCTGTCGGTTCTTTGCTCTCTGCTCAATACTGTAAGTCGACAAGATTATACACCCAGTCCATCGTCCCTCACTGACCTTGTTCAGACCCTCAAATACAACCCCGCCACTTGGCGCGTCCCATACAACAACTTGGTATTCCGTGATGGGAAGCAGACCCTGGTGACGTATTCACTGCAATTTCTCTTAGTACTGCTGCTTTATCCGATCCCAGAGGACCCCGATAAGACTCCCCCGAAAAACTTCTATCGCCATTTCCTTGGGCGTCTTCACCGACCGCAGGACTTTCAGTTCATTGTGGATGGAATGACCCGAATCCTCAACCAGCCACTGCAGGAGAAAACATCATACTTGCCCGGATCGCAATCCTCCGGGAATTTCGCGCCGGAAATTCTCATGCTGTTTTGGGAGGTGACCCAATGCAACAAGCGGTTCCGTTCCTTCATTATCGATACAGAAAGGGCACATGATTTCGTCGTTCTGGCCCTGTTCTATGCGCTAGAATACAAGCACGATGCTGCAAAACAGGGCGTCGTCCGTATGTGTGCGTTTCTGTTGCAAACTCTCAGCGTGGAGACCAATTTCGGCGTCAATCTGAACAAGTTCTTTGAGGGCCAAGACAGCCTCCCCATGTCGGTCAAGGTTCCCGGGTTTAGAGGGACCTATGCCGACTTCTTGATTCATTCAATCTATAATCTGATTTCGACAAGCCAGGGGAAACTTACTGCCATATACCCTGCTCTGCTTGCGGTCATCAACAACATCGCGCCGTATCTCGAGGGTCTGAGCGGTTCCAGCAGTTCGAGGCTCATGCAGCTACTTTCGTCCATGTCATCGCCCTCGTTCCTTCTTGCCAACGAAACAAACCACGATTTACTTCACTCTTTATTAGAGTCGATCAGTTCCATCATCGAAAACAATTATGCAAAGAACCCCGAGTTAGTGTTAGCGATTCTAAAGAATAAGAAACGCATTGAGGCATTGCGAAGTTTGACCTTGGAGAGTGGGCAGGAGGAGATGGAAAGAAGAAATCAGAGAAGGAAAGATTCGGGCACGCCTATTGATCCATTTGACGCTGGATCTGTAAGAAGCTCGATCGATAGCACAAGAAGTCCCGCCAGTGCCCATCCTAGGCATGCGTCACTCGAAGAAGTTCCAGAAGACGGAGCTTTTGCCATTGGCGACGACGAGGATGACAGCGATGACGATGAGGATCCACAGCCTACTCCTGCACGGTCAACTTCAAGCGAGGCACAATCCCAGACATCCTCAGCGGCCCATACCGAGGATGCCGTTCCCACACAGCTGCGTGGAATGTCAGAAAAGGCCAGAGGCAAAATGCCGGCTGGCGTCCAAACCTTTTCCCGGCAAAACAGCACCACGAGTTTGGGCTCACATTCAATAACGGCGCCCTCGCAAAGCGGTGCCTTTGAGCCGACGGCGCAATGGATTGACAGCTGGCTCCCGGAACTGCCATTACATACCGTCTTGGCTGTTATCCAACAAGTGTCTGCTGTGCTGCCCCGCCAGGAATTGGCAAGCGAGCCCCCGTCAACAGATGCGCTTCGCCGTCTGAGAGACTTGAAATTGGTTGGAATCGATGCCTCGCCCCCTCGGGTTCATTCCTTTGAGTGGTCGCCCTTGGCGCTGGGCTGGTACGAGTCGCTGCTTTGGGGCGTGGTGTTTACGGGTGAGATGCAAGTCGCAAAGGGGGCCATGGGGATATGGAACGGCACAGCAATCAAGCTCTTCAGGGTCCAGGAGACTGCGCCGGCGGGGCCAACTCTCACGTCTCCTCGCGGGGCTGTGGATGCAGTAGGAAGTAACCTCGTATCGCGAATTGGCCAAATCAACCTTCGTGGGGCACCTCCTGGTGGTAGTGGTTCCTCACAGCAAGGACGAGAATGAGAGATTACTGGTCCGGAACAGGTCAGCAGATATCGGGACCGGTTCAGAATTGAACAGAATAGGGGGATCTTGTTGCAAGCGGGGCCTAATCATGCCTTGAATCGACAGGCATGTTGCTTACATACAACCAGCATTGTTGAGCCTCGAAGGACTGCTTGTCGAGGCTAGATGCTTGGCGTTGGTGGATGAAGACCTGTTGTTAAGAACATATCAAAACAGTTGTTTTCTCGAGACACGAGGGTAACAAGTATTACTTTTCATAGCGATAATCAATGCATGGTGTTGGCACTTGGTATTCTCATTCGAAATAATAACACCGTACCATCGCTAACCTGGCTTCGTCCTTTCTTCGCAGTTCTCATTCTGACCATTGCTCCTCTCGTTTTGGTTGCCATGCTCTTTGATCCTATTATGCCACTACTAGAGGCAACAACCCGGGAAGAAGGCATTTGCATAGTAAAAAAACACGGCATTTTATCGCTGCGCATGTCCAGCATAATACACAGAATGAGCATTCATTTGCCACGTCAGCATTTTGTACAGATTAGCCACGGAGTGACATGCAACGAAAAGAAATTGGACAATATGTCCGTACTGTCGCGGTTGCTACGTGGTCGGTCGGCTGACATAATCGAGGAGGAGCTGGAGCTCCAGCCACGACGCGACATGAAACAGCCATGCGAGCCTGGTGGCAGCTTGAGGTAATTGAGTCAAACCCGATCCTTTTTCGAGTTGCTGTCGCACGAGCTTGATGCTATCGCGTGTGTGACATTCCAAACCAACGTTTCGGTACGTGTTTCTGGGCTTCAGACGAGCCACACCTAGAGACGCTAACTCTCGAGGTACTGTAGAACTCGGCCACACGGACAGCTACCAAGCCACACGCGTCTCGCGACTGCGCCATATCGATCGACTCTCGGTATAATCGAGCTAGAATATCGCCGAGGGTTCGCAACTTGGGACGGAGTGTACGATCAAATACCTAACTGGGCCCTGGTGTGCGTACCAGTCTATTGTGGAAGGGACTATGGCTATACAAGAGGTGTCCCCTGATGCTACCAGCTTGGACCAAAATGTCCAGCCATATCGAATCCATGTAAGTGATCATCACCAGGTCTGACAAAGATAGTCCCGGTAAGACTAGGTTAGGACTAGGCTAAATATGCAAGAATCATAGGTCTCGAGCAAATATCTGAACCTTACCAAGCAGAAACTGGAGCTTACTCGGCTTCCTCATGAGAATTCCAAGCCCCCTTCAAAGGACTGGTGGGAGCCGAAGCCACAGGTCGAGCCGCTAATCGACTTCTGGTCTGTTTCGCAAGTCTCCTCTGTTAATAACAAGTCAACTGACACGAACGCAGGCTGGAGCAGTATTCATGGCCGCAGCTAGAGGACGAGCTCAACTCGACCCTGCCGCAGTACCGCACCGTCCTGAAGGCTTTCGATTTCCCAACACCGGTTCGGATCCATTTCATCCATGCTCAATCTTCTCACGCCAATGCGATCCCGCTACTCTTGATACCCCCTTTTCCTTTGACGAATTTGTCATTGGGTCATCTTATCGAGCCGTTGACAAGTCCGGAAGACGCCGCGGTGACCCAGCCTTTCCATGTTGTCATTCCGTCGCTCCCCGGTATGGGCTTCAGCGATGCTTTTGCAAACAATGTGCCACCAATAACCACGACAGCGGAGATATTGGATGGGCTGATGAAACGATTGAATTATCAGCACTATATCGCATCTCATACAGGAACCGCATCTACGTCCCCTGCAAATATTGACTGGCGTCTCGGTCAACACCTTTCTCGGCATTATACCGAGTCTTGCCTTGGTTTTCACTTCATCTCTCCTCCCCTATTAGCACCCAAGCTCCAAGATTCGGTATCTGAATGGTCCAAGTGGTCAATTGCCAAGCTTTTCAGCGCATCCATGTTTGGGTATTCCCACGATGATCTGGCGGCGGCCAAGAGCCATGGGGGCCAAAATTCTCAACGCAAGACTGCTCTTGTCTCCAGTCCGGCCAGTTTCGGAGAGGACGAACCAAACACACTTGCGTATGCTCTGTGTGACTCTCCAACCGGGCTTCTGCTCTACATCTTGAAGATGCTTCGGACACTCGGGCCCAGGAAAGAGTTGACGCCTGCGGATATCATCACTCTGGCAGAGTTTATGTGGTTGCCGGGACCAGAGGCTGCGCTGCGTTTCTGGGCCCGTTGCGCATCTCACGTCGAGACAGCCGAGAAGAGGAGATCGACTCGCAAACCCAAGGTCTCCATTACCGTTTTCTTGGGGGATAGTTCGGTAAGGGATGGCGAGTTGCAGCAACAGCAGACACTGCCTCGCCCAGTTCGGCAGGCGTATGCCTGTCCCGGCTGGGCGAGATCCGAGTACAATGTGGTCTGCTCAACGCGGATCTCTGGTAAGCCCGGGCTGTTGGTCTGGGACCGGCCTGAAATCATCTTCGATGGTGTTCGGGGGCTGGCGAAAGCAATCCTGGCCGTTGACAAGAGGCTTCAGGCGACTGACCACCCTGGAGCAGTTTTGCGGGAGCAGCTCACTTCGGATGGCGGGGCCATCGATCCAGCCGACTTGTCGGGAAGCACCGTTCATGGTTTAGGATCCCCTTCAAGTCCAGGTCCAGCTTCAGCTTCAGCTACAGCTACAGCTACAGCTTCAACTCCTAATATGGCGCCAGCTGGTAAGAACCTGAAGCCAGAGTCTGCATTGCTGGTGCCGCCTCCGTCTGGAGTCAGCCGTGAGCAAAGAGGTGGTCCGTGAAGTCTCGTGACAAGGCACAAGACTTGTTTTTGAATATCAACTTCTACCGCGAATGGCGGGTAACCTGGGGCTGGGAGTGATCTGCGAACAGGATGTAAAGTGGGTGGAATGTACGTTTCTTGGTTGGGCACGAATGATCTTGAACATGACGGAACCAAACTCTAATGTGTTAAAATTCGATTAAATACGTTCTCTTCTTTGTTGTAACCCAATTGTCATCATGGGCTCGGCACCTGTAGTTGGTGATGGCTGTGGTCTGTGCATCTTGAAATCGGGCAATCGTTGAAGGTGGAAGCTGAGTTGAGTTTGGGTAGAGTTGCTGAGCTCTAAGTTACAGGTTACAGTAAGTAACCCCACGGGCACGGGACGGGGGTACGTACACACAGCCAGCTCTCCCTCCAGCTCACATCTCCATCCGCCATAACCACAACCTTTGCGTACCTACACATCTGTATGCCAACAATAGTCTGTCTCTCCGCTGCCGTCGCACCCTCAATCTCGAACCTCGACGTACTAGACAGCAAAGCACTCGCTCGACTTCCGCCGCCTGCGGCGATGATGCTCTCCGAACTCGCCGCCCTTCCGTAACCGCGCGCCGTATCGCATCGCATCTCACACCTCGCATCTCGCACCTCGCACCTTGCACTCACGGCCTTCACCATGGCCGACCGCTACAACATGCCCGTCCGCGAGGGCAATGGCTATGGCAACTTTGGCAAACCCGAAGACGCTCGCACCAACGGGTACTCGAGCGATCGCTACGGCACGCCGCCTACTGCCCAGCAGCTGCAGCCGCCGCCCCGCGCTGTTCGCAACATGCCTTCTCGGACGCGCGTACAAGAGACCAACGCGGAGAAGCAGATCTCGCAGGTGCTCGAGCACATCAAGTCAGAATGGCCAACCATGTACCAGGACGAGTGTGTGCCGGTGCAGCTGGCCCTCCAGCTGCTCGATACCAGCTCCGTAGGCCGCGCGCACGATTATCGCAAGTTCCAGAAGACCCACGCCTATCTCCAGGACTCCCTCAAGGGCATCGTCCACGAACACCATCAAGGCTTCAACAGTTCAATTGGTACATTCCACAAGATTCAAGGCAGCATTCAGACCTCCCAGAAACGTGTTCGCGCTCTCAAGGAGTCTCTGGCCGGTTCCAAGGCCAGCCTCTGCTCAACCGACCCCGAGCTCAAGAAGCTATCAAGGACCTCACAGGGATATGATGAGCTTCTGCAAATGCTCAACGAGCTTGACGACCTTCGCTCGGTACCGGATCAGCTGGAGGCCCGTATATCTGAGAAGCGGTTCCTGACCGCCGTCGAGGTGCTGCAGAACGCTCTAAGAAAGCTCAGGAAGCCCGAGTTGGACGATATCGGGGCTTTGAGCGACTTGAGAAGTTATTTGGCGAACCAGGAGACTGCACTTATGGACATTCTTGTCGAAGAACTTCACGAGCATCTATACCTCAAGTCGCCCTACTGCCAGGAGAGATGGCAGAACTTGGCCAAGATACAGGGCGCGTTCAATGAAGGCTACGGGGACACAAGCACTCTGACTCCCTTCCACTCTATTCTCGAATCAATTGATGTCGACAAGACGCTGTCCGAAGACCCGACGAAGAACCCCGAGTCCGATACCTTTTACTACGTCGGATTGTTGGTGGAAGCCTTGAACAAACTAGGAAGGCTACAGAATGCCGTTGAGACGTTGAAGCAACGATTACCAGTCGAGCTCTTCGGCATTGTCAATGAGACTATCAACGAGGTAGATCAGCGGCACCCAAGCTCATTACGGGGAGGCACCTCCAAGCAAGAGGGGCTGCATGTATACGGTGCACGAGAGACACAGATGCGGGCAGATGTCATCTTTGACCTGCTCTGGACGCTTTACGGCAAGTTTGAGGCCATTGGGGAAGGGCACCGTATCTTCCACGAGTCCATCAAGGTCCTGATCCGCCGCGAAGGCGCTGGCAACAACAGTGCACTGCTAGGCAGTTTCAGGGAGCTCTGGCACCTTTACCAGAATGAGATACGGTCACTACTGCACAACTACGTGACCACGGATGCCGACGTGTATCAATTTGACACTCCCACGCCTGGCACCGTGGTTAACGGCAGGAAAGATGCCATGCGGGAACATTTATTCAAGTTCGCAGAGGCAGATGCCAAGTCGGCCGACATGACGACAGAATACGATGCGCTTGAAGGGATCATCCAGGCTGCGGTGCCTGGTCTGACGGGCGTCCGCAAGCAGGATAAGAAGAGTCGCCTAGCACTCGACGGCGGCAGCTCAAGAAGTCGCGAAGGCGCAGGGTTTGGCAACAGCTCCCAGACCCCTGGCTCATACAAGTCGCTGGTAGAGCCGAGCGTCTTCAACATGAGCCTGCTGCTACCTCCTACGTTGGTCTTCCTGCAGAGACTCAAGAGCATTGTACCACCTGGGTCGGATCTCGCGGCCAGCACGCTGACCACGTTTCTGGATAACTTCCTTGTCAACGTGTTCCAGCCGCAGCTGGACGAGACGCTTGCCAAGCTGAGCGACACCGTGTTCTGGGAAGTAGACGCCTTCTCCCCAGACCCGGCATGGGGCCAAGTAGCTCGGCGCCCAGTGTTCCGCGGCACGACGGCCTTCTACGAGGTCGTGACTGCCTTTTGCCGCATGCTTGGCACGATCCCGCCGGACCAGGCCCTCAGCTCACTTATTGTGACCCAAATGATGCGATACTATGATCGTTGCTTCAGCTGGTACAAGTCACTCGTGGTGAAGACGCAGGACCAAGGAGCAGATCCAGACAACATCAACCTCAGGGCGTCGGCTCGGTTGTCGTTGGACTCCGGCGAGATCCAGGAGACGATCAAGACATTGTGGACGGCAGAGGAGCGCGATGAGGCGCTTGCGGACAAGGAAATTCATCAGTTGATGGAGATAACAAAAGAGTCACCGCTAGAAGCGGGCGACATCATCCAAGACCGGGAAGTCATCTCATCACTGTGCCTGTTGTATACGAGCATGAAGTGGTTGGCCGCCAAGATTGCGGGCTTGAGACACATTACGATGCATGACACTGACACTTCAAGACAAAATCTGCCGCGGCACTCGGGCCGTCGCTGGACCCTGATGAACGATCCCCACAAGGCCGTGGGCGACGAGGGGCCCGTGACCTTGCCACTGACCCAGGAGACGGTCCAGTAAGTTGCTGGGCTGCATGCACCATGCTGAAGGAAGCGAGCCTGCTAATACGGAGATAGGGCGTTTGACAGCATCGTGTCGTCGTTTGAGGAGCTGGCAGGCACTGCTCTCCTCAATCTGCACATGGAGATCCGGTGTCGAATCGTGCACTCGCTGCGGATTGCCCTCTCGCCGGAGATTGCTCCATACCTGCTTGACCAGGAGGTAAGCGAGCCAGATCCGCAGATCCTGGGCCTCAACGCGGAGCTAGTGTCGTTTGACGAGACGATCGCGCGGTACCTGCGAGAGAGGGAAGTGGACTTTATCCGCAAAGGACTGGGTCACCTCATCAACTGCTACCTGGTGAGCAACGCATCGATGGCGTCTCCCATGAATAGCAAGGGATGTGGACGGATGCAGCTCAACATCCTGGTGCTGCAGCAGAACCTCAAGAACGTGGAAGAGAGCGTGGACCTGGCGCGGGCGGCCAACTACTTTGCGCTGTTTGACCAAGGGGCGGACGCAATTGTGCAAAAGGCCAAGGCGGATAGAGAGGAGCAACGGGGCAACGACGGACGCGACTCGGCGCACTTTTCGTACGAAGAGCTCAAGGCGCTGGTGGAATTGTGCTACAGCGAGGCGATGGCGCACCCGGAACGGGGGATTGCCACGGCAGCGCAGCGGCAGATGGGTGATAAGCTGGCTGAGCTGAGCGAGACTATGTGATGGACCATGTATGTAGATTATTGGGTGGAGGTGATGACGATTGACGAATGTTTGTGTGATGCTGAATATGGGTCACGTGTTGACGGATCGTTTGTTATCAGGAGAATGGACAACTGAGCCTCGCAGAGTTTGCGCCTGTGTTGTAGGGTCACCGGTAGATGGCTGCCATTCGCAAGAGGGAACGTTGATGCTTGACGACGTTGTATGTGTAGCATGTGTACCAGGACGATGGTTTTGATGTGTGGCAACGAATGGTGTAGTAATGTTGGGCTATGTGTATGTACTGTGTGATTCTCGCCGCATTAGAGAGCGCAATGCAAGACATCATTGCGGAGACTCTTGCGGAGTACACGCAGAATGTGCATGTTTGGCGTAATTAACGTACATGAAGACTGGCGTACTATACACATGTACACGCATTGTATGCATGATGTTCAATGCAGTCACGATGGTGTCTGCGCTGTTCGACATGTGGTGTTGTCTCTTTAGTGTCCTTTTACAGTCGCTTCCGTGTCGTCGTCGTGCAGGTTACGCCACGCCCGAACGGGACGCGACGCCACAGCGTCACGGTGGCAGCGGGAGCGGCAGCCAACCAGCCAGCCACACAACACCATCGGCCGCACGAATGCGGGGGGCGGCTTGGATTGGGCGGCAGAGAAAGTGAAGCAATCTGAGGTTGTCGTCCATGTGTCTGGGCGATTGGTAGGTATTGATGCTGCATTCGTCTAGGGGGAGGCTGATTGGACATCTGGCTTCTGACTCTGGTCTGGTGTGGTTGGTGCCCATTAACCTGCTTTAATCTGTACAGGACTGTAACTCTTACATTGTAATCTGGACCAAGGCATGTTGATATGGGCAGAGGGGTTGAAGGAGGCTTCATTTCCTTGAAGCAGATGATAAGGGCCAGGTTGCAGCCCCCCAACCCCGGCTTGTGCCGCGTTTTACTGTGCCCGTGGAGAGCTACGTGAAGGGTTCATCTAAGTTTACCTAGTACCGGGACAGCTGCGGGGGGATCTAGGTCGGTATGTATCAGCATGCTCGCCTCGGGCGCAACGGGCATGTACCCTCTGGGAGCTTCGTACTAAGCTCATGTGTGGTATGTGGTATGTACGGAGTAGCTTACCTATATTTATCGGTGTTGTCTGGGGACGAGGCTGTCAGGCTGTTGCGTGGCTGCATGCTGCCAAAGCCTGAACTGCAGACTTGGCGACGCATGTTGTCGTGGGCGGTATCCGTAGCCCGTAGAGGCAGAAGAGGCAGCGATTTGGAGCAGGATCCAGTAAGCACCGAGGCATCCTGGCATCCTGGCATCCTGGCATCCAAGTAGATTGGAAGATGGTGCCTGCAGATACGACAGGACTAGAGGGAATTGAGTGGGTGCGCGTTGGGGAAAAAGAGCGCCTACGACTTAAAATAGCTCGGAACGGCGTGGCTAGCCTCTTGGCCCCCTTTTCTGGGTGGGCAGACACGCTGTGGTTTTTGCAGGTGTGCTATTGTATAACTGGGTTGGGCTGATGCCGGGCCCTTGCAGTGGCCGCCCTTGCGGATGAAGGAATTGGACTACTCCGAGGAGGCAACGGTTTGTGATGTTGTTGGTCAGTTCTATGGTTGGTCGGTTGGTTGGTTGGTCAACTTACTTGCCTTGTCGTTTCAAGCCAGCACACCAAAACAATCAAAGAACACACACAAGCACAGATACAGGCAGAAGAAAGCATGAGCAACCTCGCCGTCTTCTCGCCAAGCGATGCTACGGAGTAGAGATTGACCGCTTAATGAAACCATCCAGAGCAAAACTCCCAGCTGCATTATGGATTCCAGGGCACAGTCCTCCAACCCAACCCATGCGTGCCATGTCCCGCACGCACAAGAATGGATGCCCCGGCCGGCCGGAGCTTACTACCATGGTATGTACATGGTATCCGGGAGGTGGTAGTTGGGGGCTAGATTGGACCCAGCCCAGTGCACCGTCGACTCCTGGCTGCAGCCAACAGATGCTGTAGATGACTGCCTACTGCACTCCAGTACTGTGCATGACAGCGGCCGTATCTCATCCCGTCGGGAGGCTTCCCTGCCCTGTAAGCGCCTCGACTGGCCAGCGAGTTGGCCGTCCATCCCACTCAGTTGAGGCTTTGCCTGCTCTAGAGTAGGTACTTTAGATAGTAGGTACCTCATCTATGTACTCGCTGGCGATTCAGGGGCGGTGGAGCGTGGAGCCCCGTTCCATTGAGCTTCGGGCAGGCTCCAGTTCCAGCTTGCCAGGCTTGCCAGGGCAAAAACGCAGCGCTCAAGCACCCGCGACCCAACGTGAATCCCCCGGGGCCCACAGCAGGATCCCCTATTTGCAGCACCCCACCCGCTGTAGCTTCAGCACCCGTCTGAGTCTTTTAGGGACCTACTATAGGCACCCTGGCAGCGTGGTGCCTAGGTAGGTTTTGCGGCAGCCTTCTATCTACAGTACCGGCTCCATCCAACCTCCACCACAGGTACCTATCCATCTGTGCTTCTAGGGGCAGCGACACTTGTTCTCTCCTCGGCCTAGCCCGGCTGTCGTCCCGCTTGGCTCTCGATTTGCATCCTTTTGATTCGACTTTGTTGCTTGCTTGCTTGCTTGCTTGCTTTGACTTTGCCATCGTCCATCCCAGGAACGCTTCTCGACCTTTCTTCCCTTGGTTCTCCCTACCGCATCTGCCTTGAGTGTCTCTGCATTGTTGCCTTGTTGCTCGCTGCTTGTTGCCCACTGCCTGCTTGCTTGCTACTTGCTGTACTGTACTCAGGTGCTTGCCAATCAGTTGCCGCCCGCTGCCACCTGCTGTCTGTCACTTGCTGCACTCGTTCCCACCCTCCCTTGTTGGCGCCCCTTTGCGACTCTTCCTGGGGCCGCTCCATTCTCTCTCCCTCAACCACCATTTTCTGTCTCTCCTTTTCTTTTCCGCTTCTACAAAGTACCTCTTCTGCCTTTCCTCCTCCCCCCTTACAGTCAATCCACGCGCCCGTCCCTGAATCGATTGGACCCTGTGGAGGAGAAGCTGCTCGCCGCGTTACTTGGTTACCTGCTCTTCCGTCCCCTGGCTCCCTCCTCGGCTGGTGTTCGGTGTCGTCTCCGGGGCTCGCGGTGATCCATCACATTCTTGTTGCGACAGTCAACTTTGTTCCCTCCCTTCCATCAACACCCTCCTACTACTCCACGCGCTTCACATTGCTGCGCTCCCAATCTGCCTGCCAGCTGTCGTCGCGATCCCCTCTTTTCTCTTTCCTGCTTCTAGTCTGAGAGACAAGGCCATTGCCGTTGCTACCCACGATGGCCAACTCGTGAGTCGTCCCAGTTCCCTGCCTACTAAGGGACGCTCTGGGTTGCTGATTATTACCGTCCCAACAGCTTCGGATCTACCTTTCGCTCCATCTGGCATGCCATGACCAGCAACGATCGACGTACGACACCCTTTCCCATGTTCAAATTGGCTCCAGACATTCGCTGACTCCCACCCCAAGACTCTTCCTTCGACTCCCCCTACCGAACCGGCCGCCACGTCCCCCTCGACAATGGCGGACACAGCGCGTACCCCAGTGTCGCTACCGCCTCCGACTCCCGTCCCGACATCACATCTCCTTACTCTGATGAGAATGGTCGCATGTCCCCTGGCCAAAACGGCGGTCTTCCCTACACGCCCACGACTCCCAACAACGATCGTCCTTACTCACCCGGCCTGCGATCGGTTGCTGCCCGTAATGCTAGCCAGACTGACGGCTTCGAGAATCCAGCCGGCGGGGATGTTCCAATGCAGAGCTTCCAGGACGGCCTTCCGCCGCCGCCGCCCGTTGCGCACTCCTGGAGGCGCATAGATAGCTGGGCTGACGAAAACTATCCAGAGCTGTTTGATCAGCTGTGCGAAGGCGCTACCCACAACGATCTCAACGAACTGGAGCACCAGCTTGACTGCTCCTTACCACAGGACGTCCGGGAATCCCTCATGGCCCACGATGGTCAGGAGCGAGGAGGCACCCCCACCGGCATCATCTTCAGCCACATGCTACTCGACTGCGAGGAGATTGTACAAGAATGGGAGAACTGGAGGACGGTCAACCAGCAGTTCCTATGGGAGGCACAGAATGCCAAGCCCCCACCTTCCTCCGGCGCTCCTCGAGGAAGCGACGAGGCCTCATCCTCACGGTCGGCGGACACGAGCCGCAGCCAAGGAGCCTGGAAATCGGATCTCGTCTCTCGCCAGGACTGTATTCCTCCCAACTCGATCAAAAAGGTGTACGCGCATCCGAGCTGGATCCCCCTTGTGCGGGACTGGGGAGGCAACAACTTGGCCGTCGATCTATCTCCTGGACCTAGCGGCCAGTGGGGTCAGATCATTCTCTTTGGCCGGGATTATGACACCAAATACGTCGTCGCTCGCTCCTGGTCCGCCTTCCTGGCTGTTGTAGCCGACGACCTCAACAGCGGCAAATGGTATGTGGACGAAGACACCAATGAGCTCAAGCTTCGAGAGTTTAAGGAGACGCGGGTTGAGCCCCCCTACTTTAGCATTCTACGATGGAGAATGGACCAAAAGTACGGCCGAAAGGCGGCTCAGCGCAGATCAATGGGGCCCAGACCCAAATCCAACTCCAACTCACCTCTTGGTTCGCGCTCCAGTTCACCCTACGGCGGTGCTGGTGAGCGCGGTGAGAGCCGTGGAAGGTCAGCACAGCGCATGAGCGGCTCGTCTCCTCTCACGAGCCCCATGCGGCCTCCCGGTCCTCCGTATGGAAAGGCGACTCCTCTGAGTAGAGTGACGGAGGAGTCGGCCATCCCGGAGCTTGCCAGCGCCCACATCGAGCCGGAAAATCTGGTCGAGGTCGAATCGCCCCGCCAGAGCAGCGAGGGCAAAGGGCCAGGCAAGCCGCCACAGGTCACTCTGACCCGCGTCGACTCGGATCTCCTCAAGGATAAGGACAACGAGACGCCGGCTGCCAATGGCAAAAAGCCCGTCGTTGCAGCAGACGATTCGATGAAGACGATTGATATTTGATAGAGCTAGCGTGCCCACGGAACAGGGCATTGCAGTCAGAGACAACGACGTGCATGAGAATCCTTAATTCCTGAAAACTCGACTACGGGGGGGGCGCGATTCGTACATTGAACCATTTCGGCGTTGGGGGCGTCGTGCGAAGCACACAAGAAGCCGCTTTTTGTTCGTCTATTTATCCTATCTTCATTCTTACCATGGTTGCTGCGTGCCCGTTTCTCCTCACGTCCCCAACTTTGCCTTGCTTGGCCATGCATGCTTGCATCGGCCTGGGATTTTCAGTGGTGGTACAGATAAGTCTTTCCTCAGAGGGCAGGGATGGAGATACAGCTTTTTGTATGACTAGAAATCAACACAAACATGAACCTTTTTGTTCTTCTTCATGGCGTGCACGAGTGGTTGGAAACGGCCAATATGAAAGAGATTTTCACTCTTGTTTGCAACTTGGACAAGTAGATGAAGGGTGCAGTCACAGACGAGGCGGCCTTTGAAGATGATGAGCTGGCGCATGCCATGTACAGTACTGTAACCAACTTAGGTACCTTGGGTACTTTGTATATTGTTGGTTGTCAATCGTAAGCAACACGGGTCGAACCAACACGCAACACAAGACCGATGGCCTTCTGCAGCTAGCAAAAGCAGGCTCCTGAACCAACACGGCCGCAGCCAACATGGAGACTACAGTCATCATCGCCGGCCACGTGATGGCATGCCGTTTTGAGCGGCCATGGCCAAGTTTCCATCAATACTGGAAGAAGTGACGCGTCTTGAAGCCACCATGCACTTGGCAGCTTGCTATGGAAAGACGGAGTACCTACTCTGCGTCTCGCTAATCCGTCTGCCAGGCCCGGCTCCACGATGCTCATCTGATGTTGCGAAATTCCCCGGACCTTGCAAGTGCAGTCAGTCCTACTCTGCGACATCTGATAGAGGCCCAATTCAGACAACACCGACGAAGGACGCCTTGACCGATAAGTTCAAGGCGACAGGCACAGGCGCGTCTTGGCTCGAGGTACAGTACGCCCACATCGATCCAATAGCAGCACGAGGCGCTTAATTTATCTGCAAAACTCCAAGAGGGAGGCCATGGGAAAGGCTCAAGGACAAGGACAAGGACAAAGTGGGCTGGGGGCTCGGGCGGCTGAGATGCCGCTCTGGGCCGTTGACAGGACAGGGATGGTCCCACGAATCCGCCTGTGAAACGCTTATTGATCGCGAAGGGTGTGAAGCGGCTGCTGGACGGGTGGGCGTTGGGGCCGCGGAGTGGTCTTTCGCCTCTTTGGAAGACATTGCGAGGTCTTCAACAACAGACGGCAGATGGCTCGATTCCATCAATCACGTTGTTGCTCTTTTGCTGCGCATTTGTCCCTAGGAATTTGCGCCCTCTCAAGCTCCAGCTCTTTAGCCGCCGTCTCGCCTCCACCGCGTCTACGATAGGCTGCTTCGCAGATGCAAGATCCGCAGTGTTAGCTGCAAGAGTCAGCAAAAACATGCAACGGTAGCTACCTTATGGAACGGCTGGGGGGGTGCGCTGCAGTAGTCCCCTTGTCGGCGCATAGACGCCGTCCTCTCGACCACTTACAGAGCATCGCAGGCTTGTATTTGCTCCGATTGAGATGCACCCTCCGCCAGGAGGATTCGCTCATGGAACATGGCCTGCATCGCTCACGTCGCTGCGGGGCGGCGAGAGCGGTTGCTCTAGATAGATAACTCGCCCCGGGTCCCGGCCGTGGTGTTTTGGTTGCTCTTCGCTTTCATCTGTGTTTGGTTCTCTTTGCTTCGAGTTCTCCCTGTCGTTCGTTTTTATCGTTGATTACAGTCGTTCAGAGTGGTCGCTGTCATGTCAGTTTGGGATTTAATAGGGGCCAAGTTTAAGAAACTGCACGTCTCCTCTCGAGAAGTAACCAATTCAGACGGAGGCAGCTATTGCTCAACACCAACATCAGAAGCCGAAGCAAACACGTCAGAGCGAGCATGGGCATGGCAGGACCTCAAAAGGGGAAAGGAGGGCAATTGTAAGTGAGCCCAAACGCCATTGCCATTGTTGCCTTTGCTAATATGGCATTCAGCTGAGGGATGGAAGCCTCTCTCCCTCTCAACGGCCATCCTCTCCTTTGTCATCGCCCTCACGCTTCTCATTGCCGCGGCCATTGAGACGCTGGCACAGCGCAGCAAGGCAAAAGGTGGTCTTGCGCTCTCCAAGTCGGATGATGACATTCCCACTGGCGCCATGTTCTGCTACCTCTACCTGCCCAACATTGCCGCTGCCCTCTACAGCTTGATTTGGAATTGGATCGACATTGATGTCAAGAGAATGCAGCCATGGTTTGAGCTGTCTAAGCCGACTGGTGCCAAAGCGGAACATTCCATCTTCATGGACTATCATTATCATTTTATTGCTTCTATCCCCTTTCGATCGGCAAAGCACAGGTTAGTGGCCTTCATCAGCAAATAGCCATGCCATGGACTTTACGCTGACGGATTAGACACTGGCCCGTCTTCTTCTCAGGAACTGCTATGCTTGTCATATTCTTTCTACTTACGCCACTTCAAAGTGCGCTCCTTGGTACTGAGGTAGTTGCTCAGACGAATCAGGCCTTGGTCACAATGAGATCTCAACTCTTACCTGTCCAACAACAGGTGGACCGCCTGAATGGTAAGGTTAGCAATATGGCATACGCAATCAGTTGGCTTGGTCAATCTTACCCACCGTTCACGACGTCTGAGTATGCACTCCTCCCTTTCTACGTTGACAAAAACCCTGCGCCGGCTCATGTCAAGTCAAACATGACGTCGGCCACTACTCAGCTATCAACTGAGCTTAAGTGCTGGCCAGCTAAGGCAGTGAAACGACACCCAACGGACTATTATTTTCTCAATGGCCGAGGATGCAATGCATCTGTTTCATTCAGTCACCGCGCCAACACGTCGATGGAGTATATCGGTTACTACTCTAGTCCGTATTCGAATTGGTTCCTTGCAGGCCCAAACTGTCCAAAGAAAACTGCTGAGAACCAATTTCTCGCAATATGGGCAAAGTTTGTCACTATGGAGGGTGTTGGGAGACCGGAGTACAACATTACCGCAATCTTTTGCGAAACGCATTACTACAGACAACAAGTGCTCGCCAAGGTGGATGGGTCGACTTATAAACCCAGCAAGGATGGTATACAGCCATTGTCAAAAAGGGAGCGCCTCACTAAACACGAGTTCAACTCGACTGCTTTCGAATTTCTCATCGGCAATGGTATGCCGGAGAAGATGATGAAGAGAGATTTTCTATACAGCACGCATGTTGATCATCAGTCACGAATCCAATACGATAAGTTGACTAAGCCGCTCTCGAACATGGTAGGGTTTGCTGTAGCAGGCCGTAACATTTCGCTGGATGATTATTCTTCTCCCGAGGTTCTCCACAGGGTCTACTTGGAGACACACCGGAGCTTGTTCTCGGTAGCAGCCAGCTACCTAATTACTAACACGACTGAGGTCGCGAACAAGACCGGGACCGTCGACTACCGCTTGACAGGTATTGTGGTGAGCAGGCCGATAGCCATTGTCATCGACTCTTTGTTAGTCTCTATTGCGCTTTTAACGGCTCTGTTATTATGGTCGTGCCGCAGAGCTCACAGCTGCCTGCCCATGAATCCTTCTACACTCGGGAGGCATATTGATTTCTTCCGGAACAGTCCAGAGGTTCTGAGATTGTTTCAAAATACTGGCCACATTGACGATGAAACGCTGCTGAAGGATTTCAAAAACGACGAGTTCAAAATACTTCGAGACCAGGATATGAAGTTTGTGGTTAACAGGGCTACGGATGGCTCTGCGGGCCCAGAGAGATCGGGGACCATCACACAGAAAGGTTACTACGACCCGGTGAAACCGGCTGCTCTTAGGAGGTCTACAGGTGTCCTCTTTGAACTTGTTCTCATCAGTGCCATTGTTGGGCTGTCTTACCTAAAACTGCAAGAACAACGGTTAAACGGTAAGTTTACGTCTCCTAAACCTGAGGAAAACAGGGTATAACACCGCAAAACAGGCCTGCACCGCCCGTCTGAGAATTTCGAAGTCCGCCAGCTCCTCGAAAACTACATCCCGACTGTTTTTGCTACACTTGTCGAGCCCATGTGGATCCTGCTAAACAGGTTGCTGTGCGTCCTGGAGCCATTCAAAGAGCTGTGGAGAGGAAAAGCGAAGGCATCACACTCCATCGATGCCACATACACATCCATACCACCTCAGCTAGTCTTTTGGAGAGCGCTCAAGTCAAGGCACTTCACCCTCGCATTGGTCTGCACCATGGCCCTGATGGCCAATGTCCTCGCCGTGGGACTAGGTTCTCTGTTCGACGAGAATCCCATGACGGCCATGTACCCTGAGCACTTCCGGCCCGCATTCGAGCCTCGATTCGACAACTCGTCTGTCCATGGCCTATCTCGCCAAATGATAGATGACCATCTCAAAACCGGAAAATACCTTGATCACTACTACGTCGCTCTCGCCAATCTGACAATTGGAACCACACTGCCGCCGTGGGTATCCCGAGATTATTATTTTCGGCCTTATGATATTACTCCGTCCCACAAAGTCAAAGATGCCGACACATACAGTCTACCCACACAGGGGTTTGGAGTAGAGCTCAAATGTTCTGCCATACCTGCATCTAGGCTTCCGGATGGCCTGCACGTCAATACTTCCATATACGATAACGGCAATTGTCCGAAAGCCGATGCAACTGCCAAGGCATTTAGGGACGCCGCGGCCGCCCGAATTCGAAAACAAACAAATGGCTATGTCACAGGCAAATCTTCCGTCGCCACTTTCGACATGCTGAGCACCACAGGCTCCCCTAGAGCGTGCAACGTAGATTTTGCTCTAGGATGGAGTCGGTCTGATCGAGCAAACGCCTTCAATGCCACCATCGAGTCAAGCTTTCTCATATGTCATCCCGTCTTCCAGACTGCTCTGTTCAATGTCTCGATTGATTCCTCTGGTCACATATTGTCGTACAATAGGACCAGTGACCTTAGAACAACTCTCAACTACCCTGACTCGGAGCTGCACACAGACAGATTGCTCGGCACATATAATGGTCAGTGGTATTATAGCTCGCCCACCTGGCAAAACAAAACTTTTGCGTCAGATGCCATGAACCACTTTTTGATGGATGCGACACATTCGAGATCACATATGGACCCCACAGCGCCTGTGCCTGACCCGGAGAGACTGAGGCCTATCGTACGCGACATGTATCGCCAATGCTTCGCGATAATGCTCAGCCTCAATCAGCATCTGTTCAGCCACGAGAGCCTTTCCGAAACCGTGGCAGCGATCCACAACACTCAAGAGACGAGGATATTCATGAAAGACTCTTCATTCATCATGACCATGGCAGTTCTAGCCATGAACGTCGTGGTAGTCTTGGTCTTTTACATGCATTCCATTACGTTCATCTTTGTTCTCCCCCGCATGCCGACAACCATTGGATCGCTATTCGCCTACGTCGGTTCGAGTCGCCTAGCCAGCTCAACCTTTGTACAAACGCCCGGTAATGAAGTCGGAACGTTTAGTTTCGGAAGATTCGTGGATAATGAAGGCAAGGGCCAAGTGGGTGTAGAGGTTGATCCTTTTGTGGTGCCGGTAGATCCAGCTTCAATTGAAAGCCGGGATCGCTTCTACTCTCGCCTTCTCCCCAGCTGGTGCAGGAAGAAAGCAAAAGGGGGGGCCCAGAGAATGAGCACATGGGTATAAGCCATAGAAGAAGTCATTTTTGGGGTTTAATGTTTTTGTATTTTGTGTCTTTTTGAATTTTCGTTTTCTATCCCATACCTCCAGCCAAACCAGGGCTTTCTATATAACTAATTGTACAAGTCTATGTGAACACAGCCTCCTCGCTCAGGGGCCTCTTGAATTCCAAACCTAAACCATTGTCATGAACACCGGTGCTCAAAACATTGCTGCTTATATATCTTTGTACATGTTCTTCATTGAAACTAAAGGAGAAGTCGCTTAGTTGGCGCGGGCATTGCTGGCACCACGGACGACGCGGCGCATGTGCTCGGATCGCTTGGCGTTCATCTTGAGCTCGGAACTCTCGCCAACAACGCAGGAGCCGGCGGCGACAGGCTGAGCAGCGGACCAGGCTCCGCTGGCGCAACGCTGGTAGGTCTTTCCGTCAATGCAGTTCCAAGCGCCCTCGGTGGTGCAGGCACCGGACTTGCCACCGCCAGAGCCGCCGCCGGTGCTGGGGGCCTTGGGCATCGCAGCCTTGGGCTGTTCGGGCATCATGGGTTGCTCGGGCTTCATGGGTTGCTCGGGCTTCATGGGTTGCTCGGGCTGCTTAGGCTGTTCAGGAGCAGGAGAGGAGCCGCCGCCAGAGCCGCCGCCAGCACCGCACTCGGCGCCGACTGCTTCAGCAAAGGCGCCCTCGTTCTTCTCGACGGACTTTCCAGGGTTGGGGAACTTGAGATCTTTTCCGTGCTGAGTCTCGCACTTCTTTCCATTGTTGGCCTGGAACATATCGGGAAGGCTCTTGATGAAGTCCTTGGAACCACCAGACCCGGTAACGGTCATGGGAGCACAGTTCATGTACATCTCACGGTTGCCGACCTTGTTGAACCAGGTCCAGGCAAGAGAGTACTTGCCGGCGGGGAGCTCCTTGGGAATAGGGAACTCGTAGGTACCAGCACCGTTGCCGTCGGGGTTTGCAGGCAGGTTGCCCTCGACGCCCTTGGCCGGGCAGCCACCCTCGATTGAGTGGATGACCTTCCAGACCGAGTCCTTGCTGGGCTCGAGGTCGGTGGTGACGGAGACCTGGCAAGAGCCACCACCGTGGACAGCGCTACCTGTGAAGGCGAGCTTGCCCTTTCCGCCCTGCTCGTAGCTGTTGGCGCTGAAGTCGCCCTGGTATCCAACACCCTTGCAAGGGAAGTCGGAACCGGAAGCATCAAGAGGCGAGCTGTTGGGAGCGCCGTAGGGCTTGGGGGTGTTCATGATCATGTGGGCACTGGCCATGGAGGCGAGGCCGGCGAAGAAGACAGCGTTGGTGAACATGTTGATTGAAAGGTTTGAAACGTGCCGGACGTAAGACTTGTGTGTTTGTTGTAGAAAGGGTTTTTCGAAGGCTGGAGAGACTTAACCAGAAGTCGGGATAGATAAAAATACCACGGAAGAGAGAGAGTAAATGCACCAGGCAAATGATTGTGGTTGTGAAGAAGAAGGGACAAAGACCGGCTTTGTAGAAGAATGAAACTGTTGACTCAAGACTTGCTTGTTGTTGATGAGGAAAGAAAGCTGTTTGAGGCGGCGGAAAGACCGCCTTATATGCATTTTGCATCTTGACCAGAGGCTCATATCCTATAGCTTCGTTCCGCAGAGGGACGGAGTATCGATGAGAAAGCGAAAGAGGTCAGTGGATGGTCCACAAGCCTCCCCTGCAAGGTCTCCGCCAAACAGGGGTAGTATTCGTCTAGCCTCGTCCATCAAGGAGAGGCTAGGTACAGTACTGTCAAGGCTTGTGTGAGAGATCAAGGGGAAGGGGGGTGGCGATCAGAAGGAAGAGGCGGAGAGCTAGAACTGCGGATAGGTTACGGACGGTGGTTTTGTAACCCCTGTCCATACTGTTCGGGGACAAAACTGCTAGGTGGAATTCGCTAGAAAAGAGAGTATGCTATTGCTGCAAACCCAGCGCCTCCTTGCAGTCTTCAGATTCCGAAACTTGGCTGCAAGCCCCGTCAGGGGCAGCGTGCATTAGCATCAGGCTCGCAATGATGCCACACGGGAGATGTGCGGCGAACAATAATTGGCGAGTGGTTGGCGTGAGAGGACCGCCGTTGATGTGCGGCCGTTTCCATGTAGGCCGCTGGCGGCCAATGGCCAGTGGATTCTCCCAATCCCTCGGATCTAGAGCGGTGCAGGGGCCCTGGTCCACACCTAGACAGGGGATGTTGGCTTGTGTCAAGCAACGTCATATGAGAAGTCCTCGGCGTGTTTGTCGCTTTTTCGCGAGAATATACTACTGCCTCTATCATGAGTAAATTACTGTCCGTCCATAAAACCATGAGACGGTGATTTTCTGCACACTTTCGTATCAACTATGAAGACAGCCAGCAGGGCAAGAATCTGTGCAGAGAAGCTAGGTAGTAATGTTGAATACGCTGCAGCCAGGGGTCTGGTTCCTTTCAGATGGGCCTGTTGTCATGCAGACGGCGTGGAATGACTGGGGTCTGCGATGGACCGGGGACTCGAGACGGGGAGGCCGAAAGACTGCTGAGCAAGCGAGGCAAGGTAAAAATGGCAAGTAAGCTCACAACATGTAACTCATTCATCCAAAACGCCAATCTTAAGTTCAGGTAAACGATCCGATGATCTGCAGACGATACTGCAAGTGGCGTACATCGTTGGTAGTTCTGATGCATGCACAGATGGTTTTGTTTGCAACCGTGTCTGTAACGTGATGCTAATGAGAGCTCGTAAAGCTTGCTTGTCAAGATCCGATGGTATCCAAGTAACGCTTGAGATCTAGGTACGAGGTTCCAAGTCGAGCTTCGAGTATCTCCTGGTCTACAGTTGAGGATGTCGCCGACGGAAGGATTGTTGCGGCATTGTCGAGGTTTGCATCGCCGGGAGGCTTCGCAGGCGTTCCGTTACTTTGACTACCTATATGTAAGCATTTGCGAGACCCAACAGGGGCATCTACCCAGTGCATTTGCCAATGTAAAAACAGCCATTCCAAAGTATAGCATGTGAATCCATGTGGGCGAGTGGTGTACATAGACGGAGGATATCGTGCCCTGCATGCCTAGCTGCTTGGTTTACCAAAACAGAAACAGGACTCCATCTTGCTGGGGAGGTATGTATAGTACAGTAACTTACTAAGGCCGTGCGTCTCTGGCACATGCCAAAAGAAGTCGGTACAACTCTTGGTGAAACGTGCTGGGATTCATGGCGGGCGGGGCTTTGCCATCAGCGGCCTGTATTGCCTTGCCTGTCTTGCCTGTCTTTGGCTCTGCTCACGGCAGTACGAGGTACCTAGTCCAAGCTAGGATTCCGAACTATCCGTCATATGCGTCTTCTTAACACGGGTGGACACTGGTAGCGCCGTGATCGCGACGTTTCTTTTGCAAAGGTCAGGCTCTTGTTTATGATAGGAGAGAGAGAATACGCCAGAAGACGACTAAGTCACAGACTTACATAGGAGCGTTTGAGGTAGACGCCAGGAGAACTGGGAGGCAGCCACTCAGTGCTTGCATGCCCCTTAGTTCCTGCCTTCCAGGAGTCCAGCGTGGTCACTATCACTTGACTTACAACTGCCGGTCGCTGCCAGCTGCCATTCCCAGTCGCCGTCTGCTGCCGGGTGTCCCCAGGCGGCCACTATACAGCAGACAGCAGACAAACCTTACTGCAGGCAGCTGCGGAGCCTTAACCCTACCTACCTGCCTGCCTTACCTTAGTGTCTGAGCGTCCTGGCAAACCAACAAGAGTTGCCCAATCGGGCTTCCTTTCCAGGCCAAGGCCAGCCTGTTTCACTTTTTTCTTACTGCACCACAACAGCTGGAGTGATGACAAGAGCAATCCAGTCCCAAGGTGCTGGGTTATGCACGGATGAGCTGTCAAAACCTGTCTCACGACCTCACGCAGTCATCTTCGGACCAGCCAATAATCAGCGCGCTGCAGTCGCCCTCTTCATCTCGAATTTGCTCCTTTCCATTGTTCCACGCCCAGCATCATCTCCAGTCGCCTCCAGCCGCCACATTCCAAGAAATGCCAACTACCTACTCTCCTCGGTGCTGCAAACGCCTTGCAGGGGATTACACGGAAAAGTCTGAGCTCGCCGGTGGCACACGGAGACACCCTTGTCCGGCCTCAGTGTCACTCTGTACCTTAGTTAGTTGGTAATCTGAGCCATGCTGGTACTCCACAGTAAGGAAGCAAAAGCCACGGCGGTTTTTTGGATGACGGGCCTGTGCGCCGGACAGGGGAAATACTTCCCATTTGCAGTCAATGTACGTGGTGATGCAAGTACCTCTTTCAGCCTCTAAAGGCACCTATATTTAGCACCCAACCTCCGTCAGGGGGCTTTTATCGCATAAGCCATCAACTTCACTCGTCTGAGGAAGGATTCGTTCCTCCGCCACGTTCGATGGAATGAAATATTACATTGCTGAGGCGATGAAGGAAATTCGCCTCTACGCACGGAATAATCGGGTTGATTCCTTTATGCTTGGTAATAATGTAGATATTTTTGCAAGTGACATCCACGGGCTCCGTAGTTTCGCTGAGCAACCACGATGGCCTGACTTGAAACCAACCCACGAAACCAATGTCGAAAGCCCAGCAACACCTCGTCTTGGGTACAGCTATACATGAGCCGCTTTGCGCTTCACTCGTCCAGACAAGCCTTCATCTTATGCGGGCTTTCCCGCTTGAAAGCAGAGTGATGCAAGTTAGGCGCCCAGCAATCAGTATGGACTGCATCTTGGTCATCCGAAATGTCGGTAAGGCTCTGGTTGGCTGCCACGTTGCCTCGTGGCTGATCTTCTGACATGGCATGGGCTCAAATCATCTCTAGCTCCTCCAGCATCTCGCTCATTCTTTAGTATAATTTGTCGCACTCGCATCACTCGGCGCCTGTTTACACTTTATTCCACGGATGCCCAATCTGTGTCCATCACTTGACCCTCGCCGCTCTGACGACGCCATCAACATGCGGCCTCTGCTACGACCAGCGCATTTCTACACCTTGTTTACGGCGCCTACGGCCTGCATCTAGACAGCGCCATCCATGAGGGCCTTGTCGTTGGGATCTGATGCACAACGTATGAGTCGACGCGTCAAGAACGGATTGCATGATGATGGACCTACCTTGCTCAAGCGCCCAGTCTCCTCGGGCCCAAAACTTCATCTTCTCCTTGCGAAACTCTTCAAAGTCCCACTCTCGTTTTTCCAGGAACTCGGGCTTATTAAAGACATAGGCCGTGGTTCGTTTCGATTCGCCTTCTGCCCCATCGGGACCCAGCAGCTTCACCGTGACCGCCACCTTTGTGTACTCAGATCCCTCAAAGTAGTCCAGCTTTAGCATGTTTGCTTCCGTCAGTCCCGTAGCGTAAATGCCGAGAACTGTGTGGCCCTCCTCGGCCACAATTGCGGGATAATCTGCAAATTGAACACGGTGGCGACAGTAATTTGCCAGTTTGGCCGGTGTGAACGTGTGCAAGTCTTTGATGGCCTTTGGGGGGCTCTTGTCTCCATAGCAGACACTGAACATGACCTCTGGGGCCATCTGAACGAGATTAGTACGGTTACGATGCGTGGCTTGACATCTTTATGCCATCATACCAGAGTCCCTATTTTTTCCCCCACACATTAGCAGGATGATCAATACAAGTTTCAATAAAGACGTGACTATTTACCGTAAAAGAAAGCAGTGTATTCGCCACTCATATTGTTGCTCAAATAGGGTGTCTGATAATATCTTCTCGCTTCGAGCTTTAGCTAGCCGAGATGGAAACTTTGTCCGAATCTTGAGGGATGCAAGTGTGCTTAGGGTAGGGGAATCGTGTTATTGGGGCGCAAAGTTTCGCGCAATGCATGAACTAAACCCCGATATGATATTTTCGACTGAGAAAATATAGAGAAGAACGGGGTACTTGATAAGGTATCACGGGGGATGAGCAGTTCAAACACTTTGTCATCTTATAGTCTACGTACGGGTGAAACGATTGAGTGAATAGGTATTCATACTTAACGCCGTTTCCCCACCATTCAGTACAACACTAGTACAGTCCTAGCTGGTGGGGCAACGATGCGTAATGTTGTCAGGGTGAATAGCTTCGACCAATCAGAAACAACGTTTCGATAAGAATTGCAACATCTGAAAGGCCAACACCGACATCGCAAGCAAGAGTATGGATATCTTGATGATGTATCGAGGACAGAATGCCAGGCAGATATTGACAACCCTGACAGGCTGGAAAGGAACGCCAGAATTGAAAGCATTATACACCTCGTCTGGACCTAGACAACATCCCGCATGTCCTCTCCTTTACTTACGTACCAAAGCATTTCATAGTTGCAAGTACCGTAAGTGAGGCAGGGCAACTGGTGATGGGCCTTCAGACCGCGGGGTAGGGGGCAACTCCACCGTCTTAAGCTCGGATGCCAGAGCTTTGCAACTTAAACACGCGGTAATCTGTTCAAGATGAGCTTCTAAAACTGCAACGCGCATGGCCACATGTTGATGCAATGGCTCGCGAAATATGCCCACCATACATAAAATTATCTCGACCTTTCGAAAAACCTCGCCCGCCACGCCCTTAGTCGCGAAATGACGATGGACTATCACATTCGAAGCAATGGAACACCGTTGCATGAAGAGAGAGTGTCGCTGGCAGAGGGGAGCAAGGGCGAAAGAGAGTTGAGCGATACAGGGGCCGGGCGCCGCTCATTGGCCGAGGGTACGAGGCTAGGCTCGGAATATTATTATTACGAGCCCTAGCGCATGTGGAATTGGCGGCCGCAGTCCCCAGATTCAATGGTTCTGTAATTTTCAACGCGAGGCCAGCCTTCACGTCAACCTCGAATTTCTCCAACACCACGAGGCCACCAAGCTACCGGCCACAGCACCTTACCACCTCCCACCTCGATCCGACGACGCATTGATATTGTGCACACAGAGACGTCTCGCCATTCTTTGCTCATCTGTATAATTGCAAAGAGAATTATATTCCGTTTCCGCATCAGCGCAGACGACGTCTCGCGACAACTTCGCGAAGCTCGCCTTGACCTCGACGAAGCCACCTTCACCCCGACGCCTCCCCCGCCCACGGATGGTAGGGATCGTCGCGTCGCGTGGACGCCGATAATGCAGCCATGTCGGGAACCACTATTGACGATGTCGTAAAGCGACTCAGCACCCCGGAAATCGGTATGGTGTACATCCTGCGACCTGCAAACGGTGTCGCATGCCCATGTGCCCATGCGATTTGCTGACATTGCCACTTTTAGATGTCCGGCTCAAGCTCGAAGCCGCAACTACGTTGCGCGACAGCTTGGATCACTATACCAGCGGTCCCATCTACCCGCCCTTCCTCAAGCGATTAATCCCCATCTTCGTTAATATCCTCAAGGGACCCGCGACTTTCCAGAGCAATTCATCGGAGCAGGTGAGTCGACAAGTTGCATCGCGTTGGATTCGAGGCTAATTGGGACCACAGAAACTTCGAAATTGCGTTCTGGAAGTGATTCATCGACTCCCTACCGCTCCCGCGCCGCCCGAGCCTTTCGAGCCCTACGCCGAAGAGATTGTTGATCTTTTGATGCACCTTGTACGAACCGACAACGAAGAAAACGCTACACTATGTGTCAAGATTACGTCGGATATTATGCGCCACCAGCATAAGGTGCTGGGAAGCAAGGTCCAGCTGTTCCTTACGCTAATCCAAGAGCTCTTTGAGCAGATGGACAAGGTGGTAAAAGAGCAGCTTGACAATGCAACTCTCAACGCTCCCTCTCAGCCAGGTGCGCCTTCAACACCAGGCAGCTCCCAAACGAACTTCCAGTCTCCACGCCCTGGGTCTCCCGTGGCCTCAGTTACCGACCTTGGCGCCGATACCCAGCAGCAGAACCGACCGCTGCTGAAGGGCATGCAGTCCTTCAAGGTCCTCTCCGAGTGTCCGATCATTGTCGTCTCGATCTTCCAAATCTACCGAAACACGGTCCAACAGAACGTTCGCAAGTTCGTCCCCCTCATTCAGAATGTCTTGTGTCTACAGGCAGCAGCTCAGGCCCAGGCGCATGCCGATGCGGCAGCCCGAGGCACGATCCATACGGGGGTTAGTCCCGCGATTAAGAACAGGGCGGCTTTTGGAGATTTTATCACAGCTCAGGTCAAGACCATGAGCTTCCTGGCGTACCTCCTCAGACAGTACGCATCGCAGCTGAACGAGTTTCTACCAAAGCTTCCGGATATTGTCCTGCGCTTGCTCAAGGACTGCCCGCGGGAGAAATCGGGTACTCGAAAAGAGCTGATTGTGGCCATCAGACATATCATCAACTACAATTTCAGGAAAATCTTCATACCTAAGATTGACGAGTTGCTGGATGAGCGTACACTGACTGGAGATGGACTAACTGTATATGAGACGATGAGGCCACTGGCCTATAGCATGCTTGCTGATCTGATTCATCACGTTCGAGATTCTCTCAAGCCAGAGCAAATCCGAAAGACGGTCGAAGTGTACACCAGAAATCTACAGGACAACTTTCCTGGTACCAGCTTCCAAACGATGAGCGCAAAACTCCTCCTGAACATGGCCGAATGCATCGCCAAGATGCCCAACAAGGTCGATGCGCGCCACTACCTCATCATGATCCTGAACGCGATTGCAGACAAGTTCGCCGCTATGAATCGACAGTATCCGAATGCCGTGAAGCTGTCGAAGCTTTACCAGCAACAAGCCGAGGCGGGAACGATCGATACCTATCTGGCCGATAAAAGCAGCCCTCCTGATTGGGATGAGATAGACATCTTCACTGCGGTCCCCATCAAGACTTCAAACCCTCGCGATAGGGGGGCGGATCCTGTCGTCGACAACAAGTTCTTGTTCCGCAATTTGATGAATGGCCTGAAGAATACTTTTTACCAGCTGAGGACGTGCAACGTTGGCTCCCCAATCGAGCCCCAGAACGCCCCGTCACATTGGCAAGATGTTACATATGGCTTCACTGCGGAGGAGGTCAAGGTCATAGTCAAGCTGTTTCGGGAGGGTGCCTATGTCTTCAGGTACTACGAGATCGAGAAGCCAGCTGCCGAATCGCAGTACATGTCTCCCGTAGAGTACATGGCCAACTTCTACATGGTTTCGAGCAGCAAGGAGGAAAAGGAACTTCTCGAGACTTTTGCTACTGTTTTTCATGCCATCGACCCTGCCACCTTCCATGAAGTGTTCCAGCAAGAGATCCCACGATTGTACGACATGATTTTTGAGCATACGGCTCTGTTGCATATACCCCAGTTCTTCCTTGCGAGCGAAGCGACCTCCCCCAGCTTCTGTGGTATGCTTTTGCAATTCCTCATGGAGCGAATCGACCAGGTCGGCTCAGCAGACGTCAAGAAATCCTCCATCTTGCTACGACTCTTTAAGTTGGCGTTCATGGCTGTCACGTTGTTTGCGGGCCAGAACGAGCAGGTCCTTCTGCCCCATGTTGTGAGTATTGTCACAAAGTCCATCGAGCTGTCCACGAAAGCAGAGGAGCCGATGAACTACTTCCTCCTTCTTCGTTCCCTCTTCCGCAGCATTGGCGGAGGAAAGTTTGAGCAGCTTTACAAGCAGATTCTTCCCCTGCTAGAGATGCTTTTGGATGTGCTAAACAACCTGCTCATGGCTGCACGAAAGCCAGCCGAGCGTGACCTCTATGTCGAGCTCTGTCTCACGGTTCCGGCTCGGCTTAGTCACCTGTTGCCGCATCTGAGCTTCTTGATGCGCCCACTGGTTGTCGCATTGCGAGCCGGCACTGATCTTGTTGGTCAAGGACTACGAACGCTTGAGCTCTGCGTCGACAACCTTACAGCTGACTATCTGGACCCTATCATGGCACCCGTGATCAATGAGCTGATGACGGCTCTGTTTGACCATCTCAAGCCCCATCCATATAGCCACTTCCATGCTCATACAACCATGAGGATTCTGGGCAAGCTTGGCGGACGCAACCGAAAGTTCATGACTGGTGCTCTGCCTTTGGCATACAAGGAATTTGCGGATGATCCATCAAGCTTCGACTTGCGACTCATTGGCTCGAAGAAGGACCGTGCATTCCCGGCGGAACTAGGTATCGAGTCTGCCATTCAGAAGCTGATGGAAGTCCCCAGGGCGACCAAGAGCAGCCAGACCCGGCAATATGATGGACATTACAAGAGGCAGGCACTCGACCTAATCAAGGCTCAGCTGAAGCTGCGAATTGGCTTCG
This sequence comes from Pseudonectria foliicola, assembly GCA_003693505.1. Taxonomy (NCBI): domain Eukaryota; kingdom Fungi; phylum Ascomycota; class Sordariomycetes; order Hypocreales; family Nectriaceae; genus Pseudonectria; species Pseudonectria foliicola. The sequence continues at coordinate 461,596 of QUZD01000003.1, read as the reverse complement.
ATCAGCTTCCCGAAGAGCTTCCAAAGCTGTTGCGTCTACAAGCTCAAGACTTCCTGACTCGAAAACTCGACATCAATCTCTCGAGCTTTGAAGTGTCGGACCGTAAAAGGTCCATCCCGAAGAAGGATGTCGAGGACCAAACCCTCAAGCAGCTGCTCAAGGCTGTCATGTTTGCCCAGTCCCTTCCGGAGTTCAAGGATGAGTCAAACGTCTTTCTCCTGAACATTTGCAAGCATTTTGCCATTGTGGAGGTCGGTCGAGCTCTAATTGACCTGAAGCGCACCTTCAGCCCCTTCGACCCCAAGGCTGGCGAGGGCCCCCTTCAGATTGATACGCGCACTCTGTCCGATGCAATTGTCGAGTCTCTTGCATCGGACCATCCCGAGGTTCGAGAGGCTGCGGAGAGGGCTATTCGGGAAATGCACAGCGCGATGGCCATCATTCTCGGCTCCGAGAGCAGCGTTGGCCGGCTTCCCTTTTTCAGCTACCTCAGCAGTACCTTTTGCCACAGTTGCTATGAAGAGGAATGGTTTACCAAGACTGGCGGAAGTCTGGGTATCAACTTCCTGCTCACGGAACTGGACTTGGGTGACGCATGGGTGACTTCGAAACAAACAGAGTTTATTCGTGCTCTCATGTACGTGATCAAGGATATGCCTCAAGACCTTCCTGAGAAAACGAGGTGTTTGGCCCAAACAAGTCTCGAAGTTCTTCTCAAGCGCATCACGACGAACATGAAGAAGGAAGACGCTCAGCCAATCCAACCGCAGCAAGGCCAGCCCCAAGTCAAGCAACCCCGGCTTGCGCAGATCTGCATGCAGTTCAACAATGAGCTCTCTCACATGAACAAGCATGTCCGCGAGACAGTGAAGCGCTCTTTGGAGCTCATTGCCAAGGCAGCTGGTTGTGAGGTTTGGGAGCTTATCGCTCCTTACAAGGACAGATTTCTCCAGCCAATTTACGCGAAGCCTCTGCGTGCACTCCCATTCGCTATTCAGATCGGGTACATCAATGCCATGACCTACCATATGAGCTTGAAGAATGATTGGGTCACCTTTGACGAGAACCTGAATCGTTTGTTAATGGAGTCCCTCGCCCTGGCAGATGCTAGCGATGAGTCTCTTGCAAACAAGCCCGCCGAGTTCCGAACCCACGAGCATATTGTCAACCTACGAGTTTCATGCATCAAGCTCCTCAGCACAGCCATGACCTTTGAGGAGTTCTCCAACAACCCGACGAAAGGGAAGATTCTCTCTGTGTTCTTTAAGTGCTTGTACTCAGAGTCCAAGCCCACCATTGCGGCTGCGAACGATGCGCTCAAATCGGTTCTTGCGGTAGATAGGCGCTTACCAAAGGACCTGCTCCAGGGGGGCCTGCGTCCTGTACTTCAGAGCTTATCGGAGCCCAAGCGGCTCAGTGTGGCAGGGTTGGACAATCTTTCCAGGTTGCTTAAGCTCCTCACGAGCTATTTCAAGGTTGAGATTGGTGCTCGACTTCTCGATCAGATTGACGCTGTTGTCGAGCCAAGTGCAATGCAGCAGATATCCTTCACATTCTTTGAACAACATCCACAGATGAAGGTCATCACGGCCATTCTCAACATCTTTCATCTTCTGCCTGCTCCAGCCGAGGCTTTCAAAGATCGACTCATCAAGTGCTTTCTGGGACTCGAAGAAAAGCTTCGAAGAACGCATCAAAGTCCCTTTCGCCTTCCCATGTATAAGTATATGAACCGATATCCCAAGGAGATTTGGACGTATCTTCTTGGGAAACTTGAGGACCTCAAGTATGGTCGCCTCTTGGCTCAAGTGCTTCGGCACCCTGATAGCGCACCCCTCAGAGAGGCCGCTTCCGAGAATACGGATGCTTTGGTCAACCGCTGCAACGAGATTATGAGCGGCCAGAACGGAGAAGCGAAGTTTATTGCCATGATCAATACCATTCATGTTCTCGAGTCCATCTCTTATTTCCCCGGCGCTGATGGCTGGCTGGGCAAGAAGGACAGCATCACTTGGCTGAAGATGATTGGCAAGGATCTGGAGAGCCATCTCCGGCAGCATACTCTTCTTCCCCATCTTCGACTTCCTGCTTACCAGGCGGCGGAGCAACTCATGACCATTCTTGTCAAGTCTCTGGAGAAACATCCCAGGGAGCTGGACCCTCTGTTTTCCCTCATTGAGGCTGTTACGTCTGAGGATATTCGGCCAACACAAGATCTCTACGATTTTCTCTACACGCAAATCATTTGCAACGATTCCCTGGAATTCTGGAAGGCGATTGTGCTGCGATGCCTCGACATTTACGCGGGCAAAACAGCGACGAATAAGACAAAGTATTTCGTTATGCACTTCATTGTCAACCCCATTGTTGCCACGGATGTTATGCGACACTGGAACCAGCTCGATCAGCCCAAGAGCCAAAGGCTGATGGACCGCCAGGTCATTGACGCCGTGAGCAGCAAGATATGGAAGGTCAACGCCGAGACAATCGTGGACGAATCCGTACAGCCTGGCATCGACCATGTTCGCTATGAAGTATTACAACTTTCAGCGATGCTCGTCAAATATTATCACCCGAACCTCCAAGAGGCAAGAAAAGACATGATCAAGTTTGGCTGGAACTTCATTAGGCTTGATGACGCCATCAACAAGCACGCCGCCTATGTTGTAATTGGGTACTTCATCGCGCACTACGATACGCCCCTCAAGATTGTTACTCAGGTGTACCTATCACTTCTCAAGGCGAACCAGAACGAGGGGCGTGCTCTCGTCACACAAGCTCTGGAACTGATTGCGCCCGTGCTCCCTCGACGTTGTGGAACAGGCCCCAATGAGCGCAATGCGCCCTGGGCTGTTGCACCGCGCCGGATTCTGGCCGACGAGGGCCACAATGTACAGCAGATGACAAGCATCTTCCACTTCCTTGTCAGGCACCCTAAGCTCTTCTACGAGGCTCGGGACAAGTACATCATTCTGATGATAACGACGTTACGTAAGGTTGCCGCACCTCCCAACGCTTCCCACGAGAGTAAGAGACTCGCTCTCCGCATGATGCAACTCATTTGGACATGGGAGCAGCGACGAGTGGAAGGCAAGAAATCACCAACACTAGCCTCGCGTGCGTTATCCGAGTCCCCCAACACCAAGAAGAGGAAGCTTGACAGCGGTGAAGCGACTTCATCCCCTCCTACCGCCCGGCAAACAGCTCAAGTTGAGCGAGCCGAGTATCAGATCCCTCCCCTGTTCCGACACAAGATGATTAAGTATCTGGTTGAGTTTATTGCCCAGCTCAATGAGCGGTATCAGTTACCTTCGGCAAAGCCCAAGGAGCAAGTGAGCTCGTCTATCGCTCCAGTCTCACCATCTACGGGAGATCTCTGCAAGCAGGCAATGAAACTGCTCAACAACTTGGTTCAGCCGGAGTACTGGGGTGACCTGGATCTGGATCTCTTCTCCAACGTCACTGATGTCATTCTGGCTAGTGAGAAGACACAGAACATTCTGAATGCCGACCCGACCGACAAGGAAAAATACGATGAGAAGTTTGTCACCAATATCATCAACACGCTGCAGGTTGTGCGGATAATTATCAATTCCAAATCGGACGATTGGATACAGAAGAGCGTTCCTGCCATTCAGAAGGTGCTCGAGAAATGTTTGAAGTCCGAGAATCCTGAGATTCAGGACTGTCTGCACCTCTCAGACAAGGGTATCGACGAGGACCGGGAGCTGAGGTCCATTATCAAGCGTGTTCTGGACTCGGTACCAGATGATATCCCAATGGAAGATGCCGATGCTGACGGCGAGACAGAGGCGCAGACCTCTGAGTTTGTTGCATATCTGTCTCAACTAGCAACCGAGGCTATGAACGGCAACAACTACACCTCAGGCGTGAATATCCTCTGGTCTCTTGGCAACCGAAAACCGACGGTCATTGACCAGCACGTTCCTTCGCTCATGAAAGCACTGCAGAGCAAGCATGCGCGAGAGCACGTACAGCACTATAATGCTATTGCGACTCAAGCAGCAGGCTTGAACAACCGCAACCAGGAGGCAGCCACTCCATCTGGGGAAATGTCTGCCCACGATCTTGAGATTCAGACCAAACTCATGATCAAGGAGATTCAGGTCGTGGCATTGAGGATGGAGGTTCTCGGCGACAACCGTCGACCCTTCCTTAGTGTCCTGGCAACCCTTGTAGAAAAATCAATGAACTCTGAGCTGTGTGAGGAGATTCTGGACATGGTCGAGAACTGGGTCTTCCGTTCCGAGGGCACATGGCCGACTCTCAAAGAGAAGACTGCAGTCCTCCACAAAATGCTCTCTTTTGAGCACAGGCAAGACACCAAGATGCTTTCCAAGTTCCTGGAGCTAGTGATACGCATCTACGAGGACCCCAAGATTACGCGGACTGAGTTAACCGTGCGTATGGAACATGCCTTCTTGATTGGTACGAGGGCTGTTGACGTCGATATGCGCAATCGGTTCATGAACATCTTTGACAAGAGCCTCTCCAGGACGGCTAGCGCCCGTCTTTCGTACATTTTGACTTCACAGAACTGGGACACACTGGCAGACTCGTACTGGCTTGCTCAAGCCAGTCACCTTTTGCTTGGGGCCGTGGAGATGAACAGCAACATCCAGCTCCACCAGGAGGACTTCAAGACGACCCCCATCTCGCAGCTCGTCACCGTTTTCACTAAGGAGAAGGAGGCCCGAGAGCCCACCATCATGACAGATGATAAATACGAGGCGTTCATAGCTTCGCACCGTCGGTTCATGGTGGAGATCGGCGACGTCAAGGTCCGCGATGTTATCGAACCCCTGATGCAACTGCAGCACATCGATCCGCAGCTGGCTCATCAGCTGTGGGTGACTCTGTTCCCCATGTACTGGTCGGCAACGGCACGCGATGATCGCACTGATCTCGAGCGGGGGATGGTTGCTCTCCTCACCAAGGACTACCATAGCCGACAGATTGACAAGCGCCCCAACGTCGTTCAGTCGCTCGTTGAAGGTGCTGCCAAGACTTGGCCAGAGTGCAAGCTGCCACCCCATGTTCTCAAATTCGAGGCCAAGACGTACGATGCCTGGTACACGGCGCTTGTGCAACTTGAAAACGCCGCGATTAGGCCCGAGGTTGAGTCCGCCACCGTCCGCGAAAGCAACCTCGACGCTCTTGTTGAGCTGTACGCATCGCTTCAAGAGGACGACCTGTTCTACGGCACGTGGCGAAGGCGCTGTCAGTTTGTCGAGACGAACGCAGCCCTTTCCTACGAGCAGAATGGGATGTGGGACAAGGCCCAGAAGCTGTACGAGAGCGCCCAGGTCAAGGCCAGAACGGGCGTCATTCCGTTCTCGCAGGCCGAGTACATGCTCTGGGAGGACCACTGGGTGTTGTGTGCTCAAAAGCTGCAGCAGTGGGAGATTCTTCAAGACTTCGCCAAGCACGAGAACTTCCAAGACCTCCTTCTGGAGTGTGCCTGGCGCAACACGGAAATGTGGCAAGAGGAGCAGCATCGAGAAGCCTTGGATAACATCATCAAGGGTGTCATGGATGCCCCCACCCCCCGACGGGCCTTTTTCCAAGCGTTCATGTCTCTTCTCAAGTTTCACAACCAACAGGAGCCCGGCAATGACTTTGCTCGGGTCTGTGACGAGGCAATCCAGCTATCGATTCGAAAATGGCACCAACTGCCTGAGCGGTTGACAAACGCTCACATCCCCCTCCTGCAGAACTTCCAGCAGCTGGTTGAGCTGCATGACGCTAGTGTCATCTGCCAAAGCCTTGCTAATACCAACCAGTCGAACCTTGACGTCAAGTCTGGAGAGCTCAAACTGCTGTTGGGGGCCTGGCGCGATCGACTGCCCAACGTCTGGGATGACATTACCGCTTGGCAGGACTTGGTGACCTGGAGGCAGCACATCTTTGGGTTGATCAATCAAACCTACCTGCAGCTGCTTCCCCAGCAAGGGCAGCAGAATGCTGGAAGCGCATCCTCGTTTGCCTATCGCGGGTACCATGAGACGGCGTGGATCATCAACAGATTTGCTCACGTTGCCCGCAAGCACAGTCTGCCCGAAGTCTGCATCAGCCAGCTCAGTCGTATCTACACGCTTCCAAACATAGAGATTCAGGAAGCCTTTTTGAAGCTGCGAGAGCAAGCCAAGTGCCACTACGAGAACCCTGAAGAGCTTAACAGTGGTCTGGATGTTATTAACAATACAAACCTCAACTACTTCAGTCCGCAGCAAAAGGCCGAGTTCTACACCCTCAAGGGCATGTTCCTGGAGAAGCTCAAGCAAAAGGACGAGGCTGATTCGGCATATGGCACGGCCCTGTACTTTGACATTAGTGCAGCCAAGGCTTGGGCAGAATGGGGCTACTTCAATGACCGCAAGTTCAAGGACGACCCTTCGGATCTCAACGCCGCGCGACAGGCGCTCACCTCGTACCTGCAAGCGGCGGGAAGCTACAAGAATGCCAAGTCACGCAAGCTTCTTGCCCGAATCCTCTGGCTTTTGAGCCTGGATGACGCAAAGGGCACCATTGCCATGGGATTCGACGACTTCAAGGGCGAGACACCTGTGTGGTACTGGATCACCTTTATTCCGCAGCTGCTCACGGGCCTGGGTCACAAGGAGGCCCCCCGTGTCTACCAGATCCTCTTGAAGATTGCCAAGTCGTATCCCCAGGCGCTCTACTTCCAGCTCCGTACGAACCGGGAAGACATGCTCGTCATCAAGAAGAACCAAGAGGCCAAGGAGAAGGCTAGGCAACGAGCTCAGTCCATCTCCAACGGAAAGCCGAGCGCATCTCCGTCCCTGTCAAAGCAAGAGACGCCCAACCCCGAAGGTGGCGTATCCCGGCCGGGGACCGCCAACGGTGGGGACAAGTCTCTGGTTAAGAGCGAGAGCAACGAGGCCAACGGTACCGCCAGTGCCACGCCGGCGCCTCCCGGCAGCAACCAGACCCCGCAGCCGGGTGGCCAAGGACCGCAGTCGCAGAAGAAGCCGCCGTGGGAGCTGACGGAGGAGATCATGTCAGTGCTCAAGACGGCTTTCCCCCTGTTGGCGCTCTCGATGGAGACGATGGTGGACCAGATCCAGAAGCACTTCAAGTGCCCGCCGGACGAGGATGCCTATCGCCTCATCGTGGCGTTGCTTAATGATGCACTGGCCTATGTCAGCCGCACGCCCGCCTCCTTTGCGAAGAATGTCAAGTTGCCCGCGGCGACAGAGACGAACATAACACGCTTCGCGGAGACGATACTGCCCAACCACATCAAGAAGTCGTTTGAGGCCGACTTTGTGGACGTCAAACCCACTATGTATGAGTACATCCACAAGCTGCGCCGGTGGAGGAACAAGTTTGAGGAGAAGCTGGACCGACGGACCACGCGGACGTCGCTGGAGAACTTTTCGCCTCACCTCAGCGAGTTCCGGTACCAGAAGTTTGACGAGGTGGAGATTCCTGGGCAGTACTTGCAGCACAAGGACAAGAACCAGGACTTTATTCGCATCGAGCGCTTCCTGCCCAACGTCGACCTGGTGCGGTCCATCAGCGCGTCGTACCGCCGGCTCAAGATGCGAGGCCACGACGGGAGCGTCCACTCGTGGGCGGTCCAGCACCCGGCGGCCAGACACTGCCGGCGCGAGGAGCGCATTCTGCAGCTCTTCCGGCACCTCAACCAGACGCTCGGCCGCAAGAAGGAGAGCAGGCGACGCGACCTGCAGTTTACGCTGCCGCTGATGGTCCCCCTAGCGCCGCACATAAGAATCGTGCAGGAGGACACATCGTACATTACACTGCAGGGCGTGTATGAGGACCACTGCCGGCGGATGGGCATGTCCAAGGACGAGCCGGTCATGTTTACAATGGAAAAGCTGCGTGGAGTTCTCGAATCCAAGAGCTCGGTGAGTTGCACAGAACGGCCCGCTACGACGGGAGATTTGTTGCTAACGGATGAGGGCAAGCAGAACAAGCCAGAGCAGACGGCCACGGCGCGGTTGGAGGTGTTCAACGCGATCCAGGAGAAGTGGGTGCCGTCGACGCTGGCGCTCGAGTACTTCCAGAAAGTGTTCCCTCAGTTTGCCGAGTTCTGGCTGTTCCGACGGCAGTTTTCGTACCAGCTGTCGGCGCTGACGTTTATGACGTACATTCTGTACATGCACAACCGGTACCCACAGAAGATGAACATTGCGCGTGGGTCGGGCAACATCTGGGGCTCGGAGCTCATGTCGTACATGAGCGCGTCGAAGCCCTTCTTCCACAACCCGGAGCCGGTGCCGTTCCGGCTGACGCCGAACCTGCAGGTGCTGATGGGCCCGCTGGCGACGGAGGGCATCTTTGCGTGCTCGCTGATGGCGATTGCGCGGTGCCTGACGGAGCCCGAGCACGAGCTGGAGCACGCGCTGACGCTGTTTGTGCGGGACGAGATGATATTCTGGTTCACGAGCAGCCACCGGGCGGGCATCTCGGAGAACCAGCTGCGCGAGTCGGTGCAGGTCAACAGCGACTCCATCGTCAAGCGGGCGGTGACGCTGGCGCACAGCCCGATTGGCAGCCTGCCGGCCAACCAGACGGTGATTGACTCGATTGCCAAGGCGGTCAACCCGATGAACCTAGCGCAGTGCGATGCGCTGTGGATGCCGTACCTGTAAGGTCGTACCTGCAAGAGCGGATGGATGGCTGGAGAGAAGACGTGAGGAGCCTGTGTGCCCTTGAGAGGAAGGGAGGGCTGATCGAATTCGGACTTGTTCAGGGGTGAAAGGGTGGAGGATCCTGGGAGGGGAGGCGGGGATTTGGGACTTTTACAGCAAGGCGTTTTGGGTGTCTTGAAGAGCTGGGGGTCTATGAAGATGATATCATGCTAGAGGGGGCTCTCAACAGGTAAAGGAGAGGATGGCAAGGTGGTACGACGGGCCTTGGAGGGCCAGGATCAGGACTAAGGCCAAGGCCAGCCAAGCCAGGGTCCGGATGGTTTGACTGTCATGTCGTGTAGTGTACAACTAAATGAAATATACTGTGCAAGTCATCAAGACGGGAGTGTAGTAGCTCTTGGATAAGGTAGAGTGGCGTGGTATTATCATGTTATGAATAAAGAGTAACTGCCAAGCGCCCGCCCTCTTGGCAATGACTGCTTATTACGATACAACCGTCTTTTTACCAGCCGTCGTCTTGCTACATGTTCTCCTCCTCGGGAAACCTGCCCCCATTCACACCATGCCTCCAGGCGAGGTAGCCGACGGTGCCAGCGACGCTCCCGAGGCCGACGCCGCCAACGACGGCCCTCCAGCCGAGCAGCCGCCGGGCCCCGGCAGCGGAAGCGGCAGCGACACCTCCGGCGGCGGCGCCGGCATAAGTCCAATCGTCGGTCTCGCGCTGGCCCTTGTTGTGGAGGAGGCGCCAGCTGCGGTCGCGCCACTCGACGTCGTCGCGGCCGCGCATGCGGGCGGGGACGCTGAGGAGGCCAAAGGCGAGGCCGACGAGGGAGCCGGTGGCGGAGGCGCGGAGGAGGCGGTAGGGGAGTGCCGGGGTGGCGTAAAGGGAGGAGGAGGAGGGGGAGGAGGAGACTGAGGAGCGGACGGCGCGGTAGAGGGCGGCGATGAAGGCGGCCGAGGTGATGGAGCGGGTGACGACGTGGAGGTAGAGGATGGAGTGCGCGTAGGGCTGGTCCTCTGCGTAGGGCGTGCGGGGGAAGTAGCGGGACATGGCGAAGCAGTATGAGGGGTTGTGATGTGATGGTGGTGTTGGTGGTGTTGGTGATGATCAGTATGGTGTTGAGAGACGGCTCAAACCCCCCCCCCCCCTTTTCACAGACGACAGCGAGCCGCTACTCAGCTACAGTAGATTACATAGTGATACAGACTCGTTTGTGGCCTGACTTTTGCTGACGTTTTTTTTCTTCCAGATCCTACAGTACGTCGTCAATGGTTGATGTTGGGGCAGCCGATAGCCCAGTCAGGCCAGACCCGGCCAGGCCCAAGCCTCGATGGCCGATGCGGGAGCTTATTTGCAAGACCGATGATTGGCCTCGCGCATCGCATCTACGCATTGACAGATTGGTGCAAGGTCGTCAGGCCATGCATGTTTTGGTTTTCAGCATCAGCGCGAGCGCCGGTGGTGAGAGGAGATGAGATGGAGCCTCCCGAGCCGTGCGTGAGTGCCGGATCGGGTCCACAAGAGCCTTGTGGAGACGGAGATGGAGATGGAGATGGAGATGGAGATGGAGATGGAGACGAAGGCACGCCAAGCTCGTTTTGCTACTGTAGATGATGTCAATTGGCGGTGCTCTGCTTGGCTAGTTGAAGAGCAGGGTATTGCCGTGAGAAGGGTGTTGGCCATTCAGTGGATGGTGCGTCTTTTTGTCTCTGGAACGGCCTTGACTCTGTGTATACTCAAGTCATGTATGCCATCCCGACCTGGTCGGCTTGGTGTCGCATGCACAGGAAGAGAGCCGTGCGATGCACCCGCGCAGATCAATGCAAGGCGCCGGCCAGCTTCGGAGAAATAACAGCATGGCATGATGCTATAATAGCACGATGACAGCACCGCGATTGATCCATGATTGGCATCACCCATTGGATTGCACAAGTGACGCTGGGCCGAAAGCGGACCGACATGCATCAAGATTTCCATGGCCGCGGCGTGGGTCCTCGGCACCGGCGGCACCGACGTCATCGGCCTGAGCTCTGGGCCGGGCTGGCTGGATAAGACTACAATTACAATACATGGCCGGTCCAACCTAGGTGCTACACCTGTCCGGATAGTCTTTTGTCTACTCTTTTCCATCCCTGCCTACCTACTCAGGCTGTAGACCAGACGACAGACGACAAACGAAGCGACACACAATGGCTACTAAACAGAACGAGGTCCCCAACTTTGTCCTCAGCGACTATGTCAAGTTCTTTGGCGCCGGCGCCCTCGCGGCAACGTCAACGCACGGCGTATGTTTTTTTTTCTTCTTTTTTTTCTTCTTCCTCATTTTAATTCCCAGGCTGAATCCCAGTCTGAATCCCAGTCTCGCAAGCCAGCTGACGTTTTCCCTTTTTTCTTTTGACATTGCAGGCCGCCACGCCCATCGACGTCGTCAAGACGCGCATCCAGGTCGACGATGCCCTCAAGGGCTACAACATGGTGCGCGCAGGGCGCTCCATTGTCGCCAAGGAGGGCGCCGCGGCGCTGCTGACGGGCTTTGGCCCCACGGCCGTCGGGTACCTGGTGCAGGGCGGCGCCAAGTTTGCCGGGTACGAGTTCTTCAAGAAGAAGTACATGGAGGTGGCGGGCGGGCCCGAGAGCGCCGTCAAGCACCGGACGGCCATCTACCTGACGGCGAGCGCGACGGCCGAGTTCTTTGCCGACATTCTGCTGTGCCCGCTCGAGGCGACGCGGATCCGGCTCGTGTCGCAGCACGGCTACGCCAACGGGCTCGTGTCGGGCTTTGGGCGGATGGCGCGCGAGGAGGGCCTCCGGGGCTTCTACTCGGGCTTCGTGCCGCTGCTGTTCAAGCAGGTGCCCTTTGCCGTCGGGCAGTTTACGGTGCACGAGGCGGCCAACGAGGTCATGTTCCGGGCCATGGGCCCCGAGCGCAAGGCGCGGCTGACGCGGCTCGAGTCGACGGGCGTGGAGCTGGCGTCGGGGCTGGCGGCCGGCGCGGCGGCGGCGGTGCTGTCGCACCCGGCCGACACGCTGCTGTCGGCGATGAACAAGGGCGCCGGGGACCCGGGCCAGGGCGCCGTGACGCGCATGTGGCAGCTGGCCAAGGAGTTTGGGCCCCGGCGGCTGCTCACGACGGGGCTGGGCCCGCGAGTCGTCATGACGTGCGGCCTGGTCTCGGGCCAGTTTGTCATCTACGCGCAGTGCAAGGCGCTGACGGGGGCGCCGCCCGGCATAGAGATTCACAAGGAGGCGTCTCTGTGAGTATGTGACCAAGAAGGGGGGGGGAATGGAGGCGAGGGTGGAAGGGTTGAAGGGGTTGAAGGGGTTGGACGGTTGGACGGTTGAAACAACTAGATTCCTGGCGGCGAGCAGGAAGAATGCGTCGGCGTTGCTGTAATGGCGGAGGGCGGGCGGATTGGCCGAGTTGTTCCAGGTCCAGATTAGGCACGCACACAAAGAGGTAATGAATAGATTATGACCACAGGGGAGTGATCCCATGCTACAACTCTACCTGCCTGCCTTGGGTACCTACCTACCTACCTTACCTACCTACCTACCTACCTATGGATGGATAGATGGATGGATGGATGGATTGCTTTCGTCCATGGTTCTCTGGGCACTTGCAATTGCTGCTGCTGCTGCTTACCTAGACGCAGTCATGATCCTCCACTCCCAGCACGGGTGGGCCTAGCGTCGTCTTGTTAGCCTTGTTCGTCTCAATTCGTCTCAATTCGTCTTATCCGTCTTATTCGTCTACTCGTCTTATTCATGCCCGCAAGTAGACGGCAATAGATGGATGGATGGCATCCACCTACCCAACACCCACAGGGAGGTACCTTCAGAGATACCTAGATAGATACCTGTCACCTCCTGCTCATATGAAGAAACACCTGTCATCTTCGTCTTGCAACTACAGTAACACAACACTTAGAATCCATACCTCAAACATCCGCGTCAGCCCGTCAGTGCATGGCATGGAGCTCGCGTGTCGATCGCCGGCCGGCAAAACCAAAGACGCAGGTACTTGGCCCCTTGTAGCACCCTCGACAAGGGCCACCGCAAGCTACCATCCTCTGTGCTATTAAAAGGTACCCGCGGCGCCGGGGCGTTCCAGCCAGATCCCTCCGGCAAGTCAAGTAGCGGGTACTTGTGACCCAGGTACCTCGACCCCCTGTGGCGCAGGTCAGTCACACCTAAATGCATGCTCTCAGTGCTCTGACCTCGCTACTGCACAAAGTACCCAGGTACATGTAGACACCCCAGCATCCTGTACTGGTGCCAATTGTCTCTTAGCTCTCAGCCACTCTCACTCGCCAGGGAAGGCCACGACATCGCTCTCATCCATCCATCTATCCACTCACTCACCAACTTGGGTACTAAGGGTACCTTGGCTGCGCTTCCTCTGCATCACATGGGGGGGCCCTTCAACTAGAGCTTTGGTCTTTGCACAATCCTCGTCTCCATCCCTTGCAACTGGCAACTGGCAACAACCTCTCTGCTTCTGCTGTTGCTGCTGCTTCTGCTTCTGCTTCTGCTTCTGCTTCGTCTTCCTCTGCATTGTCCCTTTCCCTCTGCAGCGCCATTGTCTCTTTCACTCCAACCACAGCTCGACGACTCGTCTCGCCTTGAAACTGGCTGGCTGCATCATCACCATCCAAACAGTCGCGCCCTAGACCCCTGGGCCATCTCGCCTCTCAACCATCCCTCCATCGCCGACTTCTCGCTCAAGGCTGCGGCCGCATTGTTCCGTCATTGATGAGATAGCCTCCTGCTGTCCTCTCGCTCTCTTCTTCCAACCTCCAACCCTCCCTCCGCCGCCATGAAGTTCGCCTCTCTCCTCAGCCTCGCCGGCCTCGCCGCCCTCTCCCAAGGCGCTCAAGGCACTCAAGGCGCTCGCGTCGCCCGCGACTATGCACAAAACGACTACTATGTCCTGCATCTCGACCGCTCCGCCGAGCCCGACTCTGTCGCCACCCGCCTGGGCCTCACCCACGAGGGCCAGCTCGGCGCCCTCACCGACCATCACGTCTTCCGCGCCCCCAAGTCGGAGCACGACATTGTCAAGAGAGAGGTCAAGGAGCGCAGGAGAAGGAAGCGCGATCTGGGAGGCTCCGACGTCCTCGACGGCGTCCTTCTCACCACCAAGCAAGAGGTTCGCCAGCGTCTCCACAAACGAATCATCCCTCCCCGTCCAGACGGCTCCTCCTTGCGCCCGCGCTTTGGCTACGGTGCTCAGGGGCCCAAACCCGAGGCTGTCGCCACGCAAAGCAAGCTCATGAAGACGCTCGAGATTGAAGATCCCATCTTCACCGAGCAGTGGCATCTTTACAACCCCATCCAGATCGGCAACGACGTCAACGTCACCGGCCTTTGGCTCGAGGGCATCACTGGCAAGAACGCCACCGTTGCCATTGTCGACGATGGCCTCGACATGAACAGCAACGACCTCAAGCCAAACTACTTTGCTCAAGGCTCCTACGATTTCAACGATGGCGACCCTTCCCCCGCGCCCGAGCTGTCCGACGACCGCCACGGCACCCGCTGCGCCGGCGAGGTGTCGGCCGCTCGCAACGACGTCTGCGGCCTCGGCGTTGCCTACGACTCCCGCGTCGCCGGTATCCGAATTCTTAGCAAACCCATCAGCGACGCCGACGAGGCCGAGGCCATGATCTACAAGTTCGACGAGAACCAAATATACTCGTGCTCGTGGGGTCCCCCCGACGACGGCCGCTCCATGGATGCCCCCGACGTCCTCATCCGCAGAGCCATGCTCAAGGCCATCCAGGAGGGCCGCAACGGCCTCGGCTCCATCTACGTCTTTGCCAGCGGAAACGGCGCTGGCAGCGGCGACAACTGCAACTTTGACGGCTACACAAACTCCATCTACAGCATTACCGTGGGCGCTGTCGACCGCCAGGGCAAGCACCCGTACTACTCGGAGCACTGCTCGGCTCAGCTGGTTGTCACGTACAGCAGCGGTAGCGGTGATGCCATTGTGAGACCCCTCGAACTACAACCCCCCAACTCTAGATGACACAGTACTGACAAAGGACGGCAGCACACGACCGACGTTGGCGAGAACAACTGCGCCAGCGGGCATGGTGGCACATCAGCCGCTGCCCCCCTCGCTGCCGGCATCTTTGCCCTCGTCATGCAGGTTCGGTCAGACCTCAGCTGGCGAGACATGCAATATCTCGCCATGGACACGGCAGTGCCCATCGACGACGGCGAGGCCGAGTGGCAGGATACGGCCATTGGCAAGAAGTTTAGCCATACCTTTGGCTACGGCAAGATTGACTCGTACGCGCTCGTCCAGCGGGCCAAGACGTGGGAGAAGGTCAAGCCCCAGGCCTGGTTCTACTCGCCCTGGATCCACGTCAAGGAGGACATTCCCCAGGGCAAGGACGGTCTCAGCGTCAGCTTTGAAGTCACCAAGGACATGCTCAAGGAGGCCAACGTCGCCCGCCTGGAGCACGTCACCGTCACCATGAATGTCCAGCACACGCAGCGCGGCGATCTCAGCGTCGACCTCATCAGCCCCGAAGGCGTCACCAGCCAGCTGTCGGTCACGCGAAAGCTCGACACGCACATGGGCGGATACAAGGACTGGACCTTTATGAGTGTCGCTCACTGGTATGTCTCTGTTTTACTTCTGCCCCTGCTCTCTTTTCTCTTCTGCGTACTAAATCGCTTGTGTTCCAGGGGCGAGTCCGGAGTCGGCAACTGGACCATTGTTGTCCGTGACACGCAGCAAAACGCACACAAGGGCCGCTTCATCGACTGGCACCTGAAGCTGTGGGGGGAGTCGATTGATGGCAGCAAGGCCAAGAAGCTGCCCATGCCCGACGTCCACGACGACGACGACCACGACGCCACGCCCACCGTCACGCTGCCTGCCGCCACCTCCACCATTCCTCCGGACCCAGACGCCACCAAGCCACCCATCGTGACCAAGCCGTCCGACCACCCGGAGCGGCCCACCAAGGCGCCCAAGCCCTCGGCCACCGAGGCAGACCCGGCGTCGGGTACGCAGGAGCCGCAGGAGGCCACGACGGCGCCCTCGTCGTGGGTCTCGTGGCTGCCGAGCTTCGGCGCCTCCAAGAAGGCCCAGATCTGGATTTACGGCGCAATCGGCCTCATTGCCGCCTTTTGCATCGGCCTCGGCCTCTACTTCTTCATCGTCCGCCGCCGTCGTCTGCGCAACAACTCGCGCAACAACTACGAATTCGAGCTCGTCGACGAGGAGGAGGCCGAGGCCCTCAACAGCGGCGAGAAGGGTGCGGGCGGCGGCGCCGCCGCGGGCAAGAGCAAGGGACGTCGCACGCGCGGCGGCGAGCTCTACGACGCCTTTGCCGAGGGCAGCGACGAGGATGAGTTTGAAGATTATCGCGACCGCTCCACGGAGCGGCTGCCGGGCGATGGCGAGGAGCAGCATGTGATAGGCGACGAGAGCGACTCGGACGACGAAAAGGCCGAGACGCGACCGCTGGGCGGCAGGCGATGATGGAGAGAGAGAAGAGGCGCAAGGAGAGAGAAGGGGAAGAGAGGGCCAAAAGGGCGCGCACACGAATTAGGATGTTGATTAATTGGTTGGCTTTTCAAACTTGGGCATATCGGAATGTAGACGTCTATTATCCAATGCATCCGCCGACTCTCCCATATTGGAGCACGGCTACAGGAGTTTTATTTTAACAATTTGTCTCTTCTTCCCCCCCCCCCCCCATCGATCANNTCTGGAGTTCCCTTGGGCCAGCCAACTCTAAGTCGTATCGTGCGTGTTGAGGCTGGCAGGTGGAAATCATCATCAGACGTTACTAGGGTCTTGCTGGATCGGAGTGCCATGTCATGACATTGTCCTCTTCCTCTCATTTTATTACTTGATTGTTGATGATGGTCTATGAACGTGATGGTCTACCGGGTCTCAACATTAGACATGGGGTGAGCGAGACCGGGTCCAGTAGCAAGCATGATTTAATCGCAAAGCGACGACGGGGGGTGAGTGAGTGCAATGCATGATTGATTTTTTCGAGTTGCTCCTTTCGCTCGTTACAGAGCATTGAGAACGCTACACCCTTCCGAGCTGTACCGTCCGTCGTCCACCCTCAAACGCCATTTCCCAGGGACAAGGCAGAGAAAAAGAAGAAGCAAGATAAGTACAGCGCCAACAGCAGATTCGGTCCGCCACAGCCAAGGGAGGAAGGGGGGAGGCCGAAAGGAGTTTTGATGCCCGCTTTCAGCCGCCTCGGCGTACGGAGACGAAGAATTCCAAAAACATGATCGAGATACAACGACGGGGGGGGGGGGGGGGAACACCAGATATTCCGGTAGTGGGTGCATCAAGGGGAGAGCAAAGGCAACCTCAGGCGCTCACGATGCCCTCACGCTCCATCTCCTTGACGTAGCGCTCCCACGTGCTGATGACGTCGCCGTAAAAGGCGACGTGGGCGTCGGCGAGGCCGCCGAGCTGGGACTTCATCTCGACACGCTTGATGCGCTCAAACTCGGCCACCTCCTTGACGACCTCGTCGTCAAAGAGGTCGCTGGTGGCGCGGGCCGACTCGACCTCGCGGGTGAGCTCCTCGACGCGCAGCTCGAGGCGGCGGGCGCGCTCGCGGCGGGCCTGCTCGTGGTCGACGCCGCGGACGTCCTCGATCTTGGCGCGGAGGAAGCCGCCGGCGCCGGAGCCGGCGCCGTGGCCCGACTGCAGGGCGTCACGCTCCGTCGTCGACTTGTTGAGGTACTCGGTCAGCTGCTCGTGGTCGAGCTGCTTCTGCTCGCGGGCGCGCAGCAGCTGGCGCAGCGCCTGGGAGTAGGCCTGCATGTCGCGCAGGGAGCCCAGGTAGTCCTGGTCGGTGTGGTCGCGCAGGTGGCGCAGCTGGGCGGCCGAGTCCTCGACCGAGGCGGCAAAGGCGTGAACGGCGGGCTCGACGCCGGGCTCGAGGGGGATGAGCTTCTGGAACTGCTCGGCGAGGTCGTGCAGGTCCGTCTCGAGGTCGGCCTCGCGGCGGACGACGCGGGCCAGCACCTTTTCAATGTGGCCCAGGTCGTCGTCGAGCTTCTCGCTGCGGTCGCGGACCTCGAGGAAGCGGCGGTCCGGGCGGTGCACCTTTGTGAAGGCGTTGATGAAGGTGTCGGCAAAGTTGTCAAACACGCCGGCGGGGGCGCCCGAGTCGCTGCCGGAGCTGCCGCGGCTGCTGCGGCTGCGCATCGTCGCGTTCCAGTCGGGGCTCTCGAGGAACGTGTGCAGGATGGGGGCCCGGCGCAGCGTCGGGTGCAGCGCCAGGCGGGCCAGGAAGCGCTGC
Organism: Pseudonectria foliicola; assembly: GCA_003693505.1. Classification (NCBI taxonomy): domain Eukaryota; kingdom Fungi; phylum Ascomycota; class Sordariomycetes; order Hypocreales; family Nectriaceae; genus Pseudonectria; species Pseudonectria foliicola. The sequence goes on along the minus strand of QUZD01000003.1, from coordinate 443,633 downwards.
AGCGAGTAGGCGCGGCGGAGGGTGAAGTCGGGGCCGAAGCGGTCGCCGCGGACGTACTCCATGCGCTGCTTGTCCGGCAGCGGCGGCACGGCGGCGGCCGGGAAGTCACGGCAGAGCTGCTTGTAGAGGAAGACGAAGTCGGTGAAGCGGCGGCGGACGGCCGTGTTCTCGCGCTGGAACGAGGGGAACGTGGACTTTGCGTGGTGAAGTGGTCAACGGTCTGGCTCGCTCAGTGCTCAGTCAAGGGAGGGGGGGGGCTGCTTCTTACATAGGTGGTGATGAGGTACGAAACAAAGGCATCCTTGCCGCCGTCATTCTCCTTGATGGGTGTATCTACCGTGCACTGCAGCGTCTCTGGGCCAGGCCCCGGGGCTGCCGCGCGCTCCAGCCCCGCGCCAGCTCCGGGCCCGGCGACTGTGTGTCCCGGCTGCTCAGCAGGCGGCGGCGACGTCGCCCCGGCTTCGGCTTCGGCGTCGGCGTGAGCCCGCTCCGTCTGCTCGTGCACGTGTTCGCTCCATGAGACGTTGGAGAAGTCGTCCTGATCCATGGCGGCCGTTTGGGACGAAGGGGAAGGTTTCCCGCAACTCAGCCGGGGGGGGGGGGGGGGAGTCGGCGATCGAGAGGCGGGGGAGTTGGACGTGTTCTCGCTATCGATGAGGGAACCCAGAGATGATCTGATGGATTTATCGTAGACAAGACGGGATGAGGAATGGGGAATGACAGGTTCGCCAATGGTAAATGTGTCCTGTCCCTGCGATGCTTGTATGTAGTGATCAAATCGAGATGGAGGTGAGGTGAGGCGAGGCAAGGCAAGGTGAAGCTGTGGTAGGACAGTTGCAGTTGTGGCGCAGGGACCTCGTCGAGAGGGAGGCGGGTGATAGCTGGGTACATGTGAGCCACGCATGACTCTAGTGGGGGGCCGCGTATCTGCCTATCTCCTTGGGACAAGCTGGGCGGCTAGGACGATGACGCAGTGCTTCCGCTTCCAGGCTGCCGCTTTGGGAGCTTTAGCCATATCGATACCGCCAACCCCAGAGCGGACGGACTTGTCAATCTATCGTCTCCAACAGCAGCACCACGCTGCTGGTCACCAAAAGAAATATCGTAAGAGGCAGAAGGCAAAGGTCAAGGAGAAAAAAGTAGTGGAATCTATTGCTTTCCTGTCGAGACGTCTATCCCTGTGCCAGTTTCTCTACCAAAGGCGCTCTCTTTGGGGCCTCCTAAGTTGGGGTTTTGTTACAAGTGCCTTATCCTGCCGTGTGCTTGTTGCTCGCCTCGTCTTCGCCATGTCTTCGCCGGGCCTTCGCCTTTCCTTGCCTTGCCCAGATGCCAATGGGGTAACCGTACAATCATACATAAGAAAATCTGCTGCGTTGTCGTTGCGTCTTTGGCCTCTTCACTGTCTCGTCTGCTCCTTGGCCGCCTTGGCGTGGTCCTTTTCCGCGTCCACCATCTCGCCGGCCTGCTTGGCCTCCAGGCCCTCGGCCGCGGCCGACGTCTCTCGCTCCTCCTTCTCGTCAATGTCCTCCGTGTCCCGCGGCGTGGCGTAGCCTGTGCTCTGGCTGGCATGGTTCTGCTCCGCCTCGTCGTCAATCAGGTCCTGTTGCTCCTTGATTACCTCCAGGCGAAGCTTGTTGGTAGCGGCACCCTCGGCGTTGTGCACTTCGAGCTCAATCTCGTGGTACAGCTCCTCGGGAATCGACGACATGACGCCAATGAGGGCGTCAATCTGGCTTGATCCCTCACCGGAGCCCTGGCCGTACATGTAGGCGTTGCTCAGCACCAACAGCGTTGAGGGCACACCCTCCTTGAGTCGGAGGTCCAGCCAGGTCTGCAGATCGGTTCGCATGCGCGCCGGCGACACGCTGTGGGTTCGGATACCTCGTGCGGCACAGGCCATCTGCAGCTCGGCCACCGTCAGGCTGTCTACGCCCTCGTAGCTGATGGCCTTGTCGTCTCGCTTAATCTGTCGCATGCGGTGTCGGATCTGGTATCGCAGCATCATGTCCGTTCCAAAGGTGTTGAGGTTCATGTATCGGCACATGGAAACGAGCTGAGGTCGCGACAGGTTGTCGAGCGTCAGGTCATCCCGGAACACCTTGCAGACCTTGATGACGTCCTCGGCCGTGGGTGCCTCGCCAGTCGATCGAACCTTGCGAAAGAAGTTGGAGAACTCGTCGCGCTGCGCCGTTGCCGGGCTCAGAGGCAGACCCGTCTCCTTGAGCGTCTGTCGCAGGAACATGCTGACGTCCTTTCGGGTAGATCGCAGGATAGTGGCCTTGGCCTCCTTGGACTTTTGGCCCTCAAAGGTGCTGGGCAGCATGTTGGGGAACAGCTTCAGGGCGAGCGGCAATAGCGCCTCACCCAGGGGCACGATGATGAAGACGGAAAAGGGCACGAGACGGCCCAGATCCTGCACCGTTCGCCGGAGCTGCTTGTTCTCTCGGCGCGTGAGCTCATAGCCGGCCGCCATTTTCAGGGCTAGTCGCCAACTGATGCGCACCTCGGCCGCCATGAGCTTGCTGCCATCCCAGTAATGCCTGGCTTCCTTCTTGACCTTTTCCCAGATCGTCAACTTCTTGTCCTCCTCCTTCTTGACGGCAATCTCTGGCTTGCCGGTAAGCTCATCCTTCTTAAGGGTGACCTCGGTGGTAGCACTAGGCTCCTTGACGACGTCGGACTGTTTCGCGACTGCATTCGTGGAAGCCGTTTCGACCTCCTTGGTCTTTGCTTCGTCCCTCTTGGCAACTGCTGTGTCGTCTTTGGGGAGGGGTTTCTTGGCCTGGTCGGCATTGAATCCAGGGGGCGGTCCAGTCGTAGTGGTGTCGGGACGGTGGTGTTCGGTACTGATGGACCGCATGGGGATCAAGAGTGCAATGGCCGGGACCTGAACATGGCGGCTTACATGCCGGGCGATAATGGCGGGTGAAACACCGCGAGAAAGGGTTCGAGCTGCATTGCAATGTCAGCCGCTGTTGAACCAGGCTCCCAAGGAGATATGATAGGGTTGACGCTTACCGTTGCCCAGCAGGGGGTTCCGCGAAACCGCCCTACGAGCGACGTTGGACGTGGCGCTCATTGCGAGCAGACTCGAGGAGAGGAGGAGAGGAGGAGAGGAGGATATCTATATGGCGGGAGGGATAGATTCGATGGCTCGTATTGGCAATAGCAAAAGGTACTGCAAGACGAAGGCGAGGAGGGTTGGTTGAAGACGACGAAGGTTCTTTGGTTCCAGAACGCTTGCTGCCAGACTGCTGACTGACGGCCTACATGTCGCGGGAGCGGAAGAGCTGGCGTTCCGGCGATCATTCTGGGCGATCGGTACCGTATCTTCTTTCTTCCGTGGCATCTTTCCAGTTTAAGCCTTTCCTAGCGGGCCTGCCGGGGGGGCAAGGCGGACCATGAGTGGATTAGCGGGACAGCGCCCGCAGATATCACATGACTGAGCAGGCCCCTGCTTTGACGTGTTTCTGTTGGGACAAGATGGGATGAAGTCACATATGCACGCACCAGTTGCTCCGTGGTGGCCATCGAGACGGGGCATTCTGGTCCTGAGAAAGGGTAGAATTTTGACCTTTCTCGCGACGAGGGTATTCTTTGTATCAGATATCCGCCTCCTCCTAGGCCGACTTCGTGGAGAAAGTGAATCTCGGTCATGTCTCGAAGTACCTACTGTACATATAGTACCTACCTACCTACCTACCTACCTAGGTAGATAGGTACCTGCCTCTACCAAACAAGGGCTCGCTTACTGTACAACTCCTCTCCCTGATGTCGCAATAGGCCATGTCATGAGCGGAGCCTTGGGCGGAAGCTTCCAGATCCTGTCCCAACAGATCAAGCCATGAAGTTACCGCAGCCCCGTGATTGGAAACTGTATCCGATAGGGCAGAGTGTGCTGTTTACTGTCTGGTCCGGGGTTAGCAACGGAATTAGGCAACAATCACATGGTTGGTTGTCGTCGGGATTTGCCCAAGAGAAAGAAGTCGCATGGCGGATAGGAGAGACTAGACTAATATCACAAACCATGCCGTATGCCTTGCTCACTCTGCAGTAAGTAACAGGTGTCTAGTTGCCGAGTTTTCTGCACCCGCTGGTAGAATTTGTCTGACATGACTCGATTGGTGTGGTTGGATGAAAGAGTCTGCCAGACCGTTTGTGCCGCAAACCTACAACTTTTGCGACAACTAACCCATCACGGAGTTGCTAACCGTCAAGGCTCAGTCAGTCAATCAAGGCGTGCAGAAGAAAAGGGTGGACAGAGTCAGAAGGAATGGATGATTGGCACCGAAAGGCAAAAAGTTACGATGGATGAACGCTGCAGGATTCGAACCTGCGCCTATTACTAGACTGCGAATGAGGATGAGTCCAACCTGGGGTTGAATGTGCCTGAACACAGCGCCTTAGACCGCTCGGCCAAACGTCCTTATGATTCCATGACTTCGATTAGCAAAAGTAATCCTATATTCTATTGGTGGGCAACCGATCGTTTCTTCGACCCGTCTCGAGCTTCTGCCTCTCATATCTGCGATTGAATTCGTAGCTGATTGGGGAGCACATATTGCTCTAAAAGAGAAGTGCTTGTCAGCCTGGGTGGTTGTTTACTTACCAGTGATGCTTCTCGTTTCGCCTCATGACCACAGGTAGGTTGCCAGGATGTGAGATTGATTGAGCGGTTCTCTTGTGCATCACCTGGAGTGAGTTACTTGTCTACCGGACAGAGTGCGACTAGGAAACTCTCATACATACCCAGGCGGGCACTGTACCGCCTGTCAGCATCAGATCTGAGCGGGTGAGCTCTGCTGGCCAAGCACCTTGAGGCAAGTATCCTGACGGTATGTAGGGTACCTACCTCGACCTGACGTATGGTCGAATCTTCACCCACTCATTACCTGGGTACCTATACGGTGAGGTATCGTTTATCCATGAGCAGGTATGCCAAGTGTGATTGGCCCTTGATTGTCCCGTAACACAAGCTGCATTAACAACACACGCGGGTCGAACCGCCTTGAACGGCCAGTTAGCCGGCACGGCGGAGTTGGACCCTCGGTTACCAAGCCGGAATGGTGGAGTCCGTTCCCGCAGCCGGACAGGTCCGGGTGCCAGCGAAGTTTTCCAGGGGGGGGGAAACAGTGCTAAAGCCCGCTAACAAGACGAACACAGACGCAGTAGCTCGGGATCCAATGCACTTCCATGGATTGGATGGGAGTGTCCAGTTGCAGTTGCAGTTGCAGTTGTAGTGCAGTTGACTCAACTTGACTTGCGCCTCACTCTACAGACAGCCAGATCACGAGACTCGCATTCAGATCTCATCCCTAAACCCACCACCAACCTCGGCAACACCAGCAACAATACAGATTAGCAACACCAGCAACATCACCCGCCGTCAACTTTGCCCCCTAACCCAACAGCACGCTGCGCCACCCACCGCATCTCCGCGCATGCGCGCAAGTTCCGAGATGACGGGCAAGGCGGTGCGCAAGCCTGGCCGAGAGTCGCGCGGATCTCGAGCCTCATCTGCTGGCAGCAGCGGCGCCCTCTGCAAGACGTGCACTCCTTGCCGCCAGAAAAAGGTCCGTTGCGATGGCGCGCGCCCCCAGTGCGTCGAGTGCACCACAAACAGCCTGCCGTGTGTCTATCCCCATGATGCGCGGCGCGAGCCTCGGCCTTCGAGGGCTCGCGTCCAGAGTCTCGAGGCGACGGTTGCCGCCATGCTGGACCACATGAAGACGTCGGGCGTCCTCCCGCCACACATGGAGGCTGCCTGGTCCGCAGAGCTCATGGATATCGACGGCACTGCCACGCCCAACCCGGACTATCACAGCACTGCCCATGGCCTGAGCCGACTGGCTTCCACTGCCGCCATCGCCAGTCCTCTCCCCACTCCTACTGCTTCCAACTCGACCCGGGATATGGGGGCTGGCTTCCTCTCATCGCCGCCAAGGAGCAGTGTCGGCCCCGCCGATGGCGACCCCAAGCCGCGCCTTGACTCCTTCAACGCCATCCTGTCTCGTCCCGGTCATGCGTCTTCGGCTGATGCGCCCCCGGACTCGGCCATGGCTTTGGCTTTGAAGCAGCATGTCCCGCATCGTCCCATCAGCAACGACGGCGGCGATGGGGTATCGGGTTTGTCCCCCAGCGAGGCTCGCGTTGCTGGCGTGTTTCATGAAAACGGTTACGTTTCTGCCGTGCATGGTCTTGCTAGCATCATGAACCCAACCTCGCGAGCGCAGCATAGGGAGAACATCTCCACCATGACGCGCAAGGGTGACGATGCCATCTCCGCCTCCAAGGCACGTCTCATCAGCAATGCTGCCTTGCAGCGCCAGAGGGAGGCTCGCATGTTTCGCCAGCCAAAGGACCTCATGGACCTTGACGGTACCGATCCCGAGCTGGCCAAGCATCTCCTCGACCTCCATTTCAATCGCCAGCACTATGCCTACCTCATCACCTACCGACCAGCCATCATGGACAGCCTTGCAAGTGGGGGTGGACCTTTCGCGAACAAGCTCCTTCTCAACTCCATCTTCTACTCCACCTCCCTCTATAGCGACCGTCTATGCCTCCGTGCCGACCCAGATGACCCCCAGAGTGTCGGCAGGCGGTTCTATGACCGTTTTCGCGAGCTCCTCATCGACGAGCTCGACAAGCCCAGTATCCCTTCCGCACTGGCATTGTTATTGACAAGTGTCTCTCTTGTCTCTCAAGGTAGGCCGAGCGCAGGCTGGAGTCTATCAGGGACAGCACATCGAATGATTATCGATTTGGGCTGCCACCTGATGCTTGGACCCGACTACCAAAGTGCGGCTGGTGTGACCAATGAGCGAATGCTGCGGCGGGACTTGGAACAGGAGATGCGTAAGAGACTGTACTGGGGCGCCTTCACTACCGATGCCACACAGGCGCTGTACCTCGGCAGACCTTGCATGTTTGCTTCCGCAGAGGCCAGAGTCCCGCTGCAGCTCCTCGACACATTTGAGGAGCTGGAAGAGTGGGAGCCGTACATTGATCCCAAGTCCCCAGCCCAGGCGCCGCCTCCATACGGTCCTCAGCCTGCCCATGCCGTGTCCACTTTCAGCAGTCTTGTGCGCTTGCTTCAAATATCGACTCGCATCAATGATCTTTACGGCATCCATTGCATGAAGTGTACTACAGAATACCTCTTGAACAAAAAGGCGGCGATTGAGGAAGAACTTGAAAAGTGGCAGAGCAGTCTTCCCAACCACCTGCGGTTCGACCCCGAGGATACTACCATCATCACACCGCCGCCGCATCAAATCACTCCACAGTAAGCCCTGTGCCCTGTTCTACCCATCTCCATTCTGCGACTAACATCTGTTCCAGTACTACGTTTCACGCTCTGACCATCCTTTTGCAACGTGCCTTCCTGGAGGAGGGTCACCTGAGGAAGCATACAGATGAGACTGCCAAGAGGAGAGGAGAGGAGGCATGCATACAGAGCGCCCTGATGATTCAGAAACTAGTTCGAAGGTACCGCGAGTCGTTTACGCTACGTCGTGCCCCTTTCCTCCTCTCCTATGCCGTGTACTCGGCTGTCGTTGTCATCCTCCGCCAGGAGAGGCACGAACGAGGCCAGTTCACCGAGCCCATCTCCTTCTTCTGGTCCTGCCTGAGTGAACTGCAGCTGGGTTGCAACTTTGGGTTGAAGAAGCCGCTCGGCGTTCTCCAGGAAATGGTGCGAGAATTTCAGGTCAGCATCAAGGAGGGTGGAACAGCCGGGCAGCAGCAGCTCCAGCCAGCCGGATTGGACGAGAGCTTCTTTTTCCCACTTGCCATGACCCCCTCTGCATCTGCACCCGCAATGACCACGGGCAACGCGCGGTCCAACGGAAACTACATGCCGTCATCGGACTACATTGGAGTCATGGATCATTTCGACCCTACGTTTGGGAACTCGCCCGGCCTTCTAGATTTTTTGAATGACCAGGAAAAGGACATTGCGCAAGATGCTCTGTACGGCCTCTTTGCTCCGAACCAGCCGTTCCCCTGAGCAAGGCCGGTTGGCGAGATGCGATGGATTGTCACAATACCGAGCAGTCCACAACCAGATATGAATATTGATGGGGTAGCTGGCTCATGCTATTTAGAAAATAGATGATCCACGCCCCAGTTTGTGGGTAGCTACCCGCATACCTGAACAATGCCCAGTTCAGCCTGCTCTGTCGACAAGGCGTAGTGTGGCGGCTGTGGCCGAGACATTTCGTCATACAAATGTTTGAAGTCGTTAGGATGCAGGGTAGGCATGGTCATGAAGAGTTGGGTGACTATTCATCACGAAGCTGGGCAGGTGAACACGCATGCCTAGAAATATCTCCAGGTCTTCAAGTTGTCTGGTTCAATGCAACACTGCTCGATCCTGGACATGGCTTGACTTGCTGGGGCCACGGCCGTGGGCCAACCAAAGGGCACCGATGAGGCTGCATGGCATGAGATTTCTGTGAAACATTGATAAATACTGTGCCTAGGGATCGGCATCAATCTATCGCAATGCGGTATCGTATGGCAAGAGGAGGGTGGGAACTGGGCGCCATTGCCAAGAGAGCTGAAAACTGGATGGGTGATTCCAAAGACGAGCATGCACAACATGACTGAAGACGCCACGTACTTCCAGCCTGACCAACTTGCATAATTACAAAAGGTTCAAACGGTTGATGGAGTGGCGTGAGCAAGGCAGACTTTGATGATGACCATGTAACAATGTGGAGATGTTGGGCATCCGAGGCGCGTATCCCAAGGCACACGCCGGCCGGAAACTCATCTTATCAAAAAGGAGATAGACACGCAAATTTCTCCAATGGTCGCATAAGTGGCCGAGAACCTCTCCACTGTTCATAGATAGAGCAAGTCAACCTGTCAAATCTGCCTATAACGCTTGAACGCCTACAATGGTGGCCATGGTGGCCATGGTGGCTATGGTGGCTAATGGTGGCTATGGTGAGGAGCAGCTCGGTATGACTCAGCCACAGGCGCGCAATGCCTCTCAGGCACCAAACGTCCAAATCTCGCGTGTATAGAAGGCGGTGTCTTCAGGAAACGGCAACGCCTTTGAACCCCAAGACTCGAGGGGCTGAAATCTCCATTGTCGATCAAGCTGATCAGGGTGCATATCCAGTTAGCAGCCACCTTGTTCCGATCTCAATCTCGTCATGACTTCACTCACACCCTACACGCACCCACGGATTGGGGTCGCAGCGATCATCGCCGGCCCAGATGGAAGGATCGTTACTGGGAAGCGCATGGGTAGTCACGGAGCAGGTACGGAGTACTGTAGTAGACTCCCTGACTCTATTCATCCCTTTGTCAATCAGCAGACAATGTGATATCGGCATGATTCAGTTTCTGACAGACATAGGAACCTGGCAATTACCCGGCGGCCATCTGGAGCATGGCGAGAGCATCACAGTCTGTGCTGAGAGGGAGGCGCTGGAGGAGACGGGCCTCAAGGTCAGAGGCATCAAGGTCGTTGCCGTCACCAACGATATCTTTGAAGGCACCGAAAAGCACTACGTCACGCTCTTCGTCCGGTGCGAGATGATTGATCCAGGGGCGCAACCCGAGGTACGTCAATCGCGACATCCCGGCCACTGGCCACTGGCGCGTCCGTAATCCGTACTGTAGGAGAACCAAGCGAGCTGAACTCTTGACCTCCTCTTGACAGATTCGGGAGCCCGAGAAGTGCGAGGGCTGGTACTGGAAGACATGGGAGGAACTGAAACAACTTCTCCCTACCGAGTCCACGCACAGCTCGGCTACGGGCGACAGCCTCTTCCTGCCCTTGGTGCACCTATTACAGGAAACAAAGGAGACAAAGGACCCGGAGGAACTGAGACTGTAGCCTGTAGGGGCTTTGCAGCAAGTCACGGGTAACGCGATCGATGCGACCGCGAGACAAGTGTGCTCCGCTTCCCATGCTTTTTGAGGGGGCCCGCCAGCGATGAAATTACGGCCAGGAACGGCTCCGTACAAAGCAAGCACTTCTCCATCAGAGTGAACACTATTTACACAGAAATCTTACATGCTATGGGAAACCGAGCAGACATCATAACTCGAGACTACCTGTTCACTAGAGCAACTAAGCTGCCTAGGACCTCACGAATCTCACCAACTTGTTTGTGAATGTGATTGGGTGCGCCCGTGGCTCGGATGAAGCCGACCACGTAGTTGAATCAAGGGCGAAGGGAACCAGGTATCCCGGCCCCAGCCCCAGCAAATGTTTACGGCACTGCCGCTTTGGAATAGAGTTTCGAACTACTCCTCGTCCCTTTGGTTGTTTCGAGCTCATTTAGGAACAGCAGGGTGTCACTTGGAGGGGCCATTTGCCCCATTCAGTGTCTTGGAACTCGCACGCTAGCCAAGACCCGAGCTGGGGGTTTTGCTTTTGCGGCTCTGCCCCTCGCCCTCCCCACAGCTTTCTCTGGAGACGCCAACCGAGTTCGCATCTCCTTGCAGTACACTTATCAGCTCTCTAGCTAAGACGGACCCAAAGATAGTATGGACCCAGAGACTCGGTCACTTGGCCGTCCGTATCAATCACAAGCCCGGATCGAACAGCGAGGGCAACCCAGCTCTCTGAGCAAAGCCCCAACGCAGTCGAGAGGCAGCGCAATGGCCGCAGTGGGGAATACGGGTTGAACACTATGTATAGCAAAGCTTATTCACAACGCCATTTAAAAAGACGGTCAACCTTAACACCCCGGAGATTATCTCAGAATGCTTGCAGGAGCCTTGGGGCCTACCAAGCACCGCGAGCCTCGCTTTTCTCATTGAGACATCCGCAACTCAATAAGGCAACTGTCTCGGTGCGAACCCACGGCCTTCAAGCCCCCTTGGGCCGCACTAAGGCTGTCACATCGGGATGTTTTCTTCTTCCAGCTTACTCTCGGGAGAGTGATAATTTCCCGTGGCTGCAGCTGGGCCATGGCAATGGCCCATTGGCCGCGTCGTTAGATCGTATCCGGGACTTGCCAAGGGAAGCGCCTCTTCGATCAGTACTGTGTCAGATCGTGAACGTCTCAGACGGCGTTCGTATCGTGGCCATGGTATATGGCGAGCGGCCAGAGAAAGGAGAAGGCTTCAAGGTATATAATGGGATGATGATTCCCGCCAAAGACAAACATCCTCATCCTCACCACCTCACACACTCGCTTGACTAGTCTGGTCTACTCAATATCTTACTCTTAATATTCCAGTCACTCTTTTACTCTTGAGTAGAATCAACCATCACTATGTCTTACTCCCTCGCCCAGCTTGACCTGCTCAGCAAGAGCGGCTGTGTCCTTGACCTCAGCGCTCTCATCGACGTGAGCCAGTGCCCTACCATCGACATCATCACCAAGGGCCACAAGAAGGTCGAGGACAAGAAGGAGCACATCATCATCACTCCCTCCAAGCCTCCCAAGAAGGACAACGGCAAGGTCAACCTGCCCCCTTCCAAGACTCCCGTCAACTCCTACGCGCCTCCTCCTACCAAGTCTCACGTGAGTACTCAGGCATTGTATCCTACTGCCCATGACTTGTCATGACTAACAGTTTTCCGAACACACAGTCCCCTGTCCCTCCCAAGACTCCCTACCACGTCCCCGAGCAGGTCTGCAAGAAGAACACTGTCACCTATGATCTTGAGACTCTCGTCGCCGTTGGTCTCCTGACCCAGGAGGAGCTCAACAAGTACCTAGCCACCTGCGGAAAGGGTCCCGACTCTAAGGGCCCTGACGGAAAGCCCGGCAAGGGAACCGACGGAAAGCCCGGCAAGGAGACTGACGGAAAGCCCGGCAAGGGCCCTGGCGGTGGCAAGGGCCCCGGTGAGGTCGGTGTCGATCCTCTCCTCGGTGACGGTCTTCTTGACCTTGACGTCCTGAACGGCAAGAGCCTTCTTGACCTGACCCTGGGTGGCAAGAAGAAGCCTATCCTGGACGTCTCGCTCCTCGGCCCCAACGGTCTCCTTGACATCAGCGGCCTCCTGAACCTCAGCCTCCTCCGCCGCTCCGCCGAAGGACTCACCAAGCGCCAGCTTGACAAGGTCACCCAGGCTCTTGCCCACGTCCAGGCTGGTGGCGAGGCTCCCAAGGACCCTGCTCTCATTGATGTCAACCTGCTCACTGGCCTTGGTATCAAGCCCATCGCTGATGTCCAGGCTCTCGGCCCCGACAATGGCAACGACGCTCCCATCAACGTTGATGTTCTCCTTGACCAGCTGAACAAGGCTGGCAACGGCGGCAACAACGGCGGCAA